>JAFMSR010000017.1:37042963-37500463 GCA_022818135.1 Saxidomus purpurata
TATTGTTTCCAGGTCAATGAATTGTACATAAAGTGTTTCAAGTTGGTGCTTGGTCTGCATAACCTTGTGATATAATGTTTAAAAGTTTTTAACTATGAATATATAAACAATATTTTTAAATACCCCATTGTCAAACTGAAATAATTTCTTCTTATACTTTGTAAGTTTTGGGCTGCAAATTATGTGCATGTGAATTTTTTATACCAGTAATTATTATGTTATATTACATGATTTTTACTATCTTGGTGTTATTTTAGAATCATAAATTCATAAATGCCTAAAAAAGATTTTTTTTCTTAAAAATTGCAAAAAAAAAAGCAATAAAGTATGTTTTAAAGCTGAAAAATTGTACAGGATGATAAAGTTCATGTTGATGACTGTAGTGATAATAAACATTTATTGCAAGGATAGGGGAAATTTTTAAACATGTATAACAAAATACCAAAATAGCATAAGATGCTCCACAAGTAGTTAAAGTCTTTGACTTGAAATCACTTTTACTTCTCATAGATTGAGGGTCATTGGTTCGAGCCCTGCTACTGACCATTATGTGAGAAAGTTTGCAGTTTCTTATGAAGGATAGGTCAGTCTAGCACTACGTCTTCCCAGGATAGATGGTTAGGTAAAGTGCCCACAAGTTAAAATGATCTTAAAATAAGTTGGAACGGGCGTAAAACACCTGAAACAAAAATGCTTGTCAAATCACTGGACCAGTAGGTCACTTAGATTTGAGTTCAGTCAATCAAAGCAGAATTGTAACTTTTAGTGTAGTTAACATTGTTAGAATATCAGTCTGAAGTCTGTTTTGTAAATATTTTCAGTGAAGGTGCCTATAACAAATGCCCTAGCAACCCCTCTGGTTGCCCTGTTAAAGTCGCCAGATGCAGATGTCCTAAAAGCAACCACACTAGCTATCAGCAACTTCGCACTGAATGGACCAGGTATGAAGCTATATTTACATGTTTACTCCGCCTCCTGCACAGCCCAGCCCCCACATTGATCATGGTGATTTTGGTTTGTCTTTGTCTGCAGCTGTCGCAAATTAGTTTTTCATCTCATTATTTCAATCTGATTTTTCCTGTTTATGTAATTTAAAATTTAATTTATATTTTGCATGATCAATAAAATCAAGTGTTGCTATGGTGAGTAAGCATTGCAGCTGAAATATTGCATGTGTTATTAAAAAACAAAAAACCCTTTGGTCGTCAATAAGTTTTATGAAAGTGAAAACGATTTTTGGGCAAATTCCTGTAATTTGCTGGATATTAAATTTTCACTTTGTTCAGCTTTGAGCAGTTCTTGAATGATCCAGTGTTCCCTCTGCTCGTTCAGTATCAATTTGTGCATATGTTGTGCAAAATCATCAGATATTGCCTACCTAAATGCTTAAAAATGAATTCTAACATGACTCATGATTATGTCTCTATATAGATGTTACAAACAGTCGGCCGAATAAACCCCCCCAAAAAAAAAAAAAAAAAAAAAAAAAAAAAACCCCCAAAGAAAAATTTATGTTATATTAAACCATATTCAACACGGGAACCAATATGCTGTAAACATGACGTCATATTGCAATAGCGCAATGTTTGTCTCTGTTGGGAATTATTTGTAGGGTGGTCTTTATTTGGAGATTATAGGTCTTTAACATAGGAGTGACCGTACAAAGGTTACTGTGCACTCGTATTAAACAGCTACCCACTTTAATATGTCACTTTTGAGACATTTTCTTGGCTGGTTGCTTGAGACAGGTTAGACTGTAAGCATATACATGTTTGAGCCACTCAGCAGGGCTTACATTGTTCTGATAACTGTTAGGTCTTTGTTCTGCAGTACTGTTTGTTTACTCCAAAGCAACCCATTAAAGTGTGACTGGGTGTAAGCCATCATAGATGAAAATTGCAGCTGTCAGCATCCAGTTTTATAGTTGATTTTGATAATGATCAAAGGGCCTACTGCAGTAATACATGGTAAAATTAACACTCTAAATACTGCCTTTACAGTCAATAGCTGCAGAAAGCAAAAATCTACAATTTCTTCAGAAAGCTTTGATAGTATGCAGGGTTGATCATGACATACAGTAAGTGAGCGTGTTTCTAAGTCTCAAATAGATATAAGATGCTCATCCATAAAAAAGGCCTAAACAGCCCTTCGCATGGCATTAAAATAACTGCATGTATTTGATAGTCGAAATCAGTAATTTTAATTTCATTTTCTACTCAAGTTTTGTTACCATATCCCATGCAGTAGTGTCCATATACTTTACTCAAGCACTAAACATTCATGTAATAGATTTGTTAACTGTTAAGCAAGTTTGGTGCATAGGGGGAATTGGGTAACATGTCTAGAATACAAAAGTCGTTTTTTTAAAAAACATTTTACACCAAATCAAGCTTGTTTTTGTGAAGTCTAGCAGAGTGTAATATGCCATGGTGTCATATCCTTCGTCTGTCTGTTTGTCTGAGCTTACATATAGATACTTATGTGGCTAGGAGGACAATCCGTAACTTTTGTCAGCCCGGATAGCTCAATAGGTAGAGCACGAGACTTGTAATCTCGGGGTTGTGGGTTCGATTCCCAGGGCTGACCAACTAAAATTACTAACAGTCTTTCGGATGAGACTTAAACCGAGGTCCCATGGCATGATAAAGAACCAGGGGTGTCTCTGGAATTGGGACGCTTTCTGTATCTTGCACTATCCCCCGAAACCTAAAATAACTAAACTCTTCTGGGGGCGTTGGTCATATGGGAAACCGGTACCAACGATAAAACCCTAATATACCATACCATCCGTAACTTTAAATTTTATAATTCATTCAGTCTGTTATGTTGCTAAAATTTTCTTTTACGTGGCTAAAAAAACAACGGAGAGAACAATAGCATAGCCACAAATTATTATCACTTTGTGAGAACTTCCTAAACTTTTCCTTGATAACAATCTGCAGGTCATTATGTTCATTTGACTTTCATCAAACTTAGACAGAAGTTCACTTGCCACCTGATGACATCCCTGGTGTTTTTTGGGTCAGTGGGTGAAAAGTCGAGGTCACAGTAATCCGAACTTTGAAAATAATTTCTGCGCACTATTTTGAGATCTAATTATCAAAAACAGTCTTGAACGTTCATACTTAGAGGATGATAGATCTTGCTGAGTAGATGATCCCTACTGTTTTTGAGGTCAGTGGGTAAATGTCAAGGTCACAGTGAACTCTGGTAGCTTTTCCTTGATAACATTCCCAAAGATTTTCACAAAACTTACTCAGTACAGTCCAGTAGTGCTCTCCTGGCCCTTATGGGCCTCTTGTTAGTAGCCAGTGATCATTTTGCAACATGCCATACAACTTGCATGTTTTAGAGTCCTATAAGATTCATCTTAAAGTATATTAGCAACTGACATAGCAATATGTGATGAAGAAATTAAGTTATAAAAGGTTTGTGAATATTGATCTGTGGTAGCAAATCAACTGACAGATGACAGAAAATTAATTAAAACACATGGTGTTTAGAAAGATATAGTAAAAGATACAGCCTCACTGACAATCTGTGACATAACAGAAGAAAGAGTTATATCAGACAGTGTAATAAGTTTATCTTGGCCTTTATATGGTCGTACATCCAATTAGAAGCTGTTGTCAATTATAGAGTTATTAAACATTATACAGTTCACTTCATACTGGAATATAATGAATCCGTTGGGACCATTTAAATTTGTTCCTTATATCCAGAGTATGTTATATCCATATAGCATTTTGGTCAGCAAAATTTGTTCCTTATATCTGGATTTGGACTATGTCTTGAGTTGTTATATACAGAGTTTACTGTATTAGTATTTACTCTACTTGTAGGCTGCTGAACAGTGTAGATAATGATTAGCTTTCACCATGATCTGGCCTGTTGGCTGTTCAGTCAGTAAATTTTCAGTGCCCATCCCTTTGAACAATAAATGGTACTACCCAAATTTTTCATAAATGAACATTTTAAAATCTAAAATCAGTTAATATGTACAGTAAACTCCCTGAAAACCGGACCCTGTCCGGACAAGGTAAAAAGTCCGGTTTTCTGAGAGTTCCGGTTTTAATTGGAGTAAATTTTTCTTGAAGCATTTGCGTTGTACAGCTATTTCAGTGTACAACTATTTCAGTAAACAGCTATATTTCAGTGTACAGCTATTTCAGTGTACAATTGCTGTTGCAGTGGACAGCTATTTTGGTACACAACTATTTCAGTGTACATCTGTTTCAGAGTACAATTATTTCAGTGTTCATATTTCAGTGTTCAACTATTTCAGTGTACATATATCAATGTACAACTAATTCAGTGAACAGCTATTTCAGTGTACATCTATTTCAGTGTACAGCTATTTTCAGTGTACAGCTATTTCAGTGTACAGCTATTTTCAGTGTACAGCTCTATTTTCAGTGTAAAGCTATTTCAGTGTACAGCTGTTATTTCAAGTTGAGAAATTTTATTTTCTTACAGAGTGCTTGACAAATGTACTTGTTGACAAGAACACAATCATGGAAGCATTAATTTTCAGATTATCAGTAACGTAGGCACATTAAAGCCACTGCATTGTTTTGCAGCCTTGAATAGCACCAGCATTCTATATTGTCTTATGATCAGATATATGTTTCACTTGAAAAAAACTCCATGTTTTCATTGTTGCTTTACTATTGTTACTCAAGCTTATTACCATATGTTGCCATGGTAACATATTTTCTTTACACAGGTGACAATAGAATACAGAAGCAGGACAAAAACCTCAGACTGTATAATAGACATGCAACATATGTTAAACTTCATAGAAGTTCACATACTTGGACAGTGGCCAGAGTTCACATACCTGTAGAGTGACCAGTAGGTCATATAACCTGTTTGAACAAATAAATTTTAAGTTGATAAAATGAATTAGTAAAATGCTATGTTGGTATCCAGCACTCTCAGTACTTTGATTTTTTAGCTCGACTTTTTGAAGAAAAGGGGAGCTACCCTGACTCGCCCCGGCTTGGCGTTCAGGCGCGTTGGTGTCACACCTTTGAAAAGTTTTTGTACCACCCCACTTTATTTCAAAAATGTTAGAGGTATGACTTTGAATCTTACCATACTTGTTTACCATCATAACCTCCATCTACAGACAAGAGTACATAACTCTGTCAAGGTTTTTGACAGAATTATGGCCCTTTTTTGCTTAGAAAGTGTATTGAGCTTGGCTTCAGTTTTTTTAGTACCACCTCACTTTATTTCAAAACCATTGGAGGTATTGCTTTGAAACTAACCATACTTGTTAACCATCATGACCTACATCAACAGACAAGAGTCCATAACTCTGCCAAGGTTTTTGACAGAATTATGCCCCTTTTTTACTTTGAAAATACATGGAATATGGGTAAAATCCCCTTATTGCCTTAACCCTTTGAGATATTGCTTTGAAACTTTGAATGCTTAGTTTACATCATTACCCCCATCTGTAGGCAAGAGAAGGTAACTCTGTCAGGGATTTGTTTTAAAAATTAAGGCCCTTTATCGACTCAGAATCTTGGCTAATGTTTTTTGTACCAGTCCACTTTTTGAAGCTAAACTGTTTGAGATATTAATTTGAAAGTTGGAATACTTGTAAACCATCATGATCCCAAAACATGGGCAGGAGAAGGTAATTCTGTCAAGGATTTTATTTGAATTATGGCCCTTTTTGACTTAGAAACTCAGTTAAAATTTTCATTCTTGTCCACTTGTTGACTTAACCATTTTGAGGAGATATTTACTTTGAAAGTTGGAGTACTTATGTACCATCATGAGAACTATCTGTAAGCAAGAGAAGATAACTCTGTGAAAATGTTTCTTTATTTGTGCTTAGAAATTCCTAGTTAAAGTCTTGTGTGCCCTTAACTGTCAAAGTCTTATTTTTAGGCAGTTATAAAAAAATTAGTAAAACGCATGTTGTCCTACTGACAGCTCTTGTTAAACTTTTAATAACAGTTTCCAAAATGTAACCAATATTTTTTGTGTGCTGCTATTGTGTATGTGCTGGAAAATAACAGATCGATGTAAAAAATAGATTTGATATTTTAGTGTCTTTTGACAGGGAGTATTAGATTTACTTCACTCAATATTTGACAGGGAAATTTAATTTGAGATTCATGCCTACATTAAATGTCATAAGATGAAAATACAATGAAATGTTACCATCTGTTACATTTCATCAATCAGTTACAGCGGAATCAGATATTCAGTTCCTGCTGACAGCTATATTCTTGTCTATTTCTTGAAATAAAACAAAAAAGAGGAAACGCAATAACAGCTTGAGTATTTTATGCCAATATGTTAAGTAAAGAAAAGACTTTCACGTTTACTTCACAAAAGTGTATGTCCTATGACTGACACGACTTGATAGAGGGAGATCATTACAGATGTTCCTGCGGCTGCTTAATGAAGCCCACTCTGATATGTTTATGTTTGTTTATACTAATTTATTTTAGGTCGATTGTGAAACATGTTATACAACTTATATTACTCACTCTCGACGCCTCATTCCTGATGTTTTCCATGGCTGTATGGGTATGAGAGAATATAAGCCAGTTTCCCTTTCGATGCTGAGCGCAAAGCAAGGGAGCTACTGGTACCATTTTTTACGTCTTTGCTATGACTCGGCCAGGGAGCGAACCCACGAATTCCTGCACTCGAAGCGGATGCTCTACCACAAAGCCCACCCTGAAAGTTACCACATCTACAATACTTACCTCCCTTGTTCTGAATTGGCAGCCATTTTGATTGTCAAAGTTTTTCTATCAATCATGTGATAATGAAGAAAATACCAAGAGAACCACATTTTCTTGGACTTGCTTCCTCTGCCCATATCACAACATAGATTAATTGTGTTTATAAATCTGATTCACTTGTAATTGTTTAGTAGATTTTTCCCTATTAACATTAAGGAGAGTTGCTAACCAATATGGCTGACAATTCAGAACAAGGGAGGTAAATATCATAAATGTGGGAACTATGTGTACTGTAAACAGTAGTGTCTGGTAGTGATCTTCCAAGATTGTTACTGAATTATTTCAAGTTCACTTGACCAAAAAAACCTCTGGTCTTTGAGTAAATATGATTTTAAAAAGTAGTTATTTCACAGGTGCGTTGTAAAAATATGAAAGTGTGTTAATCACACTTCAGAATATGAGCTGAATGTTTCTATTTTGCTATATTCAGACCTCAACATTCACTTTTAAAACTTTGAAAGCAAGGCTCTGATTGGCTTGTGGAAAGGTCGTTTGAACCTGACTTTCTGTTGGCTGTCTTCAGATTGTACTTTTTAAAGGAAGATTTCAATCTGATTATAACAGTTTCAAATCCTTACGAAAAAGGCATAAAGCAATAGTTCACATATTTTTGTTCTTTCCAGCAAATAATTAGTCTAGGCACGTTTAGATATCCTTTAACAAATGTCTGTTCTACACAGGTCATTTAGGAGCTTATATCGGCTTACTGTGGAAATGATTCCAAGAGAATTAGCATTTCATCAGTAGACCTGTAGATACTCAATCATTTAATGACCCGTTATCTGTTACATTGTCTTCGTTTGAAGAGCGTTCTGTCAATGTTCCACTGTCAGCATTCTGCTGTAAAACCTTCTTTGTGGCCGACTTTGTTAGGTCAAAGACATTAATCATGGTTATATGTCCTGTCTTCAGGAAGCTGTAACGTATATTGATTATAGACTGGTTTTAGTAGGGGGGGGAAAAAAACCAGTGTACAGTTCATTCAGTATAATGCGAAAGTGAAACAGTACTGACCAGTCCAAAATAATGATGTTAATTCATTGGATAATGTAAGAATTAAATCCTTCCCTGAATAGTTTATTACATGCTCTACTCTTTTTATCGTGCCGTGTCTTTAAACTTTTGTGTTAGCATATACATATATCATGTACATCACTGCCGTTTAATCCTAAAAGAACTGTAGTTTCTTTGTGTCATAAAAATTTGTCGTCGGGGCAATTTTAGCTTAGCAGCTGCCTCATAAAATAGAATGACATTTTAGATTTTACAGTCGTATAATTTCATCATGTTTGAAATTCTTGGGTCTTACTTTTACAAGTCAGTTTTTAGATTATTAATGTATACCGGTAAGTGTGCCTTAAACATTAGGGTCTTTGCTTGTCTAAGACTTACTTATGATGCCTAAGTCAAATTACTACTTTTTCCTTGAAATATGGACAGTAATTCACTTCAGCATCTAAAACATGCAGTTTGGATCAATACATCTAATTAGTAGGTGATACATACTTGACAGATTTATTTATTTTTTGCCTCATATATACACTTTGATCCAGCAGACATTGTTTCACTCTGAACTTTACAGCAATCAATACTTCTCCATTCATATTGAGGTCAAGTATAAAGTAAGCTTATAGTAGATAAGCATTTGTCATGCACTTTATCAGGAGACAAAATGTACATGATATAGCTGTTACTTTTTGGTTCATTTGGGGGTATCTTTTCTTTGTAATGATTATTAATAGATAGAAAGATGTGAAAAAAATCTTTTATTATAATACCCATGGACTGCTCACTGGTATATTAATCGAATAACAATCATAAGACATACATATATATACTGGTGTGTCTTAAAATGAATTGTTTATGAAGTAAGACTTCACGGAAACAAATTCATTAAACAAATCTTTATGCAAGTTTAATGAAGTTTTCAACAATACTGTAATGTTAACTGGTATATTACATGTTGTAAGATGATGAAGCAGTAATTCAGGCCCGAATCAATACACTGACAAGACGTGTTACATCCAATTGACTGATGCTGTATCTCACCAAACAAGAAACTGGAGACAGGTTTCCATTAAAAGAAGGTCTAAAATAATCAGCAGACATGAATATTGCATGCATTTGAATCTAGATGTTCTAACGCAAAATGCAGCCAAAGTTTGAGGTGTATATGCAGTAACCGATTTGTGAACATTGGTTTTTACTGATTTTGACTTGAACAAGCATTGTTTTAGATGTTTATTTCGCTAAAAGTAAATATTTTATCATAAAATATACATGTACCAGCATTTGAAAACATTTCATGGAATCTATTCCACATCTTGACCAATTCCATGGAAAATAAGATACTTTCCATGGAAAACATGGAATTCCAGCCTCATGTCTAGCCTGAGCATGGAAAATGTATAGCTGGGAACCTGAGTGTGAATATGTTTCATATGTATTTCACTAAAAGTTATCTAAATATTTAATAGGCAGTTAATACTATGCTTTTTGAACAAGTCTTGTTTTTGCATGATTTATTTAGATGATATAACATCAGATATAGGACACATTTTAGTGCAGTCTTAAAATTGTTGAACATACCATAAAGTACAGGATTAGTGTTTATTTTAGTGCATTTATGAAAATCAATTTATTCATGCGCTACCAATTTATTGAAGTAACTGTAACTCATTAAGTGTTTGAAATTTTTTTTTGTAAATCAGCAGTATTCCCCTATTTACTGACTCGGTTTATAATTATTGATTTATCTAACTTCAAGTGCAGCCAATACTGAACTGTGATTAGACAAAAAATAATTTCAAACACTAAAATCTGTAGAGAGAATGTCACAGCTTAGCGTATTTAGCTGGAAAGTGAAGATGATAATTTGCAGGTTACAGTATAAAGTTTCCTAAAATAGCGGGAAATAAAAAACTTTCCACAGTAATACTACACTTCAAGCAAATTAAAAGCAGAAAATTGCAAAACAATTTTTAGCTCGACTATTCGAAGAATAAGGAGACTATTGCACTCGCCCCAGCGTCGGCGTCGGCGTCTGCGTTGGTTAAAGTTTTTCATAAAGTCAAATATCTTGAATACTATCAAAGGTATTGACTTGAAACTCAAACTATATGTTTACCATCAACATCTTCACCTGAGGAAACAATCCCCATAACTCTGTTTTGATTTTTGACAGATTTATGCCCCTTTTTAACTTAGAAATTTTGGTTAAAGTTTTTTATAAATTCAAATATCTTGAATACTATCAAAGGTATTGACTTGAAACTCAAAGTATGTGTCTTCCATCAACATATACACCTGAGGAAACAATCCCCATAACTCTGTTTTGATTTTTGACAGATTTATGCCCCTTTTTAACTTAGAATTTTTGGTTAAAGTTTTTTATAAATTCAAATATCTTGAATACTATCAAAGGTATTGACTTGAAACTCAAAGTATGTGTCTACCATCAACATATACACCTGAGGAAACAATTCCCATAACTCTGTTTTGATTTTTGACAGATTGATGCCCCTTTTTAACTTAGAAGTTTTGGTATTTTTTTTGTAAATTCAAATATCTTGAATACTATATAAGGTATTGACTTGAAACTCAAAGTATGTGTCAACCATCAACATTATACACCTGAGGAAACAATTCCCATAACTCTGTTTTGATTTTTGACAGATTTATGCCCCTTTTTAACTTAGAATTTTTGGTTAAAGTTTTTTTTGAAATTCAAATATCTTGAATACTATCAAAGGTATTGAGTTGAAACTCAAAGTATGTGTCTACCATCAACATATACACCTGAGGAAACAATTCCCATAACTCTGTTTTGATTTTTGACAGATTTATGCCCCTTTTTAACTTAGAAGTTTTGGTATTTTTTTTTGTAAATTCAAATATCTTGAATACTATATAAGGTATTGACTTGAAACTCAAAATATATGTTTACCATCAACATCTACACCTGAGGAAACAATCCCCATAACTCTGTTTTGATTTTTGATAGATTTGTGTCCCTTTTTAACTTTGAATGTTTTGTTAAAGATAGAATACTATCGAACGTATTTACTGTCAACATCTTCACCAATGTTTTTGATTTTTGACATATTTATGCCCTTTTTAACTTAGAATTTTGTCACAGTTTTCCCAAGACTAAAATGGAAATACTCAAAATGGCTTTCTTTTGAAATGTCATAGAATAATTATGCAGCATGCAGCGGTCATGCTTTTTTAATTCTATACATATCAATTTTGAAAAGTTACAAAATTATTCATGATCAAATATACAAGGTCATGTATTTCTTTGAAATTATTCCCCCATCCTCCCTCCAGTTGGCTTGCAGAATCCAGAGTAAGGCCCTGAATGCAATGTACTTTACAAAGGTCTTTGAACAAGTTTCATATCTTTGACCTTAATTCTTATAGACAATTACACAATACTCCTGTTCTTAGACAAAAACCCCATTTTACCAACAAGCTTTCATACGCGTGCTGTCTTGACCTTTTTTGAAATTCTCCTAATGTTTGAACAAAATGTCTTCAGCCGAGAACAATGGTTTTCTGTGAATGTGTTTTAGAATATATAATAATATATAGATATCCATGGATATCACATGCTCTTGAGGGTGATAGCAGATATTGTGAACCCAGAAAAGTAATGTCAACTGAGGCGGTGTGGGAATTTTATATAGGGAAAAACATGTGAGGTATAATAAAATGAATTCTATGAACAACCATTTGGTTTGTATAAATATTGCAGATAGCACATTTTGGTTTGTGTAAATGTATTGCAGATATTAGATTACCTTATATGTATTAAGGGATTGCAGATAGAACATTGGGTTCATACAAATGTATTGTACAGATATTATTATAGATTATGTTTGTAAAAAGGGATTGCAGATAGGACTTTAAGGGTTGATATAAATTGATTGCATAATATGACACTGGATTGCATATATATATATAAGGTTACATACGGGATGTTGAATGACATCACTGGATCACTTTACTAGACTGGCAGCTTAGCCAGTCTGCAGCATATATGACTAGATCAAAAGTCTTGTCACAAAACACCAACTGTCGTCAGCGGAACATCAGAAACGATCACCAAAATACTTGGAATGAGCAAAAACAAATTGATAAATTTATTATTTGTAAAGATGCATTGGAATCTTGGCATATTGAAAATGATTACTATCTTAGTTTTTGTTTTACAGCTATCAACCGACTGATTCTGGTAGATTCCGGTGCATTGAAGTTATTGATACCGCTACTGTACAGTGATTTTGTAGAGGTCCAGTGTAATGCATGCGGCTGTGTAACGACCTTGGCAACTACAGGTTTGTTCAAATCGCTTTATTCATTATAAACGTGAATAATGTAATTAAATGTACATAATATCAGCATGTGATTTGGTTGTTATGTTGTATTGTTTTGACAAACAAAGTTGAATATTTTGTTCAAACACTAAAAAATAATTTGGCTTATCAGTAAAATGCTTTCCTCATTGAATCTGTAAATATTTCAGATACTAGTAAAAGGCTGGTTGCTTCAGAAAATGGTGTTCCAGCATTGTTAATTCTTGTGCAGTCCAATGATCTCAGAGTACAACGAAATGCGGCAGGATCTCTTCTCAATCTCACACATATAGGTTAGTTTCTGTCACCTTAAAAAGTCACTCCCTGAAATTTGTAGCAAATTAGATAACTTTGAATACATATTAAATATTAAATGATAGAATATTTGCAAGTATTACTAATTAACTATAAAAGGTTAAGTTTATACATTCCGGTCACCATCGGTAAAATCAGCATTTTAGAATATGTTGCAGAACCGTAAAACATTCAATAATCAATGTAAAGTTATTGGTGTACAATTAATGGGTGGATTAAGGTCTCTGTGTTGATTATTTGTAGTCCAAAATTGAAAAATCCACTCAATAAGTAAGGTATACTATGCAACCCTTCAGGACTGCACCCTTGGGAACACAGAAATGTGTTTGTTGTAGAGAGGTGTTTGTTCAGGAGAGGTCTATTTCTTATATTATTGATGCAACAGGAAAGAAAATGTGTGTCTTTTTAGGGAGGTTTTTGCTCTTGGGAGGTGTCTTTTGGGGAGGTTGTTGCTCTCGGGAGGTGTCTTTTGGGGAGGTTGTTGCTCTTGGGAGGTGTCTTTTGGGGAGGTTGGACTCTATTCTGTTTATTTTAAGGATATTTCTTAACCAATGACAAACAGCAAGATAAATTTAATTCGAGATTTCTCTATTTCAGAAGAGAATCGTAATGATCTAGTCAATGACGGTGCAATACCAATACTGATTCAGGTGTTACAGGGTACAAATGATAGCGATGTACAGTATTATTGTAGTGCTGCACTCAGTAACCTTGCAATCAACGAAAAACATCGTGCCATGATGGTCGCCGTGGGTTGTCACGATGTTATTGAACAAATGATTAGATTACTTATGTCAAAATCAGAAAGGGTAAGTATCATATATATGTTTTTGAATCTGTTATTTGGCCTGCCTGTTTTCAGGCATTTTCCTTGTATCAGGCTCTGAGATCCTAAAATTTCCTTGTATGGTTATAATGAAAAGCTGGAAATTGGGAATTTCAGGTGTGAAAATCATTGGCCAGTAGCGTTTGACTTTGCCTATGAATTTACACTGAATATGTGTGAATGGATTCTTCTGTTATAAATACTCCAACATTAACAAAGGGGTGAGGTAATCACTTCATTGGGGTCATGTTAATTGCAAAACAAGATGAAATAGTCTGCATAATTTATATATCGGAGATTTAACATTTACCTTTTAGTCCAAAACCGCCAAAAACAGTCACTTTAAGGACCAGATACATGTAGTACGTATGTAACCAAGCACTAGAAAGACAAGACGATTATGTATATATTAAATATCTATTTCAGGTGAAGTGCCAAGCTTGTTTTGTGTTACGAAATCTAGCCTCGGATGGTATGTAAAAGTTGTTGTTTTGTTTTATAGTTAATTCATGTACTAGTACTGCATGATACTTAAAAAGGTTAATAGTTCAAGAATCTGATCAGATAAACTTGATGTTTCTCACCAGTCTCTGTTCAGAATGATATTTCTGCTACATGCTCACTAATATGTCTGTCGATGTCTAAAAAGTAGTTCTTTGTTGACATCCACTTCATGCTCACTAATATGTCTGTCAGTGTCTTAAAAGTAGTTCTTTGTTTACTTGGTAAAGTTTAAAGCCTGCTCTTCTTTTAATCTGCATTACGAGGGTTGACCACATAACTGCAGTAACTGATATGAAATTTAGAAGAACTTACAACAGTTTTGTGGTTAACCCTCATATATTATTATTGTTTAGTACAATGACTAGTGTCACATAAACATTTTATGAAATACCACATTTAATTATGAAATAGATAATAATATTTTATATGATATTCAATCGTCAAAGAATTACAAACAGTAAATTGAAATGAAAAAGATACGGTATTTAGATATTTTGTTATTTTATATTTACAGAGGACAACCAGGCATTGATAGTACAGTACAAAGCGTTGCCAGCGCTACACAGGTGTATCAAACATTCCAAACGGGATACTAAATCAGCGGCGATGGCGTGTATCAGAAACCTTTCCATTCATAAAGCAAATGAGGTATAAGACTAAATATATCTCTCTTCAACTTTGATTGCTTGAGTATTGTTTGTTCAAACTTTTGCTGTACTCTTAAAATTTAATGATATTACAAACAATTTTTCTTTTAAAGGGTTAACAACAAAACAAGAAGTCATGAATCTGATAGTTATATAGTTGGGTCAAAAATGTGTTTATGCGATGCAATCCATTTTTTGTTTTATTTCAAATGTTCTTACAATGCATTTTGCATGTACAGTACTTCCTCTGTAACTTTTAAAAGTTTTAGCTAACGTAAACATCGTTTCTATTACAGTCAGTAGTTAGTACAATAGCTTACAGTTAACTGTTACTAACAGGGAGTTATGTTTTTCCATGTAAAAACTTTATATCTCTCTCTCTATCTTAGTACATGTATTCTGAGGATGATTAGCTTAACGAGAATAGTGGATCCAATAAACACATCTACAACCAAAAATATTCTGTAGAGAAAAGATTCTGTTTTGTACCTTGCTGATTAGAGGAATTTATGTCTTCTATGTTGTAGGAGTTTAACACCTGTTTCGACCATATTTTGGTCATTTTTGCAGGTGAGTAGTTTACCTGACCATCGTTCCTGGGAAGAACCAGTACTATAGCTCTATCCTGTTCTGTCTTTCTAGGGTCCAATATTATCCACAGAGATTTTAGGAGATATGTTTGATGTGTTGTGTGACTCTTCAATGCCGGAGGCTCAAAGACATGCTGCAGGGACTATTCGTAATCTTTCAGTGGGAGATCATATAAGGGTAGGTAACTGGGAGATCATATAGGGGTAGGTAACTGGGAGATCATATAGGGGTAGGTAACTGGGAGATCATATAAGGGTAGGTAACTGGGAGATCATATAAGGGTAGGTAACTGGGAGATCATAATAAGGGTAGGTAACTGGGAGATCATATAAGGGTAACGTAACTGGGAGATCATATAGGGGTAGGTAACTGGGAGATCATTATGAGGGTAGGTAACTGGGAGATCATTTAAGGGTGTAAGGGTAGGTAACTGGGAGATCATTTAAGGGTAGGTATTTGGGAGATCATATAAGGGTAGGTATTTGGGAATCATATAATGGTAGGTAATTTGGGAGATCATTTAAGGGTAGGTAACTGGGAGATCATATAAGGGTAGGTATTTGGGAGATCATATAAGGGTAGGTAACCATATAAGGGTAGGTAACTGTGAGATCATATAAGGGTAGGTAACTGGGAGATCATATATGGGTAGGTAACTGGGAGATCATATATGGGTAGGTAACTGGGAGTCATAAAAATTGGGTACGTATACATGTACTCAGGAAGATCATATATCTCCAGGAAACATATTTTTAAGGGTAGGTATACTATGGGACATCTAGTATTTCCTTGAAGGCTAACTTTTGGGAGACGTCATATAGGTCTGCTTAAAAACCGAATATCTGGGAGTTTGAATCCTGCATTCTGAAGGGTAGGTTTTTGGGAGTAATATAAGTGTTATTTTTCCGGGAACTGTCATACCATGGTATGTATTTGGGAGATCATATAAGTGCTAAGTAACATTAAACCGAACATCAGTTATGGCTAGGTAACTGGCAGCCATTGCATTCATGGGTATAAGGGTAGGTAACTATGACTCATAAAAGTAAAGGGTAGGTAGACTGGGAGAGTCATTTATTGATATGTTACCTGATGGAAAGATCCTAAAACGGTAGGTAACTGGGTGACCATATTTGCGTTTGTACAGTTACTGGTAAATCATTAAATATGGGTAGAATTAAGATTGGGAGAACTCATATTCGTGAGAATTTAATTTTAGGTTTTTATACTGGGAGATCATATAAGGGTAGCTAACTCGAGATGTCCGTTATCTTATGGGTTGTGTAACTGGGACAACATTTTGATTAAGGGTATGTAATCTCCTCTGAAACCCTAAGCCATTGTTGAAAAACTTATGCACATGTACTTCATGAAAAATCATTCCATCTCCATGCAGAACATATGGTTTTAGGAAAAGTAGTACACTTTGGCAAATCTTCTATTTCCTTGACCACAAGGCCTAGAGCTTTTTTGGCATGTAGCTTGGCTAGAGTGTCTGCTTACCAAGATGTTCGAATTATGACCCTGGAGTCAAAATTGAATCCTGCATTGGGCCCGAAGGATTTTTGCATAGGCATATAAAAGAAAACTTTAAAATATTTCTTCTCTGAGACCACGGCCTAGACCATGAGATTGCATGTAGCATTGGCAACTACCTTACCAAGTTGTTATTACTTGACCCCTGATTGAAAACCGCACAGTCATTTAAAAATCTTCCTGAAGCCACAAGGCAGCTATTGCTTAGTCATTTGGCTGGTAGCATTGGTACTGAACCAATGAGTGTTCAAAATTACCCGTAAAATTGACCCCCCAAGTACTTAGTTTACTGTATAGGCTTTATAGGAAAAATTTATTGATAAATTTTTCTCTGATTGAACCACAATAGATGCTGAACTTTGGACTGACACTTGACCAGTGACCTTTTCATGTTTTGCACAGTATTGTTCAAATTAACCTCCCGTGTCATGTTTAACCTTACCGGGGGGGGGGTAAAGCCTATTTGTAATTTGGAATTATTTTCTGTGATCTCCCCCTGGCATTGGGGTAACTTATATCCAAGGTGACGATATTTAATCTTTTTATGCTTCTTTTTTTTTAGAGCACTTATTCTCAAATGTCTTTAGAATGAGGTGTCATAACCCAGCAGCAAAATAACCTTCGTGTGCACACCATAGTAAACTTGTAAATTTGATTTCTTTGTTTAAAATGTTAAGTTCAAAATACATTTCAGATTAGGTTAGCCATAAGCTTTTGTAGGTCCAGGCTGATATCATAATCATGTACCAAATCCACAAGACCTCAAACATATTTTCAGATCAGGTAAAACATAAGTTGTTACTGATGCATGAGGGGAAAGTGTATGTGAAACTGGTAACCATGGCAACCCTATCTACAAATACAGAAGTGCAATATAACAGTGCTGGTATTCTTGGACAGTTAGCATTAATAGGTAATGTGTCATTGTGCCAATAATTTCATCCATGCCGACGTATACCGTCGTATGCCGTCATTCTTTTCATATAGCCAGGTTGAAAACTGCACATTATCAGTATGTCAGGTATACGGCAGATATACGTTGGATATATGCCGGCGTGGATGAAACGTATATCCCCACTGTATTTCAGATATATCAGAGTATGTATAACTGTCTTTCTGTTTCACACGGTTTAGCGCCTGTCCAACCTTATTGTAGTTATTGTACAGGTGAGCAGTTCACCTAACCATCTTTCCAAGGAAGTACCAGTTATAAATCCATATAGTCTGAAAGAAACTGCCAACTTCTTACATAAAGGGAAAGAGTCTGTAGCAGACCCTGAATCTATGAGATGTTACAGCGGTTGCAAATCAACAATTCTAACAACTTGACCATCTGATTTTTCTTTCATATTCATGTTTTAATGTAAATACATGTACAAGGTTGTGTAACTCAGGAAGTTTTCCTCAATGATGTGAACGTACTAATAAGAGTCTTAAAAATGACCATTGAATGTAACCGTAATGTACTGTTGAACAATGTCAAAATGGCTAAAAGTTTAACACCATTCAAATGCACAATGCCCTAAAACGTCATAAGTAACAAATCATAATAAGTACAATGTCACAAATTGAAAAAAAATGTAAGCAAACAGAATTGATGTTCTATGGAAAGTGCTATAGAATGTGTTTAAAACAGTAGAAAAGGTATCAGTGGATAGTTTTGTTTGTTTTAACAATACCATCACAACGTAATGTATCAATGAATAGTTTTGTTTGTTTCAGCAATACCATCACAACTGAAGACAGACAACCTGCAGGGTATAGTTCTATATATAGACAAGTTTTTAAAGTGTGAGGACTCAAACTTCATACACATAGCTCTCTGGACCTTGGTGCAGTTGTTAAAAGGTATGTAGAAATTTAGAGAGATTAGGCCAACGATTTTTAATCTTCAGTTTTTTGCAGAGGAACCCTGTTGTCTTTTGGCCTCTTTGTAGCATATTTCAGTATAAATATATAATGTGTTTACCAAAACCTGTAGTTATTAGTTTATACTAATATATTTTAGCTTGATTCTGAAGACAGCTTGAAGCTTATCGAGTCACTCCCAAGTCTGCTACCTGCAAAAAACAAGTACTGGTGTCATATAAGGAGGTACCTTCATAACCCCAGTGAGGCTCGAACCTGTAACCTCAGGGATGAGAGGCAGGCACCTTAACGGCTACACTACCACTTCCCTTAATACTTACTGAATAGAATGCTCTGCATCAGTTTTTGCTTTGCTTGTACAGGTTGATTCTGCAAGCAGGTATCAACTTTCATGTAATTAGATCGGTTTTGTATTCATTTTCAGATCCCCTGTTCCTACAGGCTTTCAGAGACCAAGGCATTGAGCATATTGTCACAAAGTTGACCGTGTTGGACCACCCGCCCACTGTTCAGGAACTTGCTTCCAAAGTACTTACAAGATTGAGAGGAGAATCTGAATCAAGCACAGCCTCCAGCAGTGAATAAATCAAGCACAGCTTTACTTAAAAACACTGTTTGTTTCTTTGTACTAGAGTGTTGGATAAGCTCACTTTACACACTGTAGAAGTAAGAAATAACTATCCAGACATGAAAGCATTGTGTTATGTAGTGATTTGTTAAGAAACTATCCATGAATACATTGATGTGTAATACAGTCGTTCAAAGTTGTAGCATGTTACATTTGATGTAAAAGTAAAAAGGTGACATTGTTAGTGGTATAAGTTAAACTATGTGAAACAGATTTTAAACATACATAATATTAAGCCAAAATTCTGTATGATATTGACAATGTGTTCAGGAAATAGCTGAAAAACTGTAGCAGTAGGAAAGACAGAGCTTGTAAAAAGTAAACGCATGTCACAACATAGTTACATGATCCTTTTGGAAATTTGGACAAACCATTTTTGCAAGAGATTAAGGTTTTCGTCAAAGGAAGTATTTCACAGAAGGAAGTATTTTGAGAATGTAATTTTTGGACAAGATGTGATGTATTTGTTTTTAATGCACACGCATAACAGCTTTAATTTCACAACTTGTGTGCAAAAAGAATGCCTTTCGCTACATGTGTATCAAGAAGCTATTGCTTTTGTTGTCAGCATCTTTTTTCTATTGAAGGACATTCAGGCGAGGGAAGACATTTAGACATTTAGGCCGGAAATGACATTCAGGCCAGGAAAGACATTTAGACTCTTAGGCTGGAAATGACATTCAGGCCAGGAAAGACATTTAGACATTTAGGCTGGAAATGACATTTAGGCCAGTGAAATAATGTCGAATCCATAGGAAGTAGTTTTGTCATAGTATACATACTCGTAAAATATTATCTATTCACTTTACAATCCTATTTATAACAGCTGTCCAGTTCAATCTCACTGTCATTTTTATTCCACAAAAAAATAATTCCTTTTTGTCATAGCGCAAGACATATTTCATAGAAAAACGAAGAAATCATTTTTTATATTTGGCCATTTCAATTACTATTTTTATATCTTTGTTTATGCTTTATTCTTTTAAGTGTCATGCTTTAGGTTTATATTTTCTGAATTGTTATAAATGCTTATTTTTACCTTTTTTATTTATCTCTGACCCCATGGAAGGATTCAAATATTATGTGCATTATTTTAAAATCTGATGATATTTACACATACTGCCAAACTTTACTACCCAAACTTTTTGTTCTATAGATACAGCTATTTCATAAATTCTTAGATTCTGTTCATCTTTTGCTGCTGTACATGTGAGTACTTATTCTAACGTGACTTCGTTTCTATTTACAAAGAGTAGCAAAATTATGTTTCATTATGCCATAAACAACGCAGGAATCAATATGCCATAAAAATTACATCATATTGTGCTGCATGACATTAAATAGATATAGGCGTAGAAAATAATGCTTTGCATAATATTCACCTTTTGTACTATCTGGTTATGTTAGAATCGGAGTAACATCCTTTTCAGCGTTGTAATTGTCTAATAAACAACTATTTGTCGTTCAGATGTGCAGTTATAAACCACTCGGGCCTCCAGCCTTCATGTTTAATTGCTGCTCATCAGAACTCCAAATCAATGTTTTTTAGACGATGAACAGTGCTGGAACAAATACATTTTCATAAGAGATGTCAACAGTACAATTCTTCTTGCTTTATTTGTACATGTAAGATCATAAATGCACTATCTCACTGTACATGAAGCTGTACACTGTACATTGTTGTGTAGTCCACTCACTGTACATGAAGCTGTACACTGTAAATTGTTGTGTGTACCAAACTTCTAGACCATGTAGTCATGTAGTTCTACCTTTGAAGAGTTCAATTCCATATTGATTCATTGATTGATTCATTAATTGATTCATTAATTGATTCATTGATTGACTCATTGATTGATTCATTGATTCATTATTTCATTCATTGATTAATTGATTCATTCATTGGTTCATATTTTCAGGAACACCTGTAAATTTTTAGTTTTGATAGTTCTCACAAACATTGAATGGTTGTTTGTCATTCATCAAGAATGTGAACATCACTGATTGACATACAGTCATGTAGATGTAAGACAGGAAAAGATGTCAAGTCCATCCTAAAATAAGTCAATTCAGACATTTTACTCTGAAGTAGTAACAGCTAGAATACCTCTTGTTTTACCTACCATGGTTTTAGATTAACAGCAAACTTTAGTTGTACTAAGTGACTCGCCTCTGGTGTCCAACTGGTGATAGTAAAATGGTGCCCCATACATAAACATACTATATAATGTAGTAGAATATTAATGGCGGTTAAATTTTATTTTGAAAGAGACTATATTAATGGCGGTTAAATTTTATTTTGAAAGAGACTATACCTTCGTATGATTTATTTTTATTGAAATGGGAAATATATTTTTAAATGAAAAATTTACTCTCAGATGCAATATTACAAAACATCTGAAATAGACATGTATTTGACCATGGGTGAAAGTTTTCAGTATTATGATGGAATTCCGTATTTTCAGCCTACAAATTATTATAATGATTTCTCAGAAAGACTTGTATATCCATGTATGTATATATAGGTCCATGATACTGGTAAATTATTTGTATTGTTATGGTAACCTGTCAAAACAAAGATGATACTTGTCAGGGGAAAAACTCCACTAAATTTGTGCAGACTGTTACCATATGAAAATTTGCCAGAACCTTGGAGATAAACTTAGTAGGAGCTTTGTCTGTTTTCTATTATATGGGTGTTTGTTGCATAACTTATGCAGTAGAAGTATGGTAAAAATAATTAGTTGAATTTCATATGGATTAGTTTTGCTGAACATTGGATACTGTTTGTAGCAGTTAGGGAATTGTTCTGCACCAACAGGGGAATGATTAAGAAAGGTTTTGCTAGACATGAGGTTTTCGTTTAGACTGAGGGTATTTAGAGATGATTTTGCTGTGCAGTGCACAATAGGCTGCTGTTACCATGGAAATGGGACCGAGAGTTGTAAATGATTTTGTTTAAAGTAAAGATGTACTTTTCTTGCTAAATCACAGACGGGTCTGATTATCTCAACAATACTAGATGTTGCTATAGTATACAGTCATGAAATGTCATTTGTAACAACTTATATGCATCATATTATGACTTTAATGCAATTTTTAACTTTGTGAAATGGTTGTGATGCAAGAGCTTTTAGAGGCATGGATCTCAGTATACAGTCAAACTTGCCCATGCGACCCCCCTCCCCCCCCCCCCCCACCTATCACCTTCTCAGTTACCCCAGTTTTCACCACTGTTTTGTTATTGCATTTAGAGGGACCTTTTGTTCTAATGCGAGCCCCTTCTATGTGTAAAAGTCTTTCTATGAAATTGACTGCTTTAAAGTTGCATCGTCCCAATTGACACGAGGTGTATGTTTTTATAAGGATAAGTGTCCATCCTTATGTCCGCAGGGTTTGACTTTAGGTACTTTCATGTTATAGGTATACGGTTTCCCGGTGTTGTTTTGTAGACCTTTTTTAATTTTGTTCTTTCCCTGTTTTTTCTTTCCGGCGGTCTCTTAATACAAGTTTCTGTATACTCTCAGTTACATGTATATAAACATGCATGTGAGCTGTTGTGACTGTCATCTGTCTGTGTTAACACATCCCCATCCAGCAGTATTTACTTCATATAGCAGAGAAGTTTCATATTCAGGTCAAAGGTCAAGGTCTGGAGGACCTAGTCATTAAAAATAAATAAACCCTCTATCAACAGTTTTTAACTGATAAGATACATTGCAACATCCTTTGCATCTGTTTTCTTTAACCTTCCAGTAATGACTACTGATTACTAGAATCTTACTTGTTTATCTATTAAGTAGGTCAAAGGTCATGCCAAATATATCAGATTTGTTGCAACAATAAGCTTTGACCAGGTGAGCTATAGGGTCCTATGGACTCTCATCTTGCAAACTCAAAGGTTGTACATGTACACATTTTCATAGTTCATACCATTATGATATTAGAAATGCAATTTCTATTAAATCTCTTGAAGCACCTCACAATGTTTTTTTCAGTAAAATCTAATATTCTGCTATGGATGTGGGGCTCTGTTTAATATTTCATCAGTGTCTTGCTTTAAAATTCATTAAGCTTTGAGAAATTGATCACAAAATGTCTGAAGCACCCAAATATGATGAGGCTAAACAAAAAAACATGTGTTTCCTGTCCCTTTGCAAAAACAATTAATGTCGGTCAGATGGCAGTTAGTTTTATTCATTTTTTTGTTTTGCCTTTTTTACTCCGAAATGCTTGAAAAATATATTTTTGATCATTTCTCTATGTTCTCATAAAAAGGTCTGAAGTCAGCAGTTGGTAGACCGGAAACAAACTTACTTCTTTATTTTGGCCTTATTATAGAAATCCCGGAGGTCCTGCTCTATAATTCCTATGTTGGGCATTTGAAGTTTGTAATCTCTTTTGACATTGTGTCTATTCATGCGTATTTTATGGCAATCTTAATAAATGTACCAATATATAGATCTGTATATTTATATGACGCTGAATCTCATCTTCGGCTTTCATGTTTTAGTAAACTATCTTTATTTTATGATTTTCGGTGGTTTATCGAAAAATAATCATGGTGGATTATCACTCAGTGGAATTATCAAAATCTTTTACATGGGTTTTCAACCAAACGCAATGAATCCTGGAAACCATACAAAGACATCGTTAAATTGACGTCATGTTTGCTATGCTTTCTGATGACATTTCCTGCAATTTCCAACATTTTATTGAAGCAAGCTCAACAAAAGTAAAGTTTTAAACTTAAAATAAACATAAAATTGTTGGTTGGTATTAATGTAATATCAAGTTGCATCTTTCTTCACTTGTGAACACCAAAAGTCCAAAAGTAGTTATTTTCACTCATGGCTGACAAGGCACTCAGTGAAATTATTACATGATACTACACTAAAACCATCAATTATCCTCAATGTTAACCTTTCTAAACTACCATCATTTATTGGCTCTGAAACTGAATTTTTCTCTCTGTAACAGATTTGTCAGTTTACTTGAAATATGAAAAAATGTGAAGAGAAAATACTCATGGTTGATTTTATCAGCTTCCATTAGGGCATTAAGTCTGGTGTGTGGGAACAAAAGGGTATTTAGGAATAAAATATCTCTGCCTAAAAACCTGGGGGAAGAATTTTTGGAGGGTGATTTAGAGATGAGGGATGGGGGAAGAGGAAAAATAAAGAGAGTGACTTTGGAAAGGGGTTAAAGAGAAGGGCAGTTGGGAGAAGGGCTGGGGGAAGGAGGGTAAAAATAAGGTTGATTAGAAGGGGTGAGGGAAGGGGTTAAAGAGAGGAATGATTTGAAGGTGTGGGGTAGAGGGTAATCCAAACTGTTTTATGCAATGGAGTATCAGGTATATTTCGTTCTGTGCAATGTATTTAGTTCTAGATGTTCAACAAAGTAGATATGTTAGAACAGTATTGTGATAATTGAATGTTTTGTAATTAATAAAGGACGTCCTAGATGTCACATGATTGTTGTTATTTTATGACTATCAGGATTTATACATCTGTCTCTAAATGCGGCAATCAATATCAGATTCTGTCAGATCATTGATCATAAACATTCCATTATGGGTTAGTTATGCAGAGCAACTTCTCGTGAGCAAACACCTTTGGTGAACACAGAAATGTGTTTGTTGTAGAGAGGTGTTGCTCAAGAGGTTGATTCTTTATATAATTAACACAACAGGAAAGATAATGTCTTTTTAGGGAAGTTATTGCTCTAAGGAGGTGTTGTTTGAGGAGGTTGGACATGCTCAAATATAGCAAATTTATCCAACGGGCATGGCCAAATTTCTTTTCCAATTAGTCCATTAATTTAACGCAAGAGAGTTCTCGTGGCCATACAATAGTCATATTTCCTCCAGTTTGGTTAAGATTGCTCCAGAAATATAGCTTGCTTCCAGATATTAATTTTGGGAATATTCTGGTCAGATCGATTCCGTTATCAAATCCATTGGGCTTTGGACATCACGAGGTCATTTACTGTAACAGTAAGTTCCAATTTGATTAGGATGCTTCAGAACTCTGCAAGTTGGAAGATAAAGGCATATAATTTTATATAAACAGACAATAACCTGTATGTAAACAGACGGACATCGTAAGGTGGAAATGTTGGATACGGGTCTAGTACTGGTCCTTCCCAAGAATGATGGGTTACGTAAACTGACCACCTGTATAATGTATGTCTGAAATACTGTAACACAGTTGAAAAACAGGCATTGAACTGAAAACATATAACCATAACATGATGGATAGATAGAAAGCGATGAGCATTCATTGATCCTAAAAACTTGATTCATACTCCAACAAGAGCCTCCCAATCCCCCCCTGAAAAAACTTGATTCATACTTCAACCAATGGGAATCCTGCAATATGAAATAGCTCAATAATGACAACTTCTCTCGTAGCTTTCAATTATTTAATCTGTAAAATGCAGTACACACACATAGCATACAACATCATACAAAATGTATACATTAAATGTCAAAATGTAATGGAAATTATAAATATATATATGTATGAATTATGCCCGTTACTACATTAAAACCAAACACAAAATCTAATACTTAAGCATGCTACTTTATTAGGCCCCCCCAAACCTTGACTGAAATTAATTTTTTACAGCTGACCTCAAAATTTTGATACGAAAATTACCAAAAAGCCCATTGAAATTTCAAATCTTTTTAGAGCAGAAAGGACAAAATAAGTTTTAAAAAAACCCCAACAAAAAACACAGTGCCAACCAACCTTTATTCTTTGTGGCATGGAGACCAGAAGCATGCATACATTTTTGTTTAGCCTTACAAAGCTAATACAGAAATATTTTATAATGCAGACAGAGAATGATTTCAGAATGCTAAAATTTTCTCATTCCTATAATCTAACAAGAAAATTAATAATCAGTTTTTTCACACCAATTGCAATGATGTAAACATCTAAAGATTCTCCTGACATAATTCTATGTAAATATGTCTCAATATCATAAATAAAGGTATCAGATAACATTTATATAAACATAAGCATAAAAATATCTCGAAAAATAAAACTGACAAAATACATGCAAGTTGTCCCTAACTACTTTTTCTTTAAATATTCAATATACATGTACATTGTACTCTAATATATACTATATACTATATAGTAGCAAACTTAAAGATTTTCTAATGTTCCTTTCTTGAAAACTGGACAATTTAATGCTATAAGATAGATATCCATCAGGCTATAAATGTTTAGCCTAAAAAGAGGGAACCGATGACGAGAATCAAAGCTAAATATTACACAAGTAAACATTATCAAAATAGAAACTTGTCAAAAAAGAAGCAAAATCTTGGGAGCATATAGGTTTCTGTGTGGCTTGGTATATGTAAAACAACATCACTTCAATGTTCAGGTACATGAAAAGTAAATTCTTTGTTTAATAATAATTTACTAATTTGCGACATTTAGGGAGTTTTGTTGTACTTGATTGCAATACCCAGTCAGTTTTGTCCAAATATTATGATTATTTAGCCAAATTGTGTAAAATTACAGTAGCCAAAAGATACGAGTGTGAGCTTGCAGACCAGACGCGCATTGTCAGCGTACATTGGCGCTTCAACCACTTCACCTCATGGTTTCTTTATTTGGTGATATAACGCAGTTATTTATAAAAAGACAGCTAAGTAATAAATGAATAGTTTAATAAACCTGTTGAAAGGCTTTTAGTCTTACTTAACAAAATTTGAAATATGAAGAGTTTTATAAATGCTGACAAGTGTGAAAAATTTGTTTAAGAAAAATTTTACAGTAACATTCCTATTGTTTAATGTTTTTATATAGATCACAATGAGACATTCTTCTTGGGTTGTATTCTACATCTTAATAGTACAACAGAATCCGAGAAAACTTTGTGTGAAGTACATCATACTACATGTTTATAAATATCTACATCAAGCTATGTTTAAAACTTCTCTGAAATCCTGAGCACAGGAATAAAAACTACCAGTAAATAAAATCATTTACATCAAATATCACAGAACATCAAGAAGTGAGAGGGTTGACCGCCAAATTGTAGCAAGTCCTTCTTTATTTCATACAAGTTAAAACAGCTTTGCAGTATACTCTCAAATTTTCAATGCATTAAACTATACAATTTGCCCATTATTCTCAAAAATCAAAACATGATTATGCAACAAAAATTGGACACTTGTTAAGAATACTTCACAATAGTCGTCTTTCTATGAAGTTACACAGTATGGCCGTATTCTTAATATGTAACTTGCAGTAGCTTTTAAAACCAGTATTCATTTTGAATACTTAAATAATCATGAAAAAACCTTATTCAGGGATTCACAGACAGTAAATCTATATTAATCCTTGAATCATGAGCTTTGAAATAAGGCAATGTTTCTCAGGTTTCATATCTTTTGTGTCTCTGAGACCCGAGCATTTGAAGTCTACATTCTACCATGCATGGTTATGTAACCAAGGGTTTTGGCCATATCCTGCCTACATCTAAATGATACATTCTACACATGTTGTCTTACATAACTCAAACAGAGATGCAATTAATATCTGCGTCTAGTCCTTTGATATAACGCTGTCTTTTACTAAATGAGATTTTCTGACTGGCTCTACTTCTACAAGGTTTTTTGACTATCAGACTGGTTCACTTTTCTACTGGGGTCAAAGTTCATCATCAGAATCACCTTTCTGTGGTACATTCCATGGTTGCTTAGGAAATAAATCTTTTGCTGAAAAAAAAATCACAAAAATCTTGTTAAAGCTGCTACAAACATTTTTGCCACATCATCTGTTGTTCTAAAATGTCAAAGGGTAATCATGGATAATTTCAACTGTAAAACGGATACAAACTAAATTTATGTGTAAGGGGCTAAATAGCTCAGCCAGTAGAGCATTCACCCTGTAAGCAAAGGGTCCTGGGTTCAAGTCTGTGTCGGGCTGCACAATCTCTCATCGTATAAAAATGGCGCCCAATGTGGGGCTCTAACTGCATCACAAGGTCTGTCTCCAACTCCTGTAATTGCTTCATTTGATAGTGCTCACTTTAATTTGAGGACAAATTTCTACATAGTGGGGAAGAATTTCACTGTTACTGACTTAATTATAAATTGGAGACAAATTGTGAAGCAGCCTTCAGCTCAGTAAATACAGCACTTGCCCTGTGAGCAAAAGTCCTGGGTTCGCATCCCAGTCAGACTGCACATTTTTTCTCATCCTGGATTCCTGCGACAATATGTGGTAAGACATAATATCTATAGGCACAACAAACTATACTCATACAGTTTACTATTCCTTACAAAGTTCATCGATACTTCATCTAAAGATCTACAACAACAACAAATATTCCTGCTTACTTGGAGGATCTCTTGGTGTTCTTGCAGACACTTGCTGTCGCTTGGTTGGTACAGGATGCGGAGGAGAGTACACAGGTGCAGGGCGCATAACTCCTGTCGTCATATCAACAGGTAGCGTATTAAAGCCATTCCAGTCATTTAAAGGATCTGATGATGTGGTTATTAGTTTCTGGATAAGTAAAAGCATTGTTCTGTAGAAGCAGAAACATTTCAGGAGCATGTATTGGTAGTTAAAGACAATGAAATACAGATCTGTCATCTCAGAAATCTAGCATGTTCAAAAATGGCTTGTTTTAGCACAAATAATGAACAGTTAATTTAGATCTGATGTAATAAAACGTTATCCATCCATTACTTGTACAACAACAACTTTACATAGATTGTTGAATGATTTACAGTACTGCAACATATAATAAAATGCTGATTTTACCAATCCATCCAGTCATTATCGGTAACATCAATGTTTTAAAATATGTTGCAGTACCGTAAGACATGTAATAACATATGTAAACAAATTCACTCAAGGTCTGTGTTACGATATCAAATTAACTCAAATTTCTGTGTTATAATATCAAATTCTCTTAAACTGCTCTGCTATAATATCAAACTTGCTGTAATTTCTGTGTTACAATATCAAATTCACACAAATTTCTGTGTTACTGAAAGCTCTGTGTTTTGTTCTCAAGCTCTGTAGCATGGTCAAGAACTTGCAAATACAAAATGCACATCGAACATCTAAAAATCGTGAAATAAAAACATACAAAATTAATGGTATGAAGTTTAAAATAGTTTGTGAAAGACTTGTCAACTTGTCCTGCAACTTACAGTATATGACTGAGATCTTCTAACTTCTGTGTTATGGATATGCTGGCCTGTTTTTATCTTACTTCTGGAACGCAGAGCAATATCTTTCCCTTCTGTTGCGTAGGATTTCTTTTTTCGACTTAAATATAGTATAGTTCTTCATTAGTTTGAAGTTTCAGAAACACAAAGACTCATTCCTAAATTCTGCTTCAAGTTGTGTTCTATTATAATTACATTTAAGACATTTGAAGGCAAATGTATTTTTAAGGAAAATTTGTTAGCAAGTAATTTTTATTATACTTATATATTATTTAGGTAACTTCCAATTATTTTTTTCTGAGATATAATTATTATGAAAGTTTGTCATATATTTGGTGAATTTTAGCCCCTTCTCTTGAATTTGTTAGAGAAAAGCTTTTATTTTATTCTACAACAAGAGCGCAGTAGGACAGCGTGTAATTCCCCCTCTTTAGTGCTTGCCAATAAAACAAAACTACAGTTAGGGCACACAAGATTTTAACTAGGAATTTCTAAGTACAAGATTTTTCACATGAGTTATCTTCTTTTCTTACAGATAGGTACGATGGTACATAAGTATCCAACTTTCAAAGTAATATCTCAAATGGTAGTTAACAAGTGGACAATAACGAGTTTCTAAGTCAAAAAGGCCATCATTATATAAACTCCTTGACAGAATTTCCTTCTCCTGCCCATGTTTGGGAATCATGATGGTAAACAAGTATTCCAACTTTCAAATTAATATCACAAACAGTTCAGTCAAAAGTGGACTGGTACGAAAAACTTAACCAAGATTGTAAGTCGATAAAAGGCCTTAATTTTTAAAACAATCCTTGACGAGTTACCTTCTCTTGCGTAGATGGGGGTAATGATGTGAAATAGCATTAAAAGTTTCAAGGCATATCTCAAAGGGTTAAGGCAATAAGTGGATTTTACCATTTTCAATTTTTTTTTTTAAACCAAAAAGGCATACTTTGTCAAAAACCTTGACAGAGTTAGTCCTCTTGTCTGTTGATGAAGGTCGTATGGTAAACAAGTATGGTTTCTCAAAGCAATACTCTCCAAGGTTTTGAAATAAAGTGGTGGTACAAAAACTTAACCAACTCAATACACTTTCTTAAAAAAAAGGGGCATAATTCTGTCCTACTTCAAGATTTATGTACTTTGTTAATGAGAAGCAAGTATGGTAAGTCCCAAAGCCCTGCCTCTTCTTTTAAAGGGGTGATAAAATTTAAAAGATGTTTCATAAAAGTCGGCTAAAAAATCACAAGTCTTAGAACCCAGTTTTATCCTTACTAGGTTACTTACATCTGTGACGACATCGTCATTTTCCAGCACATTATATCCCCCTGTTCCCTTGGGGGGGGGGCAAAACCCCCCCCCGGGGTTTTGTTTGACTATTCTTCTTTGGTTGTTGTTTCTTAGCATTGCTGGTGTAGTCATTCTAGTGTGTTTCTGAAATTCAACAAAATTTTGAAAACTTGTCTTCAGTTTATTTGAAGAAACTCAAACCCCCCCTCCCCCTTGTCATAAACAGTTAACCTCTGCTATCACCAACAATTTAGAAACAGCCTTGTTATTTATGTAAAAGCAGAGTGGACTAAGAAGTCACCTGCCTTAGACACCTAGTAAAGCCAGGTTAATCAAGTACCTCTGTCCTGAGAAACCATCTGATTTTACTACATATTTTTGATGTATCCCTCACTGGATTAGTAAACACAGGTTTCATTGTTTTTTTGTTGTTGTTGTTTTAAGCACTGCTGTGGAAGTTAAAAAAGAAATCGACTATTTTTGCAAATGTCAAGATTGTATACCTTGTAACACTAAGTATTCTAAAGCTAATGTTTATTGACACTGAATGATATTGATTTCACAAACTACAATTACATGTATCTGATAAAACCTAGAGGCAGATAAAATCTGTATCTCTCCAGCTCATCGGAAGTGAATTGTAGTGAAGTAATGAGGTCATGGCTCAGGCAAGGCTCTAACCCATCACCTTGTAGTAAAATGGCTTCTACCTGATCTGTTGCAAAACCATTCCTTCCTCATCACCATGAACATACAAACACTAAAAACCTTTACCAGTATTTCTTAAAATAAATCTATCATCAATACTTACTTTTGGGAACATTATCTGTAGAGTTTTGATATTTTCGATGTAATTTCTTTTCCATACACCCACTTCATACTGCCCAGGCATTATAGGGAGACTCCATCCCAGCTTCACACATTTTGGCATCCACATCTGGTCTAACTCTGTCAGGTATTTCCAGTGCCAACATACCTGTAATAATGGTTCAAAGTAATCAGTAAACACTGACAACAAAACTGTGAATGTATTAAAATCATCAAGAATGGTATTGTCTGATCCTGAACTGCCAGGTTTGCTATTTTATCAATGAGTTTTAAACAAGCATACCTTGAATATTTAATGGTTTTTCCAAATTGAAAAGATGAACATATAATATGTGTTTATTAGTTATTTAGAAGGGGAATGATTAGAAAAATTCTTAATTTTATTCTCACTCCTTCTGATTATGCATTTACATCTACAATTCTATCCGAATAAGAGTAATTATTGACTAAATACTGCTTAATATGAGGATTTTCTGCTTGCATTTTTTTCTACGATTTTTCAAAATAATTCAACCATATGACACCAGTACTGGTTTTTCCAGGAAGCGCCCCGCGGGGGGCGGGTGGGGGCTTTATTCTAATGATTTAACAGTCTATGAAATAAAACAACCATGTCATCATCAGTCAGATTTTGTCATCGTACCTTCACCAATGTTATAATCAGCATCATGTCCTTACCTGGGAACATCTGCTCAGACTTCTTGGATCCAGAAATGAGAATATATACATAGAAATCACTCTCGGCAGATGGCGTGTGAAGTCTCTTTTTAGTGCAGGAACGTGTTCTTTCACATAATCACGTATAAAACCTTTCTCCCGTATTTTTGACTTGTGGATCAAATCTTCAAGGATCTGCTTCCGTTGGTCATGTGTCCATTTGTCAAACTGCAATAAAAGTATAAAATACTGATCAAGTCTCAATGTAGAGCTGCCATGGCACAGTGGTAGCGAGTTTACCGCGGGATTGCAGGGTCCCGGGTTCAATCCCCACTAGTGACATGTTCCAATTATAAGTTCCCTTAGGCAACGGCAATACACAATAATTCCACATTGCCTTTCTCCCCCTCTTCAAGGTTAATTCCATCTGGAGTGAGTCTCATAAGCTGTGAGTTAATCTAAGTTGTATGAACAATGTTTCGTAATTGGGAATAAATAAATTATTGCAAAGTAAGTCTCAATACATGTAATAAAAGTTGCTAGATACATGTAAATTATATGAAGGTTATGAAGTACTAAAAACTGACTGACTGATCATACTTCTTATCAGAATGTTACATTCAGCCTCTAAAGGGTCTTAGGGTCATAACACTGCTGAGCCTTTATCATTCTTAAATTTAAAAAAATAAAAAATAAATGTCCTTTACATGACTGACTATATTTCATTCTGATGAAGGCTTATTGCCACATTTAAAATGGTATGATATCACAAGAGCTGTCAGTAGGATAGCGTGCTCACTTTAGTCATGGACACTCACTTTGAACATGTAAGGGCATGCAAGACTTAACTAGGAATTTCTGGTACAAATCAAGATATTTACCCATTTTTTGCTTACAGACAGGTCTCTCTGTTCATAAGTATCTGAAAATATAAATGAGGGAATAACTCTGTTAACTGAAATCAAAATTAGTAACTGAGTTACAAAAGGTGACAAAAGGCAGAGAACTACAGACCAATAAGCATCATCTAAACACTAATAACCTTCTCCTGCCCATGTTTGTGGAATCATGATGGACAAGTCATAAGATTTTAAATAATATCTGCATAGTTCAGTCAAGAACTTGACTGATACACAAATATGAAGATTCAAAGTCATATGGCTTATATTTTTAAAACCCACCATCACAGTGTCTAGATCTTGTTTGAAATAGCACTGTCTGTCATTTTTCTCTGAATACCAAAGTATGGCAGACAGTGGTTTACCAATTCAATGTATTTCTAATATGGAGGCAAAGTTATAAAAACCTTGGACAAAATGAAATCCATCATTTGACTGTTGCAGGTCGATTTTGTTAAGAATATGAGTTAAAGATAATTATTTACAAATGTTCACATCACTGGTTCACAAAAACCAAGCTCAATACACTATCTACATTAAAATGAATGGCATCATGATCATCAGTACCTTCACAGAGTTATCACTTTTCATCAGTAGATGGAGGTTTTGAAGTTAAACTGAAGTACGGTGTTTTCACAGCCCTACCTCTAATACTTCGACATCAAGTGAATATGGACCGTATTAGCAACTTAACAGGGCAGTTACACGCCACTGCATAGCGATACATACTGATATATTGATCTATCATTTATATTTGTTTTATAAAATCACTTTAACGAGATTGTAAAAAGCCATTTACTGATGTTTAATTTTATATTATATTTTTTAATCATTCAAATTATATCCCTTAACATACTGACTTTTCATTCATTTAGAATGACTAAATGACAAATTTGTGGTGGTATGAATCACATTCAGTGATGCTCTTATTTTCTTGGTCATAAAATTGAAGTATGCATTAAAACTAGTTTAAAATGATATTTTACTTAAACCTTTTGTTAATGTACTCCCTTTTTCTCTTCAAATGGGGATTATAATATAAAAAATTTAATAATCATTCTGCAACGATAAATAGTTAGTTAAGTACAGGTACAAGGCGGAACTAGTTAACCATGCACTGTCCTAAATACACATATGGTCAAAATTTTAACTGAATTAAGGAACTGCATCAAGCGTTTTTTGTATTCTGTCTAAATATCTTTTAAATATTATGCATCGATGTTAAACTTTTATTTACCCATCAACACAGATATAGATCTTGAATTGTAGTAGTATGTCATTTATATTTTGATACCAACATGACAGTGGTATTCAATCATGTCAGAAGAAAGAAAACACGGGGAAAATGTAAACCATCATTTGCTTTCAGATTTTTTATTTTCATATGTAATACCATTATTTGATACTATACAAACACTTTTAAAGCGTATTTAAATGTATTTCCATGATTTAACATAATAGGATATCATTTAATGTGCTACAAGCAATTAGAGCTAGTAGTAAGTTCTTGACTATTCTAAACACCTGCATTAATCGATATACTTTTAAATAAACAACGATATGTATGTGTAAACTTGAATAGTTTTGGTTCAAACATTCAGGTTTTTATACTTCAAGTTATAGAAGTTTTTTAGCATTTTTAAAGATTTTCTTTCATTTACATTTACCTCTCGTCATTTTGGCAAAACTTTCCATTTTTATTAGTTAAATGCTTTTTCACCCGTTTTTTCATCATCTGTTCAAACTACACTTTCGCTTATTATGGAGCACATTAAGATTATTTCCTAACAATTTGCTAACCATAATTAATTGTTTTTTACAAATATATATGAATATGTTGCTGACAACGTAAAATAATTTCCTTAAGTATAGGCCGTGTCCAAGAAGTTGAGTTACGGAAAAACAAGCTCCCAGCTCTATACTTGCCATTACTATGTATCATTTGCAAATCCGCCAAGAGGATTGGCTTAGACTTTACAAAATGTTTTATTAAATTTACTTCATGTATTTTTATTGTTTTGTTTAGCATAATAAATTATTGTAAAGTATTTTACCTGTTAATAGTGAATATTAATAGTCTGATACGCAAAATCCGCTGTAGAAGTGTTACTGTTTGAACATATATGAAAACTCCTTACCACGTTATTTTGCTTTATTTTTTAATTCTATATCCCAGTTGGACAATTATACTTAACTTATTATGAAAATACATTACTAAATTTTGTTGAAATGCTGATTGTACAGTTTTGTATTTAATTGTCTGACTAATCATTTATGCACATTCATAAATCGTAAAAATGAAACCATCGAAAGTGCATTCTTTTCATTTTTCAATATTATAATTTCATCATTTTTTACGATTAAAGTTATAAATATTCAAGTAAGGATATAATTTATATCTTAAGTTATTTATCTTAGCAAATACTGTCTAATCATAGGATCATTCATTCATGATACATCAAAACAGTAAATATGTGCAGAATATACAACATGACAATGATAGTTCCGATATGAGTAACATATTAAATTATAACGCAAAATGGAGCCGTGAAATGACGATAGTCTGTGAAAAACCAGTATTCATTTGATTCATAGAAGCACTTTGTAAAATTTTTCAATTCTTACTATTCCTGACCATGTTGTATTTTGTATCTTAAAGACCAATATACAGTGACCCTAAGAATACTTCAGGCAGAATTACCAAATCTGTTGGGGAAGTTCTTAATTGGAAACTGAAAGTTGGCGTCCAGCAGCGTGATACCCATGCACATGTCAAAATTGGGTGTATAATTCTATATTTCATTTTATCACTTGATGTAAATTATCTCCTTAGTGAAGAGGTTTACTTATTCCGAAACAAGAATCATTCGAATGAAACCGCACCCATCTTAGGTCTTTGGTATGACAAAACCATTGGGTCAAAGCCAACAACAGACAAAACAGACGTTACACTATGCAACTGTAAGCCTTATACATTACAGACTTCCTTCTTACAAAAATTGACAAAGTCAAAACAAGCTGGGGCACCTGTCATGGCAAGTATTTTACCTGGTTGTTTGTCTCTTCGTTGCTTAAAGGTGTCCATGTACTCTTTATTCGGTTCTTTGCAATCATTGACATCTTTAAAAGATCTAAGAAACACGTTAAGAATAAGCAGATGGATAAGAAATAGTAAAATGTTAGGAATTTTGTGACGTTTTAGCCGCGGTCAGCCATCTTGATGCTCAGTTTCGTTGCTGCTCACGGAAAAGGGCGAAGTTTTCCGAATACAGACTGGTCATCATAGGAATAAGTTATCTCACATAAACGGTTTCTACGTTTAGCATAAAATAAGCGTTTGCCTCACACTGAGTGATAAGAAACGGGGTTACAGTCAAATTGGGAATATTTCATTCGAACATTACCGCTTGCACCAGGCTCGTGGCCGGCCCTATTAGAGCACAAATCAAGCAGGCGTAGATGACGAACTCCGCTAGGATGGCTCATTCCGCACAGAGTTCCAGCGAAGTCATTCGGGTGCAGACAAACAGTTTTCGCGTGTTCGCCTGCAATTTTCTTTCATGTTTGCCAATCTAAAAGTGAATAAACGGTCAAATTTTATTAAATATCAGTGATCAGTCCTCAATGAATCTTCCGTCATAATTTTTTGCAGAGCTTTCAAAGGTTTGTGACAGAAATATGCGATAAGTATTGCCAGGCATGAAAGTGGGTGGGGAATCATAATTTCAGGTTGTAAATTGTGATGCAAAACAAGATCTTAAATTTTACTCACTTTGAAAGGGTTTTAAAGTGCATGCTGCATTGAGTTACCATAATTTGAACGAGCAAGCACTAGCCTTATTAATTTGGCGGTGCAGTATAACTCCATTCATAGACATAGATCTGACATTTTTTAACTGTCACACCTCTAACAGACTGAGTACATCTCTTGATCAAAACTAGACGTTTCGACCTCAAGAAAATTCTGATGATGTTTCAGCCACATGACATTTCAGCCCCACTTTATGTCAATATGGGCCAATCGGCCCCAGAATGTTAGGTTCTTGTATGTTTTTAAATGTTTGTTTTGTATTTATATTTGCTTGTTTGTAAAGATCTTTTGTAATTAGGATAATATAAATAGATAAATTAAACTTTATTTTTGAATTCTAATGGTCATTATAAAATAAATTATCAATTTCTGTAGAGAAAATCGAGAGCCTTTGGTAATAATTAAATAAAGTAAAAGTTGCGTATCTACTATTGCATTTTGTTCACAAACAAAATCTCTTAATTATCGATCATAACAGCCTTTTTTATTGGTCACTTATCCTTTATCCATTGGTCAGCTGATATATTCTTCCGGGTCAGTATATCAGTGAATTTCGCGGTTTTTCTAGTACAGTAATTGATTTGACACGTCTGTCTTTGTTTGATTTGTAGAAAAATATTTATTTGCTGTTGTCGCAATTTGAAATTATACCTGGCAGTTGCGTAATTAACACATGTTAAATAACTTGTAGACAATCCTCTTGCAATTACTCGATATTAAATAGCAAACTAAAATTGCATGTTGTCAAAACATAATCTTAAGGTGCAAGACAATGATCATGATGATTGCATGTGTCGATTATTAAAACAACAACTTTTAACAATGTTTGCAATTTTAAGCTCGTAATTTACACATCTGACACTCTAAACACTGACCGAGCCAAAGTAGCATAATAGACAATTAATTTAATCGAACACCGGCCCGTACAAAACATGTATCTATGACCTGAGGGGATTCTTGCAAAGAAGTATAATAGACAATTAATTTACTAGAAAGCGGGTCTGTACAAAACATGTTTATATGACCTAAGGGGTTTCTTGCAATTAATTGATAAATAAATATTGATTTCACGAAACTGATGTAATTTTACGTACTTAAAACTAGGTGGAAATATAAAAAAACTCAAATTTTTAGGTTGTCATTGCGAATCTGTTCATGGAAATTTCTTAAACACCTAGGAAATATTATTTGTAATAGAAGTGTATGAAAAAACTCAAAATCACGAGAAGCCATTTAGCCATTTCATTCATACAGTATTTGTTCACTGCTTTATAAGTCTCTCTCTCTGTCTGTCTCTCTCTCTCTAAAATGCACAGTTTAATAATTTCGATAATTTCACATTAGACAGGGCATTTTGGTTTGTTTTGGTTTTGTCTTTCTCTTGTGAATGAACTCGTTTTGAAATAGGATTTAAGGGTTTGTTCAGCAACCAGGCGTCATATATAAAATGTTCATATCAATTTAGGAATTAATTAATTGCCAAAAATAATCACATTGACTGAACAATGAATTACCCTGGATGACCCAATATTAATGATGAAATCAAAGGGCAGATGACAGTGACAGGAATTGCCTTGGTATATCCAGAACAATTAAATGCTGTAAAGTTAAATAAATGTATTCTATATATATATCTTTGTAAAATTCTCGGCCTATTTTTTATAGTCAAGTCAAGAAAAAATAGCTTAATGCTTAATAATTGTTATGCCCGAAATCAAAGTGCCGATTTAGGGCAGGAATCGTCTTGGTAAAAACCAAAAAAATCTCTTGGAACTTTTAAGAACAACATTGATTGGTGAATAAATTTAAAATAATTCAAAGATACTTTTTTGTTATTTAAAGAAAGATATTCAGTATATTTGACTTCAGAATATTTGCAGTTGATCCATTCTCTCTGAAAATTGTTCTAAATACTCCCAGAAAAATGCAAAGACATGAAAGTCAGTCACTTTTCACGTGTTTGCGTTCTAAAGGATGTACATGTTTCATATTATTTTGGTCCTCTGCATGTTTTGTACGTCTTCGGCTAGATTATTTACTGATAAACAAAACATGTTTTTTGCAGGTTTATGACAATGAAATCCAATGTGAATACAACAGTGGCTGGAAAACAAAGCAGCAGTAAAGCCAGCTTCCCTACACAGGCAACTATGCCAGTACAAGCTCAGGCTCCAGTCATCGGTACATTTATCCCTGCTGGTAGGTGGTTCTGTACATCAGTTTTAAATTCCAGGGCTTTTTTTTTTTACAATAAGGGAAGGGCCTGTGCCTTGAACTTGGGGAAAGAAATAGCTCAACGAGTGTGATATTTAAACTGCAAATGAAAATTTTAGTGAACCATTAATAAAGCTGTGAGGGGGTCATTCTGCATAACACATCTGCATAGGTATAACACTGTGCTGCACTGTGCATGTCTTTAACATGTTTGATGACATCTTAAACTGCAGTCCATTAACATATGGACATAACAAAGAATGAAGTACAAATACAATTTAGCTTATTCATACATGTACATGATTGTATTATGACAAAAATTAATATCAAACATTTTGTGACAAGAGTCATTTAATTCCTTTATTTTTCAGGACCAGTTACAATAGCAATGCCCCCAAAGTCTGTTGCTACAACTGGAGTTTCAGCCAATCCTCATCATTTCCCTTCATCACTGGCCAATCAGAATGGAGTAGCTAATCATGTGACAACAAGTCAGTCCCAAGACCCGCCTACAAGTTCAGCATTGACCAATGAGAAGGGACAACAAGCACAGTCACCAGTGCAACTACAGCAACCATTGCAAAACTTGGCAAACACTAAAGAGAAAACCCCCATGTGTCTTATCAATGAGTTAGCCCGTTTCAACAGGGTATGTCTGATAAATTTCTGTCAAAGAATTCACAGTCCGTTAGATCATAGATAAATATTATAGCCTGTGATTCGATATAAAAAATGAAAATGTATTGGGTTCTTTGGATTGCAGTATCACAATTCACTTCTGTATATTTAATGCAAAAATAGCTACAAATTCTAGTCAAAAGAAGTCATACCCCTGGGGTCAAAATTGACCCCTTACGGGTGATCATTTGATTTGGAGGGTGCAAATCAACAACAAAAATTATCAAGTATTCTTGACCACGAATAAAGCAAATTTTAAAGAATGCAACTCTTTATTAGGCTTGCATTATAGTGTGTATATTTCAGGTGACCCATCAGTATACGTTAGTTGACGAACAAGGTCCCGCACACAAGAAGACCTTTTTCGTCAAACTACAGATTGGCGATAAAGAGGAATACTCAGCCCAAGGACCCAGTATCAAAAAGGCTCAGCACGCAGCGGCGGCCATTGCGCTTGAGAAGACAGAGTTTAAACATCCTCCGCCAAAACCTATGAGGGGAGCCGAACTACTTGAAGAATGTAAGTATACATTGCGGATGGATGCTGAGTGATAGTTTGACTGAATAGTCAGATGTACTTCCCTGATTATCAATCAGACATTCTTACACTTCATGTAATGATGTAGTATTGTAGACTGGTTTTCAGTCAGCTTGTTGTAAATCAGTCTAAAATTTGACTGGTGTTCGGATTAATTGCAACAGCACTGTTTAACAGCCCTGAACACTAAACAGCATCGTAAGGGGCAGAAATTTCCAGTCATGCTTCCCTCTACCTTGTTTATAATTTGTGCCATTTTTGCACAAAATTCGTTCGAAGTCCTAAAAATAAGTCTGATTTTAAAGTAATTTTGTCACCAAATTAAAGAATTGTTGCCAAATGTGTGTTTTTATATCAATATTGGTAAGTGTGACAGGAACCTTGACCAGTGAATATAAGTATATTGGAATTGCTACTGCAGTTTGTTTTTAGTTAAAGAGTCATAATGTCACTTTTCATGGTATGTTAGCAGGGCTTGGTACTGTTCCCTCAGTCAATAAGAGGTTACAGTGATTTCAAGTCCGTGATTTTACCAATCAACTACAGAGGCAGACACTAATGTTAACAAATACTGAATAACAAATCAATCACCTATCTTCAATGAGGATCCAGTTTTTGCTGTGCCTCCTTAGGTGAGCTTTACATACATTGTCCATAATCTGAAGTTTATGACATAGTGTGGGGTTGCTGTAAGCTAATGGAAGTGTTTGATTGTTTTCTAGTAGAGAACCCGACCTCCATCACACCTACAGTAGAGCTAAACGCTATAGCGATGAAGAGAGGGGAACCAGCCATCTATAGAAACATCGAAAACAGAAATCCACAGCCTATGTATTACCAACATAATTATGACTTTAGGGGCATGTATAATCAAAGGTAATAATAAGCTTTCATTTCTAACTGGTAGGTTCTAATGATTTGTTTGTAAAATTATCATTAGATTTAATAGACAACTAGTCAATGAATTTGCTGCCAATGTTGATTTATCTGCATGTTTATGTTGCATCAAGTGTTTCCATGGTAACAGATATTCAGCATATTCTGTATCTGTAAAGATGAAGGCGTGTGTACTTGAAATATGCATTTGAATTTTGCTGGGGTTCAATTAAACCAGAAATGCAACCTCTCGTGAGGAAACACCTTTGTGGCCATAAACATGACATTACATTTGTTATAAGGGTAACCAGTTTCCCATAGGGAGGGAGCATGTCTGAAATAATCCTAGAAGTGGAGTCAGGGGTCTGCCTTCTCTATAGAAGCTGGCAAGTGACTGTAAGATAATGGTTGTTTTTTTTCTCCAGGTATCATTATATGCGACCACCAAGAACATTTTACGTGTCACTGAAGGTTGGAACTCGTGAGTTTATAGGTGAAGGTATCTCCAGACAGATGGCTAGACACAACTCTGCAAAGAAAGCTCTAGAAATACTACGTAGTCTCAAAATCCCAGAAGTCGGGGAACAGAGCGCCCCGCAAACTGATACAAATGTAAATGTCAACAATAATGCTGAAATACAAGAGGAACCAGACGATGATGGTAAATATCTTTTTAGCTGAAAATTACATTTTGCTTGTCACCTTAGCAGTGTGAACTTATTCTTGTGTTCTATCAGTAAGTTTAAGTTCGAATTTTTACACTCAGTCTGGTGGCTTTGAATAAAAGGTCATAAAATAAATTCTCACTAGTTAAAAATACCATTTGATGTCACCCTGGCAGAATGTGATTCTAAGCATTTTTTTGTGTGTGAAGAGCAATTGTTTTTTTCAGAGATGTATTTTAAAGCTTGTACTGAAGTATTAAGTCTCATTAATGTTACCTGCTAAAGTTCTAAAATGGACTTGTCCATCTTTCTATTTGGACAGTACCATTCTTATCTAGTTGTGTAAAAGGGGTGCTCCTCGAAAATTTATTGACTATAGCAAACAGTGGATATCTTGATCAAACTGCATGACTCTGCAAGTAGATCATGATCTACGCTATTCACAGAGGCAGAATCGTTTGCCTTCAGAAGACTTAAGGGTTTACTAGTCAGTAGAATCATTATCCAGCAACAGCATTGATAAATGCCAGAGGAGCCTCTCTTAAAGAGCTGAACAATTCAAACTATTTCAAACGAAACATTAAAGAAGCAGAATTTTTAGAATTTTAACGAGTCCTTGTACTCTAATTTTAACGAGTCCTTGTGTCTAAGCACTTCCAGAGAATAAACTTTTTATTGTCAGTGAAAGTATGATTATTTATGTCATGTATATTTTCTGATTGTTAGATGACACCAAGTCGGAGATAAGTCTAGTCCATGAAATCGCACTTCGCCATAATCTACCAGTGTCTTTTGATGTAAGTATTTGTTCATCTGGTTATTATACATTTGGTTCAGTTTTGCTTCATGCAGTGGCCAAGTGCTCTCCTCTTTCTCTCTATCTGTTTATAGTCCCGGCTAACCCTGGGATATCTCCGTAGGTGAACTTGCCAAGACTCCTGACAGGCGCAGGTTGAAGAAAGACAGATGCAGATACAAGGGAATCTGGGTACCAGACCCTAGCTCTTTTATAAATAGACCGGTTCTTTAACATGCCCAGTGTATAGCACTGATACTACCCAGAGTTTCTAACCAGTTTATCTTTAGATGGGTGGGAAACACTGAATAGCGTTTCTGAAAATTCCAGTGCTCGGGGACAGGATTCAAACCAGGGACCCCTGAATTGGTAGTCCAGAGTGTTAACCACCCGACTACTGCACCACTCCTGCCAAGTGGTCTAAGGGGCTGCCAGGAATTCTGGCCTTGTATCAAATCTATTTCATAATCTTTATGATATGGAGACTTTGGACAGTGTATATATAAATACAACTTGGCATATAACAATGCAGTGCCATGCCACCTCTCTTGAGCAAACACCTTTTGGAACACAGAAAACAGTGTTTGTTGTAGAGAGGTGTCTTTATAACTGACACAATGAGAAAGAAAATGTGTGTCTTCTTAGAGAGGTTGTTGCTCTAAGGAGGGGTCATTCCATGAGGTTGGACTGTATGTAGAAATTTATATTTTCCATTGAAGACAAATTGTTTTACAAAGCTGTTGAAATTGAAAATAAATTTTTTTTAATGAAGACGTAAAACACGTTGACCCAGTGGACATGAACTGAAATCTCATTTGTTTATTTCTTAAGCAATCTACTTTTGGCACAAAAACTGGTAGACATTTTGTAACTGACAAATGTATTTTTATTACAGGTCATTAGAGAGTCAGGCCCACCTCACATGAAAAACTTTGTAACTCAGTGCCTTGTGGGACACTTTAAAACAGAATCAGAGGGTAACAGTAAGAAACTGTCCAAAAAGCGGGCTGCTGAGCTGATGTTGAAGGAGCTACGCAGTCTCCCATCCCTACCCCCTAACGTGCCGAGACCCAAGACAAAGCCGGTTGTGAACAAGAAAAAGAACAGGAATCTCATCAAGGTTAGATCTGATGTTATATTTGTTTCCGAATACTGAAATTTTTGATAGGAAAACTACCTTTAGACCATTTCAAACCTTGTTTATTAAAAGAATGTTTCAAAAACTTGAAAAGTACTTTTTGAATCCATTTGTTTAATTATAGACAAATGTGTTGTTTCTCATGTGTTTTACTTTTATGTTTATGCTCATAGATGCTACTTGGTACTTCAATCATGGCTGTTCTACTGTGTTATTTATTCAATAATGTTTTGTTGTCTCAATATGTTGTTCTACTGTGTTGTTTACTCGATTGATTGTTTTACTGTGTTGTCCAAGCCTGTGTTGTTCCATGGTTACTGTCTCTTTTTGGACCCTCGGTTGTTCTACTGTGTTGTTTCCTTGATATTGTTGTTCTGCTGTGTTGTTTGCTTGATATGGTTGACATCGGTTGTTCTACTGTGTTGTTTACTCGATATGGTTGTTCTAAGCAGATGCAGAAGGCTGACCCCACATATGGTGTAGGGATAAATCCAATATCCCGGCTGATACAGATACAGCAAGCACAGAAGAAAAAGGAGCCGATCTACTCTCTGCTAGCTGAACGAGGTCTTCCTAGACGTAGAGAGTTCGTCATGCAGGTTAGATAATTCTAATTCAATGAACATTTGATTTTAAGAAGTTTCAGCATTGTTAAGAGGTTTTTAACTTTAGTACACTTTCAAACTGGTTTGAGTAACCTTTTACTCATCACAATTCTGAAACCACTAGTGATGATAAACTATGCAGGTGTTCTTGAGCTCTACAAAAGAAAAAGTCCATTCATCAAAACTCTGGTTTTATGGCAAAGCTAGGACTTAATTTTCTGCTTAATCCATGTAATGTGTTAGTTGACCTTCAGAATTTGTTGCAAAGTGATATTGTGTCTTATTAAACTGATAAAAGACCTGTAAAGTTATTACAGAAATTTTGCTCCCCCCCCCGGACTTGCAGGTCATTGTAGGCCCTCTTGGCCTCTTTTTAGTTGACACAAATGTAAAATTCTGAATTTGAACAGGTGTTACAGAAAAAGTGCAGTGTAGCATGTGTTATGAACTTTCAATTTTCAAATGTCCAGATCTAAGCCTAAATTTTCCTATAATGGACTGTAAAAAGTACTGCATTTGGTGCATTTGATTTGAGGAAAGCAAAACGGGGACACATACAGTGAATGGTACGGAAAACATAAGATATGTGTGAGACTGTAACCCAGTGCAGGACTGCTGTAATGGAATGTGTTGATACTGTACTATTTATATACATTTATCAAAATAGGTACAAGTTGATGATCAGACATGTACAGGTGTAGGACCAAACAAGAAGCTTGCCAAACGCCATGCTGCTGAAGCCATGTTACAGTTGCTAGGTTACAACAAGCCTTCCCCACAACCAACAAAACCTGCCATCAAGATGCAGGGAGACGTAAGCAGTTGTTCAAGTTTTGGTTTTGATGATATTCAATCATATAAATGCATATAATATCGTACGATAATATACAACTCAAGGACCCTGTATAAAAGTCTGTTGGCATGTAAAAAGATTTCCTATTGATGCCAAAAGAGAATGTAAAAGTTATGGTTTTAACCATTAACATGTTGTTCATGGAAAACTGATAGGGACATAAATGTTTTACAAACATCTCTTGTTTAAGTTTAGGGAAGTTAGGTATGTAAAGAAGACCTTGTTTTCTTTTCAGACAAGCCTTGGAGAAAAGAAAGTGACATTTTCAGACATAACAGATGAACAAGGTAAGTAGTTATTTATAAGTGTATCACATACCACACAATTTCATAGGTTATATTGCTTTTTATCCCCCATCACCTAATGGCGGGGAGAAATATTGATTTGGTGCTGCAACTCCTGCACACCTTTGTGGATAATACTGTGCATATTGTAATTTGGGGTCACAAGCTCAAAAGGTCGAGATGTATATTGTAGTATATTGACTATTCTGATTGGCTGAGAGAGGTCTTGTGGTATAAGGTGTAAAGGGTATAAAATGTTTAAAATTGTACCTTCAGGTCAGCCTGTTCTAAATGGGAATAGACAGATGGTTCCTGGTTTGATTGTGTTACCAGAGGGAAAACGTAGCAACTATACCCAGCTTAAAGGTTGGTTTTACTTGATTTACATTTTAGAAAAGTTTAAAATCGAGATTTTCAACTGGAATCAAAATGCGTAATTGTTGTACAAATAAATGTCACTGTTACAAGGCCATCATATTGACCTTTCAAAAAAACAGATCATTCAGGAAGGATAGATATGGGTAAAAAAACAAGTAAGCACAATATTTATCACTTGGCTGCTAGGAGACTGATACATTCATTGAAGAGATCCTGATCAGACTTGATGTCAGCCTACAATTTGGTATTCATACAGGGCAGATAAAGAAATGTTTGTTATAACCATATCCTCCACCATTTGTTGTAGATTTAAGATTTAGTCTTCGGTGGATAATATATCTTTCTGTCTTGGTGCTTTGCTTTATAGTGTCTCGGGATTTCTGTCCACATTGTACATTGATAGTATATAATTTGCCTCTACTTCGTAACATGTACAGCTTTGGTGCAGGTATTTAAGGTTATCAGTAGTTGTGTTACTTGAATTCATATCATATACAGTGATACATGACAGAGGAAGCCTAAATTCTTACTGCAGCAGTAAAAACCCCTGGTAAAGATAATCTAAATACACTTGGACTGCCAGAAAATGGCACACAAGAAAGCTAACAGTTTGAAACATTACTCAAAATCAAAGTAGGAGTGCCAGTAAGTGGATAACTAAAGAGCATTCACCTCCAGATTAGAGGGTCCTGGGTTCAATCCTCGCCAGTGCCATGGTGGTAGTTCCCTTGGGAGGACACATTTATTCCACATTGCTTCCCTCTCTCATCAAGGTTGTTTCCATCTTGACTGACTCAAGATTGATATTGATAAATCTGAGTTGTTTGAACTTATTTTGCAATTGATAATAAATAAATAAACTAGTGTATAAAAAGGTGATAGCAATAAGGTGTGGTTATTTCAGGTTTACAGGCACAGTATACAGGTGGGGGTATGGTGAAAGCCACAAGTTTCTCAACAAACAGAGCTGAACATCGACTGCGTGAAGTGTGTCTAAGAAATAACATCGAGATCAAGTTTGACGAGTTTGCCGGTGCTGTAAGTATGCTGAGGCTTTCTTAGGTTAAAATTTGGTAGATGGCGTGTGAAATACTGTTAAGGTCAACGGTATTGCTTGGAACTTTCTGAACTTCCAGAATTTCTGCTTTTAATGGTCTGTTACATATTGCACATAACACATCTTTGGGGACTGGCTCACAGATTGAATTACCATCCAGACTGGTTCATCTACACTTAGAATAAGCATAGTCACTGAAATCTGCTCACATGTGATTATAATTCCTACAGTATTTTATGGTAACATTTACAGTTTGTTAAAAATACTAAAATGCTAAAACAATCATTTACAGCGCAAACAAATTGTGTTATTTTTACAAACACTAATCAATTTATATAGTCAGATATGAGTATTGAGTTATACTGTTTACTGTGTACATTAATGTTGCTGTTAAAAGTAGTAGGACAGATCTTAAAGCTGCGGACTCTCAGGTTTTGGTGAAAAAATAAGTTTATAAGAATTGTCTGAATTAACATATTTCAGAATGAATCATCAAACAAAAATTTTCCAGTAAAAATTGTATTTTCTGTAATACTGTATTTTTGAGATAATACTCTACCAAATCATAAAATGTTGCAAATGCTTTTGAAATCTAAATATAACCATTTAGTGAAACAGTGTCATCAAACCAAACACACCAAGGCTATTCAATGGACTTTCTTAATTTGTCCTTTTTTTTCACTTGTTTTGTTGATTTTAGCATTACTTGTACATTGTATGTGTTAATATATCATTTTGGAGGCATGTATATTTTTCACCAGAAACTACAGCAAAACCAAATAAATTTCCAAGGAGTTGAGGTTTAAATTGATTGCCGCTTTTGAAAAAAGGGCTTTGAGTACTTCTTGCTGAATTTATGATACTTAGGTAAAAGAAAGGGAGTGAAATGTGTTGATTATCTTTAAATTCTGTTTTAGAACAATCCAAGTGAGTTCCTAAGTCGTCTGATAGTAGCATCAAACCCACAACACACGCTGCATGGATCTGGTCCCACACCCGAGGCTGCACGCGACTCAGCGGCACTGACAGCGCACAAAATTCTCATAGAGACTGGCATCATTAAAGATGAAAGCTCTGTCAATATGGCCGCCGGTGATGGGTAAGTAGTTGCCTCCCTTGGTTTTAAATAAAATTAATCAACACTCAGTTTTTTGCTTACATTCTATAAGTAAGGGTAAAGAATTTCTGCTTAAAGTTTCGTTGGATTGCTAGGACATTTTCATAAGGCAGGAATCCTAAAATGGATATAATCAAGACATAATGTTTAGTACATATCCATCAAGGAATGGCAGAGTTATGTCCACTTGAACATAAACTTGGCTGGATTGTGAAGATTTGTTTGAAATTTTGTTTTAACTTTAAAGCTTTGTAAAATAATGTCCCTTTAACACTATTTTTTTGATGCCTCTGTTAGTGTTGATTTGAGGTGTAACTTCCCCCTGGAAATGACTAGTTGTCTTAGCAGCCTCGTCCAGTCACATGGCATCTGTGACTTTAGGTCATGTTTCAGATACCGGTAAATGTGCTGACTTCACAATTTTGGTTAATAACAGAACAGAACAGAACAGAAATTTATTTACATAAGACTTGAACATATACAGTTCCTCGTCTGTAATAGACTCTATACAATATGTTGCTATTAAATAATAGCGAGATTAAATATGAAGCTGATAAATGCTACACATATATATTTTACAAATAAATATAATTTAATCAATAAACATGTTTATGACCTGTGTTGAGCAACCATTTAGTTAATTACATGATAATATAACTTTAAACTACATGCTATTCTTTCATACTCTGACATCAGATTGCATTCTATATTGGTAATTTGTAAAATAGATGTCAGATCAAGCTAATACGTATTGTCTTTGATATGTTTTAGTTAAAGTTTCCTGATTTCTTTATTCCAGGCCACAGATTAAAGGCTAACTCAAAGATGGACACAATTCTAGAACCAGTCTGTTCTACCCACAATTCTTAGCAAACATGGAGGACTTGGAAAATTCATCCTTGGATTAACTTGTTTGACAGAATATAAACATTGGAAATGGATGTGAACGATGTTACAAGAAAATGTGCTAAAAGAGGGAAATGAAAATCGATAATTTCCCTCCTTTAACATGCAGTTCAATTTTCTTGACTCATGTTTGCAGGGAATTCTGGGTAATTCTGACTGGTTTACATGATTTTTTGTGAAGACAACTTTTTATGCATATTTGAAGTATTTCTGATATGGAGGAAAAGGTTCTGTGTGCAATAATCCATTTATAAAAAAAAATGTGTTAATCTATTGGGTATTTCAAACTTGACTTGACGGAAAGAAAATCTTTTTTAGAGGTTACGGAATGTGAGTTTTGCTGTGTAAAGGATTTTCATATATGTATTAAAGGTGTGAGATATTGGACTAGAACTGCTGGTGTGGGTTTGAGACACAGTCAGCCTAACAGTTAAGGCTGCTGGGTATCTCAAGTGTCAGTAATGTCCTCAAGTCTGTAGTACACTTGATGTTCTACAGTCTTGAAATTGTTGTTTTGAAAAAATAACCTGATTATTTGAAAATACCCAATTGTTTAAAGATATTTTGTTTTTTTTCCTTCATATTACAACACTTGCAAAATGCTTTGAGATTTACAGTGGAACCTGTGATCAGTAACCAGGCAATGGACACAGTGAAAATACACACTTTGTGAAGCCCCGCAACAGTTTAAAATTATATTACCCTTCAAAATGGCCATACTGGGTTATTGTGAAGAACGATCCTTTAAAATCATGTAAGGAAAGAATTTTGCTAGAGTTATCTCTCTTACTGACGGTACAAATTAACATATGCGTAAAAGAAAGGGTGAATTTTCGCTTTTTGACTAGGATAGTCGAAAAAGATTTTTAAGCATTTGCTCTATATTCAATTGGAATAAAGGTACTATACAGAGTCATGTGTTTTGGGTATAACTTTTGCGATATTCTTTTTACTGTTAGAATAAACCAGTGATTTTTTCTTCCTGAAAATATGATGGTCCCTTTGAAGGGTAATATAACTTTAATACAAATGCAGTTAGGAATGAGAAATAGCATTTTTTATGCTTACTGCAAGTGTCTGCTGTTGACAGGTGAGCACTGACATAGATTTCACTGTAGGGGCATTTTTGTATTCTTTATTTGGACTAAGAGGGTTGACCACAAAACTGTCATAACTTAAACGAAATAAAGGACTTGCAACAGTTTTGCGGTCAACCCTCGATTAGGAGTACAAAAATGGTGCACACTTTTAATTGCTGTTATGTAAATTTTTGTATTCTAGTTAGGTTTTGTTTGAATACAAAAATCTTCAACAGTTGATGTTTAAATACAACTTCATTCATTTTTTGTCATTCGGTAAAGGATATGTTGTCATTTGATATCTTACACAGCGTAATTTGAAATCTTAATTTGATACTGAAAGAAACTTCTAGATAATACTATTTTTTCTCAGCAGAGTTTTCTGACTTTGGCATTAAAAAAAATTGAATACATATTCATTGAATGCCTAAAGTGGGGCTTCCCCAAGGTATCCAGTGCTGTTGTCAGGCAAGGCGAAATCTGCAAAATGGTAAAAGAATTCCAGAGTTTAGGAAAGCTCAACTGTTAAACAACTGTGTTGCCTTGGAAACAGATTTAAGGGAGAGGGAAGCCCTACTGTAACAGTTAGTTACAATTTGAATTTGAATTAAATGTTGATTTTTGCTTGAAAACTTTTGATGTAAATATTCCTTTCTTGCTTTTCCATTATACTTTTTTCTTTAGATGTTGTACTGCATGAGTTCTCTTCATACAAACACACATGTACAGTGGTGCTCACGTGTATGTGTTGTGATCAAATAAAGAACAAGGTTGCATTTTTTTAAAGAGACACTCGATAAAACTGGGCGCATTTAAATAAGTTAAATACAATGTACTAGAAGTAATATGTCAATTGAAAGAACTGCCATCAAATTTCAAAGTTTCAGCTAAAATTTGCACCAATTAATGGTAAAAGTCATGAAACAACAACATGTTGTAGTTCAATAAAGGTTGTTTTACCAATTTTAGGTGGAAAGCTATCATAAGACATTGCTTCTAGTCTATTGTTCAGTTTGTGAACAATAGAGACATTTTGCAACATATGTTCTTGAGAAATGCATTTATCATTTTATATGCATTTAGCCCAGTTTATATTATGTTTGGAGTGACTAGTTTGCTAGTTGAAAGGTATGCCCCATATGGATAATTCTGTGGACACTTTGAAAATGGTTTCAGTTTAGGGGCCATTTTCAGTTTCTCTGAATTGTGTGCCATGATGTGTCGGCAGAATGGGTTAGTTTTGTTTGTGTGTTTGTATAAGTAGAACTCTTGGCAAGTTTTTTTTGTTGATGAATTACTAAATGACATAAAATACTTTGGGGAGTGGCTTACTACGCCTGTTGTCTTCATATATTATCATTGTGTGTGCATGTTGAATTTATTTTTTGTGATTGTTTATTTTATGTTTTTGCTGTTAACGTATCTAGTCTTCAAGTAGGAAAGGTGTTCAGTATCTTCTACGTTAAGGTATAGATAGAACAGAACCCCTTTATTGCTTCATACAGGACTTAACCCTGCCACTCGCCGATGTCGCCAAATGCATCTATTATTTAAGATAGCGCCAAAAGAAATTTGAGAGACGCAGGTGAGGTCCTGTTCATTTTATATGGAAAAGAAAAACTGAAAGTAGAAGGTTTTTAAGAAGAGAATCAATACCATGCCACATCAGTGGTATAATAGAAATTGGAACATAACGGAAAATCTTATCTCTCATAGTTTCTGTAAGTGTAGAAATCTCATTTTGAATTTATGAATATTCTGAGTGGATAAGCTTTTCTGACAATTCTGTTAAAAGTTTTGTGAAACTAGGCCTCGGCTTGCACTTTGATGTCCTAACTAAATAACAAATTAACATAATAATATATGTATGTTTATTGCTGTACATGTATTTACTAACATGGTTCCTTTTTAAGTGTATTTGATAAAATTAACTGGCTACATAATCTCTTCTAAATCCTTGTAGATAACCCAATTTTTTCAGCAGATGTTTCAGCTAAAGTTTCATGCACATTTCCCAGTCTGAGCTCAGTTCCTCATTGTCAGTTAGACACATGTTACATGTACACTTCTGTGTACAACTTTCTCCAGTGTGCTCAGCCTCGTAAATAAGACTACTGATCTGACAGTGAGTAGCATGGAGTTGATTGGTCATCACTAAGACATGTGACTAACTTGCATATCAATATCCACTTGCATACAGCTAACAAAAAATGATGTCTTTCAACGCACATTTTTCATGAAGTTATTGCATTGTTTCCTTTCAATGATCTGATTTATACATGCATGAATCTTCCTTGAAGTAGACATATCTTTCTAGACGTAGACATATTACTGACTGACTGACTGAGTGAGTGGGGTTGTTTACCCTCGGTGCTTGGTGATTGCCGTATGACCGAGCGTATATTACTGATCAAACTTTAACTGTATTTCTTCACTTGTTAACGACCCATTAGCACTTTAGATACATACTAGTACACATGTCTGTTACTAAAGTAATTTCTAATGATTTTCTAGGTAAGACGGGCAATAATATATTGAGGTAGTGACCTTTAAATATTTACTAACTACATAAAAGCCTGTTGCATGCTGTTTGTAAGAATACTGTTCTGTTTTTTGTCTTTCTTAACTCTTAGTTTGAACAATCACGTATCTAGAGAAATGATGTTATAGTAGAGTCTACTAAATTGTTAAATGGAACTGCCCATTTTATAGTTTTGAAAATAATGTTGATTATTTCTAGCACTGAGCACTGTATCTCTATTTATATAGTGGGAACTTTTTTGTAATTTTGATACTCTGTTTTAAATGGTCACATATATGTTGAACTATGACAGCTGTCCATTTTATGGTTTGGAAATTATTGATGATTTTTTTTGGCATTGAGCACTTTATCTGTAATTAATTGCTATTTTCAGTTATGATTAAGATATTATATTAGTTTGTATACCTGCATAATTGCCCAGTCACCGTACTAATGCTTTCAAACATTTTGTCAAAATTCTGCTAGATTTTCACTAACAGCTGTTTTACGTCTAATATGTGCATTTTGTTTCGTTATCTACAACATGTTTGTTTCTTGGTATATATGCATTTATGAATGTCGCTACATATTAAACTGTTTTGGAAGTTATGAGTGGGTAAATTGCAATAAAAATAAACTGTGAAAAGAGAAAAAAAAATATCACAATGCATAAGAATGTGTTTTTATATTTTTCTCCAATGATCAATGTAGATAAAAGCTTTCATGATCTTCCACCATCAATATTATTGAATATGCAAGCAGACGGAGTACTCCAGTCCTGGTTGAAGACCAACCTGTTGAGAGATACTATGAACAGAAGAAAGAAGGTTTTCTAATAGATTATTGTCCGTCCTTCCGTCAACTCTAGAGCTCAAAATTGACGCCGTGCTGGCGGTCACTGGGTTTTACATAGGCTATTTAGGAAAAACTTTTAAAATCTTCTCTGAAACCACAGGGCCTAGAGCTTAAATATTTGGCATAAAGCATTGCCTTGTTGACCTTTACCAAGATTGTTCAAATCATGACCATAAGGTGAAAATTAAACCTTCCTGGGTGGGGGGCACTTTATTTTGCATAGACTTGCTTAGATATTTGGAATGTCCATTGCTCACACACCCCAAGCATTATGATAGTGGACATGTACTTTGCCTAATTATGTTAAAATCATGACCCCTTGTATTGTTGGCAATTGATATACAGGGGCCATTCTTGCCCTCTTGTTTACCTTCTGCCAAGGAAGAAAAACTAGTACTAGTTCCTAACATTTGTAAAGTGTTGGAGTAGTCTCCCTTTGTGACAGATTACTAGTTGCAGCTTTGTCTCTACAGGCTTGTATACGAAAAACTTAATTCTTCTCTGAAAGCTCAAGACATAATGCTTAGATACTGCGTAATGGACCTCTTTATTATATTTTGTGTTGAAGACTTTAAAAGACGATCCTAATGTCTGCAACTTTATCATCTGTTTCCGCGGAAATAACCACTCAAAGCCTGTTTGTGTATTGCTAACTTTCCACTCGACTCTGCAACTTTAGTTTGTAATTGTGCTTATTGGGTCCACCATCCTCTAAAGAGGCTATAATCGGTACGACCCGTTCTGCAACTTTACATAAATGTCATCCTTAATATACATGTACACATTTTTGCTAATCGACGACTGATTGGTTTAGCGGTGCATTAACACATCTGTAAACAAAACCTAAATACAATTTTTGGCGTTTACAATGTGAGAAAGTCAGATTCTTTACAATGACATAAATAAATCCAAATCTGCAAAAAATACAAATTTTTACAAGCACCGGATGACACTTTTAAACAAGCTCAATGTTTATACACACAGTCAACCACTTGGGCCTACTCGAAACAAAACTATAATCGCCCAAGGTAATCTATAAACGGCTGAGACATTACGCGCATGGAATACAATTAAGAAGAATTTAAACCCTAGAGAAATTATCAAGAGGAAGAAAATTTAAGTCAAATAATAATTATTCTTTGTTACCTAATTCATTACTATACTACAGTGTTTTCCCCCTAACCCCGACTGCAGCGAAATCTTAAAATAGCGGAGAGTGTAAGTTCTTCATTGTGAGTATTTTCACTATATGTGTTTTCCTTCTGTAGTAACAGAGGCACTTACAGAACCCTTGCCCCCATCCCCCGCCCCAGAAAAGTGACATACTCGAGGTGACGTATTTCGCTTTGGGATTTTTCATTTAGCCCAAATACGGTGACATTTTCCCTCAAGCCAGGGCGCAAAAGTAAAAGAAAACTCGTATTACTAAATCTATACAAAAAGTCTGTTGTACAGAGAAAACTAATACGGCATTCAATAAGCGGTCAATGCTTTCTTATCGATTACCACTAAAATTATTCTGTTATATTTTTCACGCAAATATGGATTTCAATGAACTTAAGCCGCGGTCCGTTTTTCATTCTAATTTTGTACGGATTTACGCCACGTGAAACTTATGTTTAATAAATAATAAGAGATATTTCTATTCTTTTGAAGCAATAACGTAAGTAAACTATTATCAGTTTTTTTAGTTAACATTGATTTTAAAGGACATAATGATTTAAAGCTGGAATACCAATTTGAAATCTCACGTAGCAGATGTTTCATTCTTACCACAGACTTAGCCTGAAAAACAGATTTTGCTTGAAACAGGTTATTATAAATACATTTTTGTAATTAAGTTAACTTGTTTAATACTGATTTTATATCACATATTGATAATTAAGAATTAATATGTTTTATTTATGTAATAATACATCCATTATAACTACATGTACAATGAAAAGTCATAACCCGTAAAGCTTATGCGAAATACAAAATCATATTTCCAACGGGGTCCGTGCTTAAGTGTACAAAATAGCTACAAAAATGTAATATAAAATTCAAACAAATACATAATTGTATAAGATTTGTTGAGTAATTTGGTTTTTACTTACTGATTAATATGTAACACAAACTAATTGCCATCACAAGTATTCATAATGACTTTGCTCAGCAGATCGAACAATCTCTTACTGAACTCAAAGAATACATATCGTCCCTTGTGGTACTTGTAGTAGCCAGTAAGATTTTGCCACTCCATGAAGAGATAGCTTCCTTGGCGGCTGAGAATGAATCTCTAAGATACGATCTTAGTCGGTCCATTTGGACGAGCTGTAGCAGTACGGTAGGCGTATGTGTCTCACGGTCCCTAATACTCACAAAGAAACAGGGGTCAGTACTGACAATGTTGAAGATAAAATTAATTCTGAAAAACTCTTCAGCAAAGTTTGACATTGATAAATGCCATAGGCTTGGTAAACATAAGGATAAAGGCAGTCGAAATGTGATCAGTAAATTTGCAGTAAAGCCAGAGACAGTGTATACATTGCTCGTTAATCCTTCGGTGATGGTATCTTTGTCCTGGAAAATCTAAGCAGGTTCAGAGAGCAACTTGCAAATGAAGCTAAACTATTGGTGATAGTGGTGTTCTGACCAAAACGTGGATTTCTAGTTGCAATGTATACGGCTAGCTAAAAGCAAAACAGGCTAGATCAGGCCCCTCGCCCAAGTACACAATAAGGACATGTTTATTATTGAGTGTATGCGAGATGGTAATCCAGTTCCTCTGAACTTAACTGTAGGAAACTATGAGAAAAAGTCTCATTTTGGATTTCCAAACCAAGTGAAATCCTTTCATCATTTTTGTTTACGTGTCAGGAGGTCATGAGATGATATACTTCCTAACCTGTAAATACATCCACTCGGCATAAAAACATATGTCCAGATTATTGATCCGATCAATTGTTAACTATTCAAATGCCTTTCAGTGCCTCTAGTTTGAATATGAACTTAATGTATGTACGAAACCGTTTGCTTCCATATCGTCATGCACTTTGCTACAATATAGATCTACCGGTTGCATTTTACATTTTTGCCGATATTTATGTCGGTTAATTTAAAGAAGACGACATAAACAATAATTTTAAGATTGTGTTATTTTCAGCAAAACAATAATTACTATTCTTGTAACAATACATTCTGAACAAAAGAAATTTCTGTTTTAAGTAAGGATTTCATAGCGTTCACAAGTTCACTTTATTAGTAGATTTTTTTATGCAACTATTTTTTTTTGTTTCAGAGAAATGGAAGAATTGGAGAAAACGTATGAAGACTTTGTGAAGTCCAGTGATGAAGTCTTAGAGGAAGAAGATACATCAAACGGTGACCTAGATGCTGATACCAGTGTCAATGAAGAGATCAAGAAACTACAGAGCGTTATGGCCGAGCAAGGTATAGAGGGTGTAAAGCAGGCACTAATGTCTAGTAGTGATAAGTGGAAGAATACGGTGCTGCATATTGCCGTAACGGGAAGCTCAGGAGCTGGAAAATCTGCTTTTATTAATGCTTTACGTGGTATAGAAGCGGAAGACGAAGGTGGAGCTGAGGTTGGAGTAAAAGAAACAACCGCAGACCTGACGCCCTATAAGCATCCAAAAAATCCCAATTTTATTGTTTGGGATATGCCTGGCGTTGGCACACCGAAGTTCCCAAAGGAAACATACTTGGAACGCGTGAAGTTTAATCAGTATGATTTCTTTATGATTGTTTCAAATCTTAGATTTACTGAAGAAGATTTGTGGTTGGCGAAGCAGACACAAGAACGAAAGAAACGATTTTACTTTATCCGATCAAACATTGATTCAGCTATATATAGCGATAGCCGGGCTAATCGGAAAAGCCACTTACCCGAAAAGGTTCTATTTACAGTGAGAGATGATTGCAACAAGAACCTTATAAAAGCCGGTATTAAATCTCCAAAGGTTTTTCTCGTTGATAATCATGACACGCAAAGTTATGACTTTGGCCCACTAGAAGCGCAGTTACTCGAGGACTCTGACAGCATAATGATGGACGCTATGGCTTTATCATTGTCAACTCTTACAAAAGAGGTACTGCAGAAAAAGAAAGAAGTATTAGAACGTAGAATTGAGATCAAAGCCATGGAAATCGCTTGCGCGATGTGTTTAATAGATCAACAAAATATATTTGAAAAAGAAATTTCTTACTACAAGGATCAGTTTAATCTGGATGACAAAACTCTTCAAGATAACAGAGTAATTCTGAAGTTGTCTGAAGAAAATTTGACTAAATTTCAAACTTTTGTCAAAACGTCATTTGGTCAAATTGCAAAAGAATTAATGAATATCTCATTCAGAAGAAACTCTTTCGGACGACTTATTGCAGCGTTGTTTGGAATGTATAGCTTAGGCTTACCTGAATCTATCCAAACACTCCAGTTTAGTTGTCTTTCTCTAAAACAGAATCTTGATGAAATGTACAAAATTGCATTACATGTTTATGGCGCAGAAGCTCAGAAAAGTCTTGTACAATCTGTTTTAAAATCTGGAAAGAAATCAACCACTAAGTAGTACAATTCCGAAAATCACTACTGTTGATTAAAATTTAAGTGAAAATAAGAATGTTACTGGATGGTGGAAGCTTTATCTACGATTGTATGCTTGCATTGTATACATTGTACATGGCATCATTAGTTTGATTAAGATCTGATTCAATTAAAAGCTTTGTTATCAAAACAACATCTATTAAACAAAAAAGATAAGAACGATAAGGACAAACATACATGGGACAAATCCTCGAAACGAATAACTACTAATATTTCTCACACAAAACAATAGAACGATTGATGCTATGCTAAACAAATATATATGTAACGTGTATTAATAAAACAAGTATTGAAACCAGTACAAGCTTTCACCTCAATCTATAGAACAATCCGTGATATGTGTAATAATAACTATGCACATTATGTAATGAGCATTCCAGAAGACAGTGTATTAGAACTTCCCATCAAGTGTATAAAGTTTTGTTTGAGTCATTGGCGAATCTTATAAGTGTATCGGTAGCTATTTTGAATATTTTCATATCCATCCATCTGATTGTGATCCAATATTGCATAGCTTTACTTGAATGCCTCTATGAATACTATTTGAAGTTTTAAGTAGATGGTTTTAATTGTATTTAATATATAGTAATGCATTGTTAAAACCCGCAATACGACCAGTTGAATATTTCAAGTCTTTTTAGAACTAAAAGAGACAGCTACTTTTAAATTGGTTAATTACTTCCCTCAAAGTTCGAAAGCCAGTTTTTCCTAGTTTGTAAGAGTTGTGATGTTTTCCACCAGGCTTTCCCATCAGACAACATCATATAAATCACACATTTTCACGGTGATTTTTGAAAAGGAGTAAACCAATATATTTTAACATATCTCAAATACTATTTGATCGATCTGCTTCGAACCCTACAAGTTGTTCACATGGGTTATTCACAGGTATACCTATGACGTCATTGCATATATTGGCTTGAAAAATATATAAATATCAGTCACTCGACATTCTGTGACTTTTGAAATAAGGGTAACACAATCATATTGAAGCTTCACATGCAAGGCATTTAAATGAAACAATACATATTTTCATTAAAACATTAGCTTACTGATCTTAAGAAACATTGGAATCTCATAACCTGTACACGAACGTTTCCGTAAGTGTAGATTTTTAAATTTAAGCTTGCGCTTGTATGTTTGTGTACTTCTGCATTCATTTCGTAAAAGTTCTTGCTCAACACAAGTATATATTATTGTAAAAATACCGCCTACATTTATGCATCTTTTTCTTGACAACATCCCATTAGAAGTGTTAAGTTGAAACAATGTTTTTGCTAAAACAAACAATAGCAGGCAGACGTTATTACCAATCCGAAACTACTGCATTTTATAACAGCAAGGAAAATTTTGTTAAGTCTTGGGTATGTAAAACGTAAAACAAAAGTAAATTTGGTCTACAGATAGTAAAACAAAAGATAAAGGTAAGCCATGGCCGGGGCTAATAGGAGACAAACTTAGGTACATTATTAAACAGGTACATTGTGGTTAGAATAAAGAAATCATACGACAAAGGTATGCAATATTTTGATTTAGAAAGAAATGGACGTATGTTTTAGCAATTTGCCTTGTTATAGTAACGTTTGAAAATAGTTTAAAACACGCACATGTTTCTTATATGTATGCATGCATGTTTTTTCTTGATGAATTGGTTACTTTTAGTTGTGTTAAATTGCATCAATCATGTTGGAGGTGCGTTCCACAAGTTTCATATATCATGATAAAATATAATATTTTTCAAGTATTGTCAGCATGTCAGTGGAATTATAACGGAAGTAGAATCAGATTTTCTTTCTTAAATGCATTTTGTCAAACACGTTATATGACTAGATCAGAAATATCTGTATCTATATGAAGCAATTTCAAATCAACACATATCTTAAAATATTTCATATAAAAACATAGCAATTGATAACGTATGTTTTCTCAAGTTTCTAGGGATCAATGTAAAATATTTTACCGAGGTATATAGAATTTTAAAATGTTTGTAGAAAACAGTCAAAAGTTTAAAGGTTATAGCTCTGCAAACTTGCAAAAGTGGCACTTCATTCTTGTCAAAGCCTGAATGACATAAGATGCATTAGCCAATTAGTAGACATAAATCTTCCAGTCAAGCTAGCTGATGCCGAGGTTTTGTTGTAGTTGTACTGTAAAAGGTTATTTTGTCTTGGTGTAAGTTGTATATTTTTAATCATGATACGTAAAACGCAACTTCAATATACACACTAATATAGAATGAACAATAACTCTTGTGTGTCATATTAACATCAAATAAAAGAGTAGTTGTGTCCCTTGTCATATGTAAAGCTTAGTTACACAACACGTGCGGATGATTGCAAGCTTTGCTTCTGTGTAAGTTATATATCCTATGGACACATTTATGCAAGATTAATGAAGTATGCACGGATGCCATAAGTGGTAAAAATGTGAATCGACTCAAAATATGCATCTTCAATGATATGTGATGTGCGGTTGCACAATATATATTCTGAAGATCTTGGTTGAAATCCTGTTTATATATTGCATGTGCATGGATATTTCGTAGCCAGACGAACATGTTTCGAACACGAGTGTCCTTGTGACAGTTTTCCTGCCTTCGATAGACTTTCAGGAGGAATTTTACTGACAGGAGAAGACATAAGGTGTTGGCATGTATATCATCTTGAAGATAAATATTTTTGCATCTAAAGAACCGGTAACATGTGTAAATATTGCAAAACGGCTTAAATAGGAGCTGATAACCTCGGTATAGTCGTGATTTTCACGATGTTAAGATTTATATCTTGTAAATTATAAGGCTATCTATGGTGAAAAAATAGAATTTTCAGAACATGCTTGGATGACAACCATATATTCATACAAGTGTTGTATGGCCCTAGATGAGCCTAGTGATAAAGTTATTCCGACCAGGGGGTCGGGTTGGGACTTCATACTCCAAGTGTCTATGTTATCAAGCACATCAACTACCTCCACAGTATTTATGACTGGAGAACGAAACTGAGCTGACACAATACAGTGGCGAAACAATTTAAACCCGAAAAAAGAAGCACAAAATGTAAGTTTATTTACATTTTTATTAAAAATCTAATTGGATGCTAAAATTAAAAGTAGTGAATATAATATGACAGTGGACCTTAGGGCGACTGCAACCAGGCAATTGGTGTTTTACATAATACATGTACCAATGATACTCTCTGGTACCCACGTTCGACTATTCCGTTTCAGAACATTCGACAACCGTGTGTTAATTTGCTAGCATTATGTCATTTTTAGTTAAAAGAATAATACAGACAATACCAATCAAAACGCTCCTTACAAAACGAGTACTCTGTAGTGTGATTAACCTTGATTCATAATGGTGGTGCCAATTAATAATTTAGAAAGAGCGCATGAATTCTGTTCAAAATCTAGCATCGAACAATATGGATCAATTTACCGAAGTGCTTAAACAACGAACGTTGTGATTGGTTCTTATATCTTTTTGAAATCGTAAAGCTGCTATATTGAATCTAATACGGTAAACTAAATAAGACCGTGGCGATAACTAAAATACCACATCTATCTGGTTCTGCAAAACATCAAATTGTATAATGGTGTCTGCAAATGATTTCAAAATATTGACAGTTTCTGTTTTGGCCTAGACCCTATTACATATCACAGTATTTACTCTTTATCTATTTTATCTGTTTTATCGCGCAGTCAAAACAATGTTAAAAAATTGTTTGAGAAAATGTACATTGTAACCGACATCAAATATGAACCCGCTTGTTCTGTGCAGTACAATTATGGAGTATTTAGAGGGGAGTTAACTATTAAACTAATATCAAGTCTATAACAGGCACATGCTATGACATTTTCACTAATCATTCAGATTCTTTCGCCTCTTATCTGCATAAAAAGTTCTGAGATTTTAAAGTCTTTAACCCGATTTACAGTAATACATTTGAAATCACAGATTGTCGGGACATTGCAAAACACTATTTTTAGTATTATATGTTGTAAATGATACAGACAAAATGTATGGGTTTTTTTGAGTAAAAAAATAAGGATAAAACAGATTTTCAATTGAGAGGCTTCCAAATTCAATGTGTTGTACTTTAAATTTAAGTTTAGGGACGTTTTGTGTTTTTACTGCACACTTCAGTTTGGTCAATGGTAAAGGCTGATATTTTAATGAATTTTAATTGAAAAGGGAATTCAATTGTAATGAAAGTGCTAAAGACTTTTACAGTGATTTCATATAACAGTTTATGAGCTTCGGTTGGCGAAAAGATTATTGTATTTTGCATACTGTTTAAATCACATTCACAATGAACACAAAAAGAGGGTTGACAATACAAAGAAATTGCAACAATACTAATTGAACACCGCAAAAAATTTATCAAGTATTAATATTAGTGATACAGTGAACAATTATTATCATATAAATGATTTTTCTCAATCATTACATTTATTGCATTTTTAGAACATAATGTACATTGTTTCGTTTTCGTCAAAACGTCTTCACTTCCATCTTTAAAGTCAATGCGGTTAACTATTGACAAGGTTCCCTTTATTTCTGGATTTATTTTCAGAGCAAATATCTTGTCAATGCCATTAAATTGACTTGTCCGGCTGTTCTCTCTACATGAATATAGAAATTAGATCTGTTGATAAATAACATAAGTATGTCACGAATGTATCAAGCCATGATCACGTTACCTGATTATTATATTGCAGACGCACATATGACGAAAGGCGTGAAAAACATTACTATAACTTAGAATTCCGAGTGCTAGCTGCGCTGATGTTTTCTTACATGAAAGCACTTGTTGATCTTAACAAATCTTAAAGCCATTTTCGCCTTAGATTCAAGTACACAATCCCTTTCTCGCAAATGACGTACGCATAATCTGAGCCGTTCTTTCTATCTCTATACTGGCCACTTTGAATGTGCATCGATCATCATTGAGAACATTCAACCTAAGAATGGACAAGCGAAATTTGCATGTAGTTTCCACGGAGAGCGCTTAACCACGGGTATATTTTGTTGTGTTTGTAAACCGGCGTATTATTTTTTTAAATTTTTTTTTTAAGTCTTTGTCAATACAGGCTCACCATATATAACTGCGCTTGAGATATTTCATTCAGACTGGCATGTAACAAATCTAAAATCAGTTACTGTATTTTGTTAGGTATACCCTTATTCCCCAAAGAATATGTAAATTCGCTTATTCTATTCGGATACGTCTTTTAACGACGACTCGTTTTAATTTTGATAACTACGTCTGTTCAAAAATGCCCCCTGTGTTCAAAATAAACCACGCCGTGGGGATCGCTTGTCAAGATTATGAGAGTCATAGGAAAATCTTTAAAGTTATTCTTGTCTGAAACTGTGTGGTAAAGAGCATATAGAATAAATATTGTCTGATTGCCCTCTACGATGTTTGTTCACATTATGCCCAGTGGGTAAAATCAACCCAGACCATGGGATAACAAGATTAATCTTACCTTGTTCAAAAACCCAAAAACGATTGAGAATAGACTCCATAGACTTCATTGACAGGTTTATCTCAATATTCAGTAGATGACCTCTTTTGATATTAAAGTCACTGGGTCAAAGGTTAATGTCAATATTAATGTTTAATAACTGGAGAACCATAAGGACCATGATCTTCAAACTTAATATCGAGCTTAGTCTCGACCAGTAGATGACCACTACTTATTTCAAGATCACATGGTCACATCCGAGGTCACTTGTTCTTGTTTCTTTAAACTACAGCTGTGGAATTTGAATCTTGATTGTTATGCATACAGATGTCAACCTTGACCTTTTCTGACATACTGTTGTACGTAATGTTTTGAAGCTACATCAATGAAATTTGGACTATATATACAGTTTTGCATGTTTTACTTCGACATCGGTTGACCTTGACCTATCGACTTTATGACGTGATTTTGAAGCTACAGCAATAAAAGGTGTCCCATATGCACAGTTTTAATGCAGATTTCAACTTTGATCTAGGCTTACTATGACATTTGCTATAGCATTTGCTTTTTATTCTAGAGAAATTTAATTTGATTTGAACTATTTGCGCAGTTTTGGATGCAGATTTCAACTGTGACATACATACCGCCTTTCATATTTTTGAAGCTTTGAAACGTTTATTTGGAGCATGTAAACAGCCGATTTTACATACGACATTAGTTCACCTTGGGCTTCTGACCTACTTTCCTGTTTTGAAGCAATAACAATGAAATATGAATCATGTGTACATACGAGCTTTGACCATGGCTAACTTCGACCTTTGGCCTGGTTTTTGTTTTACAATCTAAACAGATTAAACTTGGACTATATGTGCAGTTTTGCAAACTTATTTACAGAATTCATATTACTTATTTCGATTATGACTTTTGAGCTACCGTCTCGTTTAAAAGTACAATGTCAGTCAGTCGAGCGATATAGGGTCACTATGGTCCTTTTGCTAAATGATTTTAATCAATTTTGTACATCTAAATAAAACCATATGAGACCGTTACTTATACTATATATATTTTCAATTCTGATAACTGGTTTCAGGTGATTTATAAATTTTATATTTAATTAACCCGATATTTAAAAAACTATTTCATAGACATGGCTGCTCCACTTTATATATTTATTGTGGCTGTTTCATCGTTTGAGTTTTAGTAGTTTGCTATATTTAACGAAATCATCAGTTAGTATGTGCGATAACAAAAGCATATTAACTGGTGATATTCTCTCTAACGATATAGTAGGCGTAATTGATAATATATTAAATCATACATAATGCATTTGGTACAGTGGTTGACGATAAGATGAATATCCAGATCTATGGACCTGAGACAGGTTGTATTTGCGAGAACCGAAAGCCAAGATTTACAATGCATTTTGGGATATTTATCGAACTCATCACACTATTTTTGTTTTATATTATAACACACACTTAATACCACTATTTTGCAACAAAGTCATTATTGATTAAGTTTATCATTATTTGAACAATGACTAATATATTATTAACACGACAGTATAATTATATTTTCCCGTGATATGCCATGTATACATTTTTGAAGTATATTTTTGCAACAATTATAAAAAAAAAATCGAAAAGTCGATGTCATTTAATTCGCCTAATGACACGAAGGGGGCACATACAATTAGCAAAGTTATACCAATTGAGGCAACAGATGACTTTTGTTTTAACACTATAGCTGATAACCTTCAACGATAAATGCACATAATTTAAAGAAGACGATGTAACCATTAAAAATTGTGTTATTTTCAAGAACAAAATAAGACAGTACTTTTGCTAGTCGTGATATCATACCTTCTACACTGAATGAAAATTATGTTTTAAATCAAAATTTCCACAGCAAACACCACTTCATCAGTATAATTTTTATACATCAGTTTTTTTGTTTTAGAGAAATGGAAGAACTGCAGAACAGGTATGACGACTTGATGGAGTCCATTGACAAAGTCTTAGAGGAGAAAGATACATCAAAAGTTGACCTAGATGCTAATACAAGTGTCAATGAAGAGATCAAGAAACAACACAGCGTTAAAGCAGAGCAGGGTATAGAAGGTAAAAAGCAAGCACCAAGGGATAACATTGATGAGGGGAATAATACGGCGGTACATATTGCTGTAACGGGTAGATCCGGGTCTGGAAAATCTGCTTTTATTAATGCTTTACGTGGTATAGACGCGGAAGACGAAGGTGGAGCTGAGGTTGGACTCAAAGAAACAACAACAAAACTGACAGCCTATAAACATCCAAAGCATCCTAACTTTATTTATTGGGATATACCTGGTTTTGGTACTGCGGCATTTCCAAAGAAAACATATTTGAAACGCGTGCAGTTGCATCGGTATGATATTGTTATGATTGTGTCAAGTCTTAGATTTACTGAAGAAGATTTGTGGTTGGCGAAGGAGACACATAAACAAAAGAAGCCATTTTACTTCATCCGATCACACATTGATATAGAAATACTTAGCGACTCCCGCTCTAATCGGAGAAGGCACTCACCTGAAAATATTCTTTTTACAGTGAGAGATTATTGCTACAAGAACCTTAAAAAAGCTGGAATTGAATCTCCAAAGGTTTTTCTCGTTGATAATCATGACACGCAAAGTTATGATTTTAAACTACTAGAAAAGTATTTAGCTAAGGACGTTGGCAGCAAGATGGAAGCTATGGCTTTAACATGGTCAACTTTTGAAAACAAACTGCCGAAAACACTTGAAGACTTCATGAAGTCCAGTGATGAAGACTCGGAGAAAAAGGAAACACCAAATCTTGACATAAATGCTGACGCCAGTATTGATGGAGAGGTGAAGAAACTACAGAACATTATGGAACAGGAGGGTATAGAGGGTGTAAAGCAGGCAATGAGGGCTAACAGAGAGAAGTGGAAGAATACCGTGCTAAATTTTGCCGTAACGGGAAGCTCAGGAGCTGGAAAATCTGCTTTTATTAATGCTTTACGTGGTATAGAAGCGGAAGACAAAGGTGGCGCTGACGTTGGAGTCGAAGAAACAACTAAGGACCTAACACGCTATAAGCATCCAAATAATCCTAGTTTTGTTGTTTGGGATATGCCTGGCGTTGGCACACCGGAGTTCCCAGAGGAAACGTATTTGGAACGTGTGAAGTTTGATCAGTATGATTTCTTTATAATTGTTTCAAGCGTTAGATTTACTAGGGAAGATTTGTGGTTGGCGAAGCAGACACAAGAACAAAAGAAACGATTTTACTTCATTCGATCAAAAATTGATATAGATGTATATAACGATAGCCGCGCTAATCGGAAAAAACACTCAACTGAGAAGGTTCTTAAAACAGTAAGAGATGATTGCTACAAAAACCTTATAAAAGCTGGCATGAACTCTCCAAAGGTTTTTCTCGTCGATAATCATGACAGGCAAAAGTACGAATTCGGACTACTAGAAGAGCAGTTACTCGCGGACTCTGACAACATTAAGATGGAAGCCCTGGCTTTATCATTGACAACGTTAACAGAAGAAGTACTGCAGAAGAAGAAAGATGTATTAGAACGCAGAATTGACGACATAGCCATTGAAATCGCATGCGAGATTTCTTTCGCACGTCAACAACAGATATTTGAAGAAGAAATATCATATTACAAGGATCAGTTCATCAGAGTCATTCTGAAAATGTCTAAAGAAAATTTGACTAAATTTCAAACATTTATCAAAATGACATTTGGCCAAAATGCAATGGAATTAAGGAATATCTCATTAAGGGAAAACCTTTTCAAACGGCTTTTTCGATTGGTGCAGTTGATATTTGGTATTTCGTCACCTAAATCTCTTCCAGCCGTCCAGGTTAGTTGTCTTTCTCTACAACAAAGTCTAAATAAAATGTACGAAATGGCATTAAAGATTTATGACACAGAAGCTCAGAAAGGTCTTGTAGACTCGGCTTTGACACCCGATGAATAAACAATGAGTTCGATAATGGAAACTATACACACATTGTACGATTGGTCTGTTCTAAAAGTGACACCAAATACTTTAATTGTAAATAAAATCACTGAATCAGTATTGCAACAGAACAGAAGACACACACTTTAAAACAAGAAGAGTAGAACGAAAAGGACTAGCAAACAGCGTATAACTATATCTTACAAAGAACAATAGAACAATTGACGCCTTGCAAAACAACTACGTTTTTATTACTTGTAAAGTGTATTAATGAAACAAATATTGAAACCAGTCGAAATTTTACTTCATCCGATCCAACATTGATACAGCTATATATAGCTATACCCGCGCTAATCCGAAAAGTAACACACCTGGAAAGGTTCTTTAAAAATTGAGATATGACTGCAACAAGAACCTTATGGAAGCATGCAATAAATTTTCTCGTTGATAATCATGACAGGCAAAGGTTTGCACCACTAGTTTCTCTAGGACTCTGGCAACATAAAGATGGAAGCTATGGCTTTATCATTGTAAACTCTTACAACAAGTTACTGAGGAAGAAGAAAAAAATATTAAAATATAGAATTGAGGACAAGACCACGGAAATCGCTTGCGCGAATCTCGTCGCTAATCAACGAGAGATATTTGAAGAAGAAATTTCATACTTCAAGGATCAGTTCAATCTGGATGATAAAACTCTTAAAGATAACAGAGTCATTCTGAAGTTGTCTGAACAAACTTTGGCTAAATCTTAAACAATTGCTAAAGCCACATTTGGCCAAATTGCAAAAGTATTAATGAATATCGAATAAAGAGAATGCTTTCTTAAACTGCTTATTCAGCTGGGGCGGTAGATGTATAGCTTTGGGTTACCTAAAACTGTCCAAGTCGTCCAGTTTAGTTGTTTTTCTCTTCAACAAAATCTGATTGAAATGTACTAAATGGGATTGCATATTTATGGCGTAGGAGATCCAAAAGGTCTTGTACGCTCGGTTTTGACATCCGGAAAGAGCTCAAACACAAAATAAGACGAAAACTTTATAAAACCAAACAGTAATACTCTTAATTTAGATTTCAGTGAAAATGCGAGGAATTATAATATAGCTTGATAGTGGAAACTATATCAACGATTGGATGTTTGGTTTGTGCTCAAATTGACGACACAGACTTAAAACTGAAAATGAAATCACTCATTCAGCAATGCTGCAAAATATATGAATTATCAATTAAACACTAAAGATTAGAACGATAAAAACACGCACACATGGGACAAATCATGAGTTAAACTACTCGAAACGTAAATTTGTAGTTTACACAAAACAATAGAACAATGATGCCTAGCAAAACAAATATACTTGTTACATCTATGAGTGAAATAAATATTAAATTGTTTTCATCTCAAAGAATAGGACATTCTGTGATAGGTTTAACAACAATTCTGCGCGTGTCCGAGAACAGTCTTCCGATCAAATGTATCAAGTTATGTTTGAGTCAAGTGTGTACTACATTCGATGAAACTTATAAGCGCCTATAATATTTTGAATATTTTCAAAGCAATCGAACTCGTTGTGATCAAAGTTTGCATGTTTGTACTTGTAAATATTTGTAAATGTTTCACAATAGCGTTTAATACAGTTTAATTTAGGTAATGCAAATGTGTATAGCATCAAAATTTGCAAACATCTTCAAAAGTGAAAGAGATATCTACTTTAACTTGGTTAAGTTGACATGCACCGTCAGGATTCCACCGCCACCCTGCACCCAGGCAACTGCTTGTAAATCACACATTTTCAGGGTGATCATTTGATCGATTCCCTTCAGACTCAGTTATTCATAGGGTAATTCAAGTGAAGCTATGCACAATTTTACGTCATTTTGTAAGTTGGTGGGAAAAATATGCAAATATCAGACCCCGACAGTTTTTGATTTTAAAAATTCTGGTCGTACAATTCAGTTAGACATATGTTATTCAGGAAATCATCTTGAAGCTTCACATGATGTTTAGGAAGATAATTGAATGAAACAATACATATTTTCAAACGAAACTGCTAACTGGTTTTAAAAATTATCGAAAACTTATTACCATCGCTAAGTGAAGATATCATGGTGGCATATTTCTGCATGCACTTAGCCATTCAAGTTTTTATATTATATCGAAACATTTCAGTTAGCGATCATTTTAATTCTATATATTGTTATGAAATAAAAATAAAATAAAGGTTACCAATTTCTGCATACAGATACTAAATAAAAGTTTTCGGGATAAGTAAAAATGTTTCGTGAATAATAAAAGTTTTTGTGTTTAATTCAAAGAGTGTCATTTTCAGTTCAGTTCAGATCAGTTAATTTTAGTTTCATATGCTTTCGGCACATTTTTGCTTTCAGTTAATTTTGCTTTCAGTATAAATTTTGCATGCAGTTCATTTTGCTTACGGTCTTCATTGGCCTTCATTTCAAGTTTCCTATGCCTTTCTATCAGCCTCAATACTAGCATATACAAGTCTTATGATTTTATGAGCGAAAGCTGCTGATCAGTTCTTCCTTAATCTGATTTGGGGTTTAAATGTTTTTACATTTACCTTATCGGTCGCACTTTTTCGTGCCTTTTTGATTTTCAGTATTTTATTTTCACCTCTTTATGGCAGTTTTGAGACTAAGGTCAGGATCAGCAGGTTTCTCACAATTTTTAAACTTAAAATCATTTGACTTATGTTATTTTATTCTTAACTGCCTCTCATCTGATGCTATAATCTTTTTACCTTACATGTTTAGTATCGCTAATATATTGTACTAACCATGTGATATGTACTATTTCAATCATGTTATTTGTTGAGATTGTTGTTATGTCGGTCAAAAGCTATACATAGCTTATGTTATCATGTTTGTAATGACATAGAGACTTTAAATAAATGTTGCATTGTATTGTGAAAAGTAATAAAACAAATTAATTTTCACGAAAAATAAAAATGTTTTTGGCGAAAACGTTTTGTATTTTAGCATATAAATAAATGTTTTCATGAAAACTTATACTTTTCGTGAAAATTAATTTGTTTTATTTCTGCTCGAGGAACGCCTAACAGTGAGAACACTTCCGATTATAATGTTCTACTCATAGTTATCTGAAACGTAATTATATCTCAGTCGTTCAGTTATTACCGTATGCAGTAGTGGGCACTATCATGATTTTTCCCATTAAATGAAATTATTATGTAACAGAAATCGCGAAAAAAATCTAATTTTTGATAAATTTTGTTGTTTTAAAGATAATTTTGGAGTTAAGTGAGATATTTTCTTGGTTATGTTATGCAGAAATATGCCACCATAAGATATATACTTTAAGCTTGCTTGTTTGCATTCATTGTGTAAAGTTTTCTCGCTCTGCACTAGTATATAATATTCTAGAAATATCGCCTAGATTTATGTTTGAAACGATTCAATAATTACAAGTATTCGACCTATAATATAGCCTATTATAGCCCAGCACAGGTACATGTAGATTTATAAAAAAACACTTTGTTTAACATTATAAATGCAGTGTAGACGTATTACTAAAAACACTGAGGCTCAATATAAGTGGCAATACAACACAACGATTTAAAGTTCTTATGTAGTGACGTCATGGTGACCTATTGCAAAAATAGGTCCTAAAGGAACAAAAATAAAACATTAACATGTTCTTATCGAATGTATTGTGTGTAAATGTTGGATTTCAATAAAGACATTATACTTTAGTTGGCCGCTTTATTCAATGGAATCGCCGTATTTTACTTTTTTTCTTCCGCTTCAAATTCTATCGACCCTCTATAAACAATATACTATGACCACGCTGCTCCGAAAGTTGCGAGACAGACTAAGTTGTGCTTCATGAAAACAATGTCCAGACACCAGACTCGCCACACTATAGAGCATGTGTCTGACGATTTGGAATGACACCTGACGTCAATTTAAGACATTTTCAGGTTGTTTTGTTTCAAATATTGATGAATTTTCCAGTTCAGCTGAACAACAAACTAGCTGATGTCGGGGTGTTGTGGTAGTTTTAAGGTCAATGTTACTATTTCCTGATGATTGTTGTAAGTTTTATATCTTTAATGCTACATGAAACGCAACTGCAATATACCAACTAATATGGAATGAACAATTACTCTTTTGTGGCATATTACCATTATATTATAGAGTAGTTGTGTCCCTTGTCACATGTAAAGCCTAGTTACACAACACTTGCGGATGATTGCGAGCTTTGCTTCTGTGTGAGTTCTATATCCTCTGAACCAATTGGTCAAGTAATCAGCTTCTCCCATACAACATTCATGAAGTAAGCATTGCTGCCATAAGTGGTATAAATGTGAATCAGCTCAAACTATGCATCTTCACTGATGAGTCTCTTTGAAAATTAAAAGAAACAAAATTGTATGTGTAGTCCTTGTTTCATTAGAGATGAGGTTTTGGCATGTTTGATCAGTCATGACCTACATCGACTGCAACTACTGAAGCATTATGCTCTTGAGTGCACGTATCACGGTTGTTCACGAAATTATTGAACTGGTGGAATACTAGAGGATCTCTGACACTCTACTACCTATTCAAAAAGGCTTTTGAGGACGAAAATACAAAATACTCGTTAATAAAATTGAGAAATATCTCTCATAGGCCTTCGTTACAATATTTTCCTTTGGCCATATCAATTTGGCAACTCCGTTAAAGAATAATTCGAATCGAAGTAATATCTACAGTATATACGTTTAAAAAATATTGTATCAATGCTTTTATCCTAAAAATCAATGGGACAATTTGCTGATGTAATCCCCTACAAAATCGCAAGATCGCATAAATGCAATAAGTTACCGACACAAAATTCAGAAGTTCAAATAAACCTTTATGCGTATATCAACCCAAGCTATAACATTTTAGGTTGCTCGTTAGTAAGAGACGAAACAGAGTCCAAAAATATGATATTTTGACGAGTTTTCATTATTCTAACATAAATCACTTTCGGTATGCAATAACCATTTCCGGTTTGAAATAAACAACAGTACAGCTAAATTTCTACCTTGAAGACTTTTAAACATTTACGTTTTATGAGCTAGAATGCTCATCTAGTGTTTGCGTACCACTTGGGGTTATGGTCAGCAAAGTTATCAAATTCTGACTGACAATAATTTCTCCAAACTAAACTCTAGCTATTTAATACTACATATGGAGCAATACCAAAATTATTGAGAATTCTTAAATGCCTATGGTATATTTATATAGTCAATTTGAGTGCTTAAATATGATTAACAAGTAGCAAGACAAGAAGGCGGAGTTTCGGACATGAAAGTTCCTTGATATTGGTCTTCATCTTGTGTTCACATTTTAACCTCTTGGATTGGCAGTTCAGCATCTTAAAATTAAGCACTTCAAATCTCACTTAGGAATTGAACAGAATTTGACAAAATAAATTTGTATTACTTTAATTGAACATTTCAGTACCGTACTTCACTTCGATTAGCATTTCAGCATTGCTTGCTTGAACGTAGGTAACGCGTGCCAAGCACAACCAGTATCTTTAGTGCGTTGATTACATTTTTTGCCCTTTTTACAGTTTGTGGTACTGCAAATTAAAACTAATTTGTTCTGTCAATAAAATATCATATGACACCAACACTGAAAGCACAAACTGAACACAAAAAGCGGAAACAAACGCGGGCAAGGAGACGGCACCTGAAACCAAGAAAAGCATTGAAAGGGAATGCAGACTCAACAAAACACAAAAAGGAAGTACCACCTAAGAACCGTCTGTTGTCCAAAACCCATCATGTAACAGGATAGAGGAAAACATATGTTTCCAAAGGTAACAATAAAGGAATCGGAAAGGTCGTCAGAAAAGTGCACTTATTTCAAGGCTTCAACTCATTTGTAAATTAAAAATTATATTTATCAAAGTTAGCAAAAGGATGCTTATGATTTATTTTAGATGTAAGATATTTTCAGTTTCAAAATGTTTTTCATGCAAGATTCTGACTGTGTTATATTTGCAGAAAACATTAGGAGTTAAAGACAATAAAGACGTGTTCACATCTAATATTGAAGTAACAAAAACGTTCATTGGTTACTTATGTGCAATATATGAGAAATATGATTATTGAAGTTTTAATAACCTTCATAAAATACTACTTAACTGACTATTTAAGTAAGTGGAAGGAAAACGGTTGTGAAGAGTTCAAGAAGAGAATGTACGAGAAATAGAATCAAAGGAGATAAAACAATACAGAATGTTGTGCCTCTAACTTTGGGAGCAGAGGACGTCCTATATAGACAACTACTCGTATGCATATAACCGTACTGTAATGTATCGGATGTCAGTGACAAATACTTGACCACTGCTGATAAGCCCCGCCTTCCACTTTGCCTTTCTAATACATGTTGTAAACATATAGTTAGAATAGATTTAGTAACCAAACACAAAGGTGTTGTTTTTTTAGTCAAAATAAAATCAAGTCTCAATAAAACATTCAGAAAACACATTCCCCAGACAAGGCCGTTCTATCATAAATAGACTTTCAGTGAACTTGCCAAACCGATGGATTGACTATTAGTGTTCATAAAATTGAGGAAAGTTGTTTCTAGAGAATTTTATAGCATGTTAAAATGGCTGAAATGAAAACACTCAAATCATCACAAATAAATATTCTTGTCAGTCAAATAATGAAAAGACAATTAATCAAATAGCCATGACTTTCAAGTCTATAAATTGAGACAGACGTATAAACATTAGTTATATTAATGGTGCCCTGTTCAACTTTTAATGTTCTGAGAAATTCTGACCAATCGGAAGAAAGGGCGGATCTAATGTATCTAATGTCAGTGGCCAATACTTGACCACTCTGATAAGCCCCGCCTTCCTCTCTGCCTCTCTGATACCACATGTTGTAAACATATAGTTAGAAAAGATTTAGTAGCCTAACACAAAGGTGTTGTTTTCTTAGTCAAACTATGACAATATTACACGTACGATAAACATAATTTAAACGACAGAATAATAGTGGTTTGTCATACTTATCTAAGGCATGTGAGACATTTCGAGTTAATGTACCAAGGATGCTGGGTCTCTAAACTTTGTGAGCTAATGTCAAATTCTTTCACGTTCGGAAGGTTCAGTGTTCCTTTTAGATATTGTTACATCAAAGAAGCAATGAAACAAGCAAAACTTTAACGTGAAAGTATTGATTATAAAAAGAGATATACGCATTCATATTCACTGATTTTAAAAGTGTTTTAAACCAGATTATAAGACTGAAGAAATCTTCATCGTTGAGATAATGTGTGTTATCCTGTGTTTGTGAAATGCAAAATCAATGTTTGCGCTTTTTTAATGAATTCTTAGTCTGTATCAATGTGATATTCATTTACCCTTTGCTTTATTGTATTATTTTATATAAAAAAAAAACAAATTGTGTCATGTATTTCGCATGCTGATACATCATCAACAACAACAACAATAATACTAATAATAATGAACAAAATAATAAAAAATAAAATAATGATAATAATAATAATAATAATAATTAAGGCTGCTCCTCATACTGCTGCTGTCCTGCTGCCATTGCTACTGCTACTACTACTACTACTACTACTACTACTACTACTACTACTACTAATACTACTACTACTACTACTGACAATGATAACAAAAACGTTTGTCGATTTTTTTGATTCGGCGATATTTTGAACAAACAATATTTTAGTCTTTGCCCTGATAGATAAACCTTCAGAAACATCAACTATCTTCACAGTATTTATAATTGGAGAACGAAACTGAACTTACACAATACAGCGGTGAAACAATTTAAATCCGAAAAGAAGCAGAAAAATGTAAGTTTATTTATATCTTTATCAAAGATCTAATTAGATGCTAAAATTAGATGCTAAAAGTAGTGAATACAATATTTCAGTGGACTTAAACCTTAGAGCGACTGCAAGGAAGGCAACTGGTGTTTTCTATATGTCTATGATGGTCTCTGGTACCCACGTTCGGCTTTTCCGTTCCAGAACATTCGGCCACCGTATGTTAATTTGCTAGCATTCTGTCGTTTTTAGTACACAGAATAATACAGACAATACCAATCAAAAGGCTCCATACAAAATGAGTACTCTGTAGTGTGATAACCTTGATTCATAATGGTGGTGCCAATTAATAATGTAGAAAGAGCGCATGAATTCTAGTCAAAATCTAGCATCGAAGAATATAGATCAAGTTACCGAAATGCTTAAATAACGAACGTTGCGATTGGTTCCTATATCTTTTTGAAATCGTAAAGCTACTGTATTGAATCTTATGCGGTAAACTAAATAAGACAGTGGCGATGAACGAAATATTACAAGTATCCGACGATGTTCAAATCTAGGTACCTATCTGGTTCTGCAAAATATCAATTTGTAAGATGATGTATGCAGCTGATTTCAAAATTGAAAGTTTCTGTTTCGACCTAGACCCAATTACATATCACAGTATTTACTCTTTATCTATTTTATCTGTTTTATCTCGCAGCCAAAACAAAGTTTAAAATTGTTTGCAAAAATGTACATTGTATCCGACATCAGATATGAACCCGCTTGCACTGTGCAGTACAATAATGGCGTATGTACGTGTAGAAGAAGTTAACTAATTGATCCAGTTCATTGAAAGCCAAATTACTAGTCGATAACAGGCACAGGCTGTTATTTTTATTAATTATACATATTTATCCGACGCACATCTGCATAAAAAAGTTTTGTGATTTTAAAATAATTTACCCGATAAAACCATATCTTTACAGTCACAAATTGTCAGGACACTACAACGCACTCTATTTAGTACTACATGTCCATGGTTTTAGGTCTCATCCGAAAGTTATGTTAGTGGGAGCACGAACTGTCTAATGTACGAACTGTCTTTAGTTATCTCCCTTTGAAATTTCTTGCGCCATTTGTAAACGTCTATTAGGTGATATTTTGACCCAAAGAGGCAATATATATATGCAAGTTGAGAAGATCACACATCAGGTAAAAGCCTATATAGAACAGCGTGGATTGGTTTTCACATTTAGCATGGACAATACAGTGTAAACAGTATGGAGTCAAAAGTAATTCCACAACATCAAAATATAGATCTATTAAAACATAAAATTTCAAAACTTTCTAGTCTACTTTCTAGTCTACTGCAGTACACAGGTGCAAGACACACTTTTAGAAGACTATTACTGGCAAGCAAGGAAAAGCCGATGGCAAGGAATTGTCGACGGCTTTTTAGTTTTCCCGTTACATGCCTCTATAACTAGTATGAAGGAAGTTTTGATCAAAATCTATCGCAGCAGACTGACAGAAAGCACGAGTCCAAGTGTTAAATATTTACTAAGATATCGGTTTTTCATTTCAGCATACTCGCAACCTTGACATATGTTGTCAACAAAGTCACGTGGGGGTCATGTACGGCTGTCAACTTCTGATTTCCGTGCGAAAATATTACTTCAATTTTTCTTAAAAATTAGAAAATCACGTTAAAATACATTTCAACACGCAATAAAAAGGTATTGATTGTTCCTTCCATGGAAGGGACACTTAAAATTGTACAGACACACTTGACTGAACAATGCAGCAGGTAAAAACAAAAATAATATCAAACAGGGAATGCCACGCAACAAAAACGCAGCCTCCCCAAAACGAACCCCACAGCACCCAGAAGTGCACACCACACACACACACACACACACACACACACACACACACACACACACACACACACACACACACACACAGCTTAAACCGGTTTATGGTGCGCACCCAACCTCACTCTTACCCCCACCATGTTCCAAAGTCACAGGACAGTGTAAATAAAAGTAATCCCTGCTAGGTGAATCTCTAACACACGCAATGGAAACAAAAGGCATGGTATGTAAAACACAAAAATGCTCGTGTATAAATATATAAAAAGCAAACCTTGAGAACCAAAAAACGTATGTACTCAATGCCTTTGCAGAAGGCAGAGCACCAAGAGAAACACCCTTAAGGGCCCGACGAAACAGGCCAGAGGACAGAAATCAAAACAGTTTCGTCCCAGTGGGATTTAAAAACTGCCCATCACAGAGTCCTCCCCCTCTTCCGTCAGACACAATCAAAGAGGGAAGCATAGCGTCCAATTGTAAACGGGTTGAACACCAAACATGCGGTGTGTCTCAAAACAGTTGGGTCGTAACCTCTTTTAACAAAACGTTTTATAATTTTAGCAAATACAGTTGGAAAATTGCCATGACCCAAAATCTTACGAAGTTTGTAAACCACATCCCCATAAAAATCGGGTTTTGAAATACCTTCTCGCAGAAGAGTCTTTAGATTACTATTGAATTTCAAAACCAAATCAGAATTACGATAGTAAAATTTAGCAAAATATTTACGCAATTTGTAATAACGGTAGCCCTGTTGAAGAAGTTTATTTGTAATATATTGATTACGTTCATTGAAATCCTCAACATAACTACACGCTCTGGCAAACCGAATTAACTGAGAAATGTATACCCCATAAGATGTAGCATGAGGTACATCCCCATCCAAATGGGGGAAATTTACAATACTAAAATTAAAATCATCCCTCTTGTCATAAATTTTGGTATGTATAATATTGTTATAAATAGAGAGATGTAAATCTAAAAATGAAGCACCAGTATCCAAATTGTTAGTTTTAATTAACTGGAGTTCCCGGGGATAAATAGTGTCCACCAATTGACCAAAAAACGGGTTATCCATATTAAGAATATCATCCAGATAGCGTGATGTATTATTAAAAGCAGTGATAATGTCTGCCTGCGTGTCTGGAGAAAGACTCAACATAAAGTCTCCCCCATAACAATATAAAAACAAATCTGCGACAAGGGGTGCACAATTTGTTCCCATGGGAATACCGATTACTTGTCTGAAAACTGCATTCCCAAACCTTATATAAATGTTGTTCAATAAAAAGGAAAGGGCTTTACAAACTTCGTCACAGGTCCACATAGTATAATGTTTAACAATACAGCTAGTAAAAAAAGCTTTATCGAAATTGCAGGCGAGAAATGTAACATTCTCCCTGGCAAAAGTCTTTTGAATTAGGGCAGTTAGCTTGTCATTTATCAAATAATGTGGTAAAGTGGTATACAGAGTAGAAAAATCGTATGTACTGACTGAAGTTACTTTGTAATTATTAACTTTAAACTTATCCAGGATTTCGCCAGAATTTTTGATCGACCAAAATAAATGTTTACCAGAGTTTTCGTATACTTTATCACAATATCTTTTCACGTGGGCTTTTATAGCAGTTAGGCAAGATGTTAATAGTTTTGAAATATTTGTAGTGGTACAAGAGCTTGAATTAGCGATGAAACGAGCTTTATATGGTTGTTTATGTAATTTAGGAATCCAGTACATAGTAGGAAGTTTAATATGTTGATCATCTAAACGAACTTTCAAATTAGAAACTTCACTGATGTGATCAGTGACCACATTTTGTTCAACGGAAGGACTCAATATATAAGCTTTAGTGCTATTTAGTTCGTTTTGTAAAACATTAATATAATGTAGGCGTCAAATGATGATAATATTGTTGGCCGCCTTGTCTGCTGGAACTAAGACATACTTAGAATGAAATTCTTGGATTTCCTTTTTCAGATGTCTTAAAGTAAACTTGGGTTTTGATGGAAGTAGGTGTTCATTTGTTTGGTAAAATTTTATACGAGAATCGACAATGTTAAAAATACTTCGTTTCCAAGACGTTAATGCATTTGGATCAGCATTCTCACGACGACACCATTTAACACAAAAAGTTTCGATGGATTCCGCAATATGACCACGACAAGCATGAAAATCAATAGTAGAAGGAATTCTGTATTTTGGTCCTTTAAAGAATAAATTACGAATACGCTTGTCTTTAATAATATCAAAATTACCAGTGATGACATGACCGGCATCTGAATAGCAAAATTTCGAGTTTTTACATTCGCAGTAAGAAGGGGTATTTGTTTGAACATCTAGGTCGGAAACAATTTTATTGTAATTGAATATAACATTTCTAACAGGTGTTTTATATTTATAACAGATAATAGGAACTTCGGAGTTTCGGAAATACTTAGGCACAGAATCAATGACACGTCTATCACGAAATATACTGGGTATATCGATGAAGTCAATACCTTTATTAATGAAATGAATTTTAAGAAAATGTCTATCATGATCAGATTGAGTGTCAATATGTGGACGGAGAACGTGTTGTGTGTAATGTTGGATAAGATATGACACAGTGTAAAACGGATCTGTTTGAATAACGTACTGGTCCGCTTCCTCGTCTAGTTTTTTAAGAGACTGAATAGATAAAGATGTGAGACGAGAAAGCATTGAATGTCTACCAGAGTTTGAAAGAATTATATCGAGGTCTGCAACAGAAATATTGACTTTTGATTTGCGCTTAATATTACCATTGCGTCTAATTCCATGAGACCTAGATTTACGTTTCCTAATATTTAAAATTGAAAATATATCGATATCAGGGTTTTTAGAGATATTACCTTCTTGATAAATATTATCATTTAAGCCCAACGGAAACGGTGACTGTAAATTTTTAATCCATTTGAATTCTGCTAAATGTCTGGCTTTGATTTTAAAACTAGATGTACAATTTATATCATAGACGATTTGCTCTACTGGCTGAATGGTTACCTGATCAATTGTATGGCCAGATTTACGAAAGTGTTGATATAAAAATGTAGAGAACTTCTTCCGACTTCGCATTTTGTAAGCCGTTTTTCGGTGTGTTTCCTTTATAAATTAAACGTTGTGATATTGAAAATTGGATGGAACCAACTAACAACCAATAGCCGTTCTTTTCCGTACAGACTACATGTTTACGCTATTGTGGTTATTTCCATTTATGTGTTAACTTCACTGAGTAAGCTATAGTCTCACTATTTGCACGTCGAAGGCAAACCGATTTTACAGGTTGACATTTAATAGCTGTCCGCCTTCTACAAAATGGTGTGACAGTTATAAAATATCAGATCTGTGAAGGGGTCACAGTGAAACGCCAAATTAATTAGGCTAGGTAAGCTATTGCATACATATACAAAATAAGCTATTGCACATTGGACTTGCAGAAATCGCCCGCCAATGTATTTGCTGTTGCATTATGAGTTTGACAAATAGCTGAAAGAATGTTAATTTACATATCGTTTGCATAGCGTAGAAATATGTTAATATTGTTGCTAGAAGTATTCGCGCGAACTTACCATGTGACCATATAAAAACAGATCAAGCGTGGAGTATTTAATATTGTAGATACTAATGCCTGAATTTGCTTAGACTGTCATAGTTTGTACTTCAATAAAATATATAGACAGATGTGCCCTAGAAGGAACTTTTGGAATGCTATAACTTGTAACATTTTCAAACCGTACACTAGTATATCGGGATGATTTGACTCTTCGATTCAAGGGAAGTAATTTGTACTGATTGTATAGTATTTCCCCTTTGTTTGAGGGAGGCACAATGCAGGGAAATCATAGGCTATATTGCCAAGCAAACACATAGAAAATATGTCGGAAGGGTCATCTGATGTTAGCTCCGACTTCCAGAGGCTGTGCAGGGTATTAAAGCAAAACAATTTGCATCTTTTTAACTAAGTAGAAAACGGACCAATGTAAACACAAATTATCTCCCCCGACGGAGGTCAAGGCCAAGATTTGCAAAATAGTCAACGGTTTTATTCTGTCTCATCTATTTCTAAAATAAATGAAAAAAACATGCAAAATCCATCGGCTTTTCCTTGCTTGCCAGTATATATATACAATGTATATGCAAAAAAAAAAAGATAGTGTGTCTTGCACCTATGCTGCAGTACACATTTTAGAGAAATTAGGTAGAAAGAAAAGGTAACCCTAACCTTAAACTATTAATATTTGACGGAGCCCTGTTACAACAAAAATTATAATAAGCTATGACATTTTTAAGAAATAGCACTATTTGCAAGAAAATGTTTTTGACATAAATAATCCCTATCTACCCTACCTAGTAAGTTTGGGGTTGTTACCCTAAACAAACAATTTGTTTAGGCCTTATGTTACTAAATATAGTATCATAACCAACCTCAGTTGTCCAATTGATGGGAATATAACAGATGTCTTCATGTGTAACTTTAGTTTCTTGAAATGTCAGAAAGTACTGTGTTTTAATTGTTTATATCATGAGGTTTTATTAAAGTTAATCATATTCAAGAAATGATAAATATGTCTCTGACTGTATTTTATTGTTGCTTAAATTACAGCCAAGAGTTCAGATGCATAGTAATCACTGGTAATTATCACCACAAGGCTAAAAGCACAGGTGATTTAATTTCACGCATTCAAACAACTGATGTTTCTTGTTTGTGATAACTATGTAAACTTAAATTCTAGTAAAAGTAATGTCTGTAATGTCATTTTGTGCATGTTACAATTATTAAAACTGTTCTATTATTTGATGTACTATTTTACTTTTTTATTTCAGTGAATTACAAGTGAATTGTTTGAAATATGAATGTAGCAGACAAGGAGGGATTCTATTTGCAGTAAATTTCCAACTCCCCATATAAATTGGTGAGTCTTTTAAGGAACCTCACATGTTGTTAACTTTTTATGACCTGAAAGTGCACATATAACTGACAACAAATAAAAGGAGTCCACCTATAAATTTGGGGCCAACTACCTCCTCACCTCTAAGGTGAAGGTTTTCATAATTAAAAAGACCAATTTCTCAGTCTTCTCGAAAATTTTCTGAACAGTGCCTTACATTTGGTCATACCAACACAAAACTTTGCCTGACCAATGAAATTTTTGCCTCGATCCGAACAACAAGGTCATAAAGTGCATGACATTTGATCAAACAGCAGCAAAAATTTACTTGACCGGCTAAACTTCTGCCTAACAGGCACTTTTCAGGAAGGTTTCTAGTCGTTTTAGAGCAAAAAAGAAATGAAATTAAATAGAACATAAAAATGAAAATGTTGACTGACGCTAGTTTTTACATTTTTTTTGGCAAGGAAACTACAACACAGTGATATTCCTTTGTTTGGCTTAAAATATATTATACCCAAAAATGATAACACCTACAGTAAAAAAATAACAAAAATCACATTACGGATTTGTACATCAAAAACAGGACGCATTTGTATTTTACAGTTAAGAATATTGTGCTCAAGTGTAACTTTTATTCATTAATGTTTCAAATACTGTAGCGCGATTGGCTTTTATACTGAAAATTTTAAAAATCTTGTTTGAAAGTGGAAGGTTTAGAACTTAGATATGTGATGTGTAGCATTGTCTTGTGAACACTATTAAGTGTGTTCAAATTATGCCCTTCCTTGGGGTCACTAGCTATTAGATAGACTTATATAGGGAACACATTAAAAATCTTATTATCTGAAACTGCAATGCTTAGAGCTTTGATATTTGGTGTGTGGCATTGTCTTGTAGACTTCTACCAAGTTCGTTCAAATAATGCCTCTGGGGTCTAAATTGGTAAGTGTTGTAAAATCAGACTCCAAACATAATCAAATTGAATTGGACAGGGTTTTTTGATTCACAATTGGATAATAATAGAAGGGATATTCCTTTACCTAATAAAATACAGTTACACACTAACATCGGTATCAGTCATTTGTCAGATGTACTATGTAGTGATTTTAATCAGACAACAAATTGATTTATACTGTCACAGTCTTTCATATGCAACTGTGGTGAAATTAACATATTGGACTATATATTACAAAACCATGCGTTTCTTTCAAAGCTACCAAATTTTAAATAATTTATTTGACTATAGTTAAATTAATCATCTTTGATTAAAGGTAGGAGGTCCAAAGGTCCTTGTAAAACCTGATGGGAAGATGAACTCTTGATGTACGTAATTGCTGGTTTTACAAGAAATTCTAATGACTTAAATTTGAGACCTTAGGCCCCATTTTGGTAGATTTGACCAGTTAGCTGGAGTCTATAGTTTAAAAGAATGTTTCCTCTCACAGAGAAAGATCCAGGTTGGAATCCTGACACTAACCAGGTGTGCTACTTTGAAGTATTCAAAAACAAGAAAGCATGTGGTGTATATATTTTAAGCTCAAAAAGCATTGCAAAGTGCATTGAAAGCATTAAATTGCAGTACTTATACTTCTAAAACCATTCAAATTTTAGTAAAAAATTAATAATCAGTAAGTGCACTTCCTTTCTTGTGTTGCCCTAATTCATTTTATCATTAATGTGGACAATTCACCAAACACATTGTAAACAAATTTAAGCAAAATTGCCTGTAATTATTCAAAGCAAAAAAGAAGAAACGATCATCGCTTATTCAAACTAAAACCGATTTAATCGATTTCAGAAGCTTTTCGATCAATTATTCTACTAGTATTATAATCAATCATCAGTACATCACTAAAATTGACCACACCCATTGTGTTAAAATTGGTTTTAACTGAAGGCCAAAAATAATTTTAAACTTCATGTGCAACTTTTATCTGATATAACATTTGTCGTTTTCAGGGTATTGTCAGGCAATGTGGTAACAGTGTTCACAGATGATAGAAATTATGATTTCTACTCGATGAAGGTAAAACACCTTTTTTGCAATTGACCTTTTAATGCTGTTCAATTGGTGAGGAAAAACCAGAAAATAAATTAGCTTCTGAATTATCTGAATGCATTTGTTTCTCGTGCCATAATGCTGTACTTATGTTCCTTCTGTTATTTTAGCTCAATTCTTTGAAGAATAAGGAGTGCTATTGCAGTAGCTTTTGCGTTGGCATTGAAGCTTTGGTTAAAGTCTTGCATGCAAGGTACTATCATGGACATATCTCAATAAGGCCTAAAAAATAGTCTGTTTTCCGTTACCATACCGACCCTCTTTCTTTACCCATGACCCAATTTTTTTTATAATCCTGAAAAAAAGCAAGAAGAAAATTTCTATTTTCATGGTATTTGGTGTTGTCTGTGGTCAAAAGACATTTTTTATTGATTTCTTCCATAACTATAACATCAAAGACCTAGTGATGGCTGAATACTGTTATCGATGTCCATGAAATTACAAGTTCACATTAAAATAAAGACATTCCCTACCTACCGAAACATCTTTTTGTCAGCATGTTAAAGGAAACAGACATAATTCTATTTAGGCCTAACTACTTATGGGGTTGATTTGAAACTTTTTGACATTAAAGTGTGTGTCAGACAGTCAGGTTGTGGCATTTGATCACTTAGATATTTTGGTTAAAGTTTTACTGCAAGGTATTATATAATACACATATTTCAGTAACTACTTGTGAGATTGATTTGAAACTTCATTAAAGTCATCAGGGGTGTCTGACATTTAGGATTGTTGACTGGTCACAGATGATTTTCTTTCACCTGGTTTGTACCCCGCAATAGAAGGTATCTTACTTTTAAATTAATTGTATTAATGTAAAATTCTGAGAGTAATTGATTATTGTAAGAGGTTTATAGGGCTATAATTATTAACCTTATGTTACTTTTCCCCACTTCTAAAATTTAGTTTTTATCCATTTATCTATAGGTGACCAAATCAACCAGAATGCTGAGGAAAGAAACAAAACATGACTGGGACAATATGTTTTTTGCAGGCAACAGTTGTAGATGGTCAATACTTTGATCACATCAATGAAAGTCCTCTCCAGTACAAGCTGCTGTCGTCACAAAAAAGATTGGTGCTTACAACTTTAAAAAGAGTTCCTGATATTGCCACTCAAACGTTAATGATGGACAAAGAAGTTAACTGTCACCTTTTGTCACTAGTGGATTCAATCAACTAAATGTGAAAATACGTAACAATAAGCATGCACAATTATCTTTTATTTTAACACTTATTTTGATGATGTTAATCCTGACCAGTAAACATTTAATTGCTTTAGTTGTAAAAGTCACAAGTTAATAGAACTCTTACAATCTCACTTAAGGTATCATTTCTTACTGTATTCCCCCCTCCCCTCCCCCCGCACACAAGTGTTAGGGGCAAGGGGTGGGAGCGGGGGGTAAACTGGATTCAGCTTGTCTGTCCGTCTTTCTGAAGATGCAATCTTGTGGACGCTAACTCTCCAAAACCTCTGGTTAGAATTTGATGATACTTAATAGAAGTGATGAGTACCTTGCCTAGTTGTGCATGGTCCATGTTTTGGGTCACCAGGTCAAAGGTCAAGGTCATATGGGCTCGAAATAGTAATATCTTGTTAGCTCTTAATCTCCAAAACCCTGATCAGAATTTAATGATACTTTACAGGAGCGATAAGTACAATGCCTAGTTGTGCATGTTCCATGTTTTAGGTCACTAGGTCAAAGATCAAGATCACAGGGGCACTAGATAATGAATTCATGTGCGCTCTATATCTCCTAAACATCTGGTCCCAATTCAATGATATTTGACAGAAGTGATAAGTACCATGCCTAGTTGTGCATGGTTGATGTTTCGGGTCGTCAGGTCAAGGTCCCAGGGGTCTGACATAATAAAATCGTGCAGTCTCAATATCCAAACCCCTGGTCAGAATTTAATTATACTTAGTAACTTTACAGAACTGATAAGTGCAAGGTCTTAAGTTGTGCAGGTCCAGTAATTAAAGCATCAAATGTTAGATAAATTCTATACACATGTACACTTTAAATGCAGGTAAATTTTCTTGAGATACTGATTTTTTTGCTATAGTTATATGTATTAAATATGTTATGGTGATATAATTGCTCAAAATAATCCTTCTGTATGTTTTTTGGCTCACCTGGCTTCGCCAGGGTGAGCTTTTCTGATGGATGATTGTCCGTCGTCCGTCAACATTTTGATTCTAATGACATCTCCTCTGAAACCACTAGGCCAATGTTGATGAAACTATGCAGGGATGTTCCTTGCATGAAGCTCTACCAAAATTGTTCAAAGAATTCCATTCCATGCAGAACTGGTTGCTATGGTAACAAATAGGAAAAACTTAAAGATCTTCTTCTCTGTAACCACAAGGCATAGAGCTTAGATATTTGGCATGTAGCATTGTCTCTTAGACCTCTACCAAGATCGTTCAAATTATGACCCCCGAGTCAAAATTGTCCCCGCGCGGGTGGTCACTTAGTTTTGCATAGGCTTATACAGGAAAAACTTTAAAAATCTTCTCTGAAACCACAAGGCCTAGAGCTTAGATATTTGGCATGTAGCATTGTTTAGTGGACTTCTACTAAGATTGTTCATGGGTTGACCCCCAGGTCAAAATTGACTCCGCATGGGTTGTCACCTAACTTTGCATAGGCTTATAAATAAGAAAAACTTTTAAAAAATCTTCTTCTCTGAAACCACAAGGCCTAGAGCTTAGATATTTGGCATATAGCATTGCCTAGTAAACCTACTCAAAGTTTGTTCAAATTATGCCTCTGGGGGTCAAAATTGGCCTTTCCTGGGGGGGAATCATTTGTTTTACAAAGAAGTATATAGGAAAACCCTATTTGGTATATGACATTGTCTAGTGATCTTCCACCAGGCAAGTGGACTTGTACCAAGGTGAGCGATATAGGGCTATCTTGGCCCTCTTGTTTATTTAAAAAGTAATTAAATTAAACAACATTAAAATATGAAAGTATTTGATATATAGCCAAGAATTAAACTGTAGTGATCGTCTTTAAGGATTTTAGAACAACTCACCACAAATCTTCACCATATTGAGATGATGTGCAGAGCATATGTTACAACCATCTAGGGTAAAGGACAGGGTCACTGTTACTATAACTAGAAAAATGGTTTCCGCTCAATAACTCGAGTTAGGAGTGACCAATGGCAAAGAAACATGGTGTGTAGGTAGCTTGCATACAGAGAAAGCTAGGGATTTCATTGTAGGTCACTAGGGTCAAGGTCACTGTTACTAATAATATTTTAAATTTTCACGTTTGTTTAGTTTTTAAATTGTTTTCAGCAAAAAAAAATCTTTACGAAGTCAAGGTCACTGTTAATATAAATAGATTTTTAAACAAGTTCTGAAATTGTTTTCAGCAAAAAAGATAAAAGAAGGTCACTGTTACTTAAGATAGATTTTTGTTTTATTTTAATATTGTGTTTAAGTATTACAACCATTGACAAACTGCCATGGGGAGACATATGTTTTTGTGACAAAAACAACCATATAGTTTGGGATTATTTTTGGTTCAGTCACCCAAAGGTCATGTACACAGTTGCAAAAAAATGGAAAAACAATTTACTGTTAATATCTTGAGTTAATAACTATCATCACAAAACTTGAGGGATTGGTAGCGCATTGGAAAATAGTTTAGAGTCAATCAGGTCAATGTCAAGGTCATTGTTAAAAAATATAAAAAGCTTTTCCAGTGGATAACTTTAGTGTAGATTGCTGTAAATATAAATATTTAGTCTGAAACAGTCTGTCTGCAAAATCTCCTGTGAGACTGAAAAGTATTCCACCTAGGATATTGAAAATTGCTGAAATAATGATTTCAAAGATCTTGGTCTTTAGCTCTACTGGATGAAGTCCAGCAATTTTCATTTGATTTTGATAAAACTTAAATCCCAGCAACTTTTAGAAGACCCCTATTGTTGTAAGGTCATTGGGTTTCCTTGATAACAATCTTTTAGTCAAAGTTTTCTTTCAATTTTCATCAAACTTGCTCAGATGATTCTTTTTGTGGTCAATGGGTCAAAGGCCAAAGTCACAGCTACTTCTGATAGCGTTTCCTTGATAATGTATCTACTGGTCACAGTTTTCTTTCAACTTTCATCAAACTTGCTCAGAAGGTTTCCTGTAACAAGTGAATGATCTCTATTCTTTTTGTGGTCAGAGGTCAAAGGTCAAGGTCACAGTTACCTCTGTTAGATTTTCTTGGATAAAGCTCTACAGGTTTTCAATCAACTTTCATCAAATTCTTCAAAAGTGCTCAGAAGATTCACTGCAACATGTAGATGATCCCAATTGTTTTTGGGGTCAAAGGTCAAGGTCACAGTGACTTTTGTTAGATCTTCCTTGATAATGCTCTTTGGGTCACAGTTTTCATACAACTTTCATGAAACTTGCTCAGAAGGTTCCCTGTAACATGGAACCTGTAGATGATCCCTATCGTTTTGAGGTTAGTGGGTCAAAGGTCAAGGTCTAAGTGATCAAAACTTGGAAATCTTTCCTTCTCAATATCCGGTGCATGGATAAGTATTGATCATAATATGTTTCAAGCAATGTCTGTGTTCGAGCTAAATATGCGAAGTAATTGCTTTGTTTGTTGTAATTTTGTATTTATGTATACTGCATGAAATATAAGTAATATCTTTTGTTAGGAATGAGAATAGGGAAAACTTGATATGTAGGTACCTTTTTGGATTATTTTTGGTTCAGTTGTTCCAATGTCATCCTCAGTGTTGTTAAAAATAGAAGAAACATAATGTTCTAATATCTTTAGTTCTGATTGACCTATCATCCAACACTTGCACATCGGAATATGATTTGGTGTAATTCGGGCCAATGTCAAGGTCATTGTCAGTAAGAATAGATAAAGGTTTCCAGTGCAGTGGATGACTTCAATGTAGATTGTTGCAAATATATATAGTAAGCCTACATCATTCTGTCTGCAAAATCGAAAAGGATTTTGAAAACCATTGTAGTTTTACTTAGAAATTCCTATTTATAGTCCTGTGTGCAAGGTACTGTCATGGACATATCTCAGTTGCCACTTGTAGCATCAATTAAAGTTTTTAAACACTCTTTACTAACTGTTTCTCAATTTTGAAACTGGGTAATCTAGGTCAAATTTTAGAGAAAAAAACGTTAATAAGTAGTTGATAAGAAAATTTCAGATGAGGATTGAGATATATCCAAAAACGAGGCTCTTGAGTTTAAAAGACTGAGGTCTCTAGCTTAGATATTTTGCGTATAACATTTTGTATCAGTTGTTCAAATAATTATGTGAAGATCAAGGTCAAACATCAACTATGCAAGCATTGTAAAATCGTTTGCCATGGGGTCCTCAATTGATTGGCATAAAATGACCACTACCCTCATTTCAATCACTGGGCCATAGATAAGGTGTTTATCGATTATCAATTAAACGAATTTGCTTGTTACTCATTATTGACTTTAACATTTTATTTCTGCAAAATTATTGGTTTTGTTAAATGGTTGTAGTGTTGACTGATAGCTACTTTGTAATGCAGTAATACATGTATATGTTCTATGCATACAAACAACATTAAGTTACATGTACCCGAAATACAAACAGAATTATTTATATCAGAATGTGTTTATGTTGTTTTTACAAAGACCGACATGTTTTCCACACCCCCTACCCACGTACGTTAAACACTTATTACCAATAAAAGATCGAAGCTATTTCAATAACAGTTTCAAAACACTTTGGTAGATCCCTGGTGTCGAGCGGGCGAGGTATGTAGGTAGACGTTAGTCCGACTCTTCATGCTAGAAGTGCCTGAATGATAGCATGAAGGGAAACGCCTCGTCTATTCAGGCGAAGACAATTTGAGAATGTGAGTGCTTGCCAGGCAAGGCTCCGCAATCCCAAGTGCCCGTTGCATTATATTCGTGACACAGTGCCTTGGGTGCGCTGCGGGTCGTCAGTCTGTCAGACATTCGCACTTCCGAATTCATCGACACCCAGGTAAATAAAAATGCTCTATAAAATGTTTGTACACACCCTCCAACCAATAAGAGCCTTGACAAAGTTGAGTGACATATCTATATAAAATCCCTCTGTTAGCCTAGAGAAAATGCTGGAATAAAGCAATATTATTAAAAGTACTATGTTGATTAACCGCATCAACATAGTTGCCTATACAGCTAATGCATAGTAAGCAAACTATGTTCATGCAGATGCATGAACATAGTTACTATGTTGATGCGGTGCATGAACATAGTTGGCTATATGTAATATAATATCAATATTGAACCACTGGATATAGAAGGTTTCAGGAAATTGACGCATGCGTAGTAAACTATGTTTCAAAATGTTTTTGTTATCTGGGCAAGTCGGTAATATAATTGATTAGCAGTTATGAGTTTAAATAATACCGTGTTCAGAGAACATCTCGGCAGATTGTAGCGACTGCAGATTGCTTTGGATTTTTGCAACGGACTGTTATAATTACAAATACATATATCACACGGTAATATAATGGTGTTTTCCATTTTCTTATTTTGGAATTCAGAAACCTTCGTGCGACCTCGTAAGAAACCTCGAGTCTACGGGTTCAAACTTTGGTTATGTAGATTGGTTTTACGGCACAACCGAGAGGTTTTCCTTTTCTGACCTTTCGGGATAAACTGAAGTGTCACGAACCTCACGACTTAGTGTATGTCTTGCCTACAGATGGTGGTAATGTTAGCAATATTTCAAAGGGTTAAGTTAATAAATGGATTTTAACCCTATTCAATGTACTTTCAAAGTAAAAAAAGGGCTTAAACTCTTGTCTTTGGATGGAAGTGATGGTTAATATAAGTATGGCAAGTTTTAAAGCAATATCTGTTATGGTTTTGAAATAAATTGGGGTAGTACGCAAAACTTGACCCAATACGTAAAACGGCCCTAATTTTGACAAAAACCTTGACAGGGTTATGTTTCTCTCGTCTGTTGATGGATGTTATGAACTTATGATGGTAAGCAAGTATGGCAAGTTTCATAGCAATACCTCCATTGTTTTGTAATGAGTAGGGTGGTACAAAAACCTAACAAGGCTGCGACACAAACGCGAGTAGGATAGCTCCCCTTTTCTTTGAAAAAACGAGCTTAAAAGCGAAGGAACTTAAGTTGGTAATGACGTTCACGGGTCGTACCGCATATATACCTCTCTCGAGTGTAGTGGACCGAATAAGCACGATTACAAACAAACTGGGAAATATTTTATTATCGTATTGTAAACCCATTAAACTTTAAATCGTAAGCATTGACATTAGAGGTTAAAGACACTTTCCAACTCTAGTCAATTCCTTCAAAGAAACTTGTTTGGAAATAAAGAAAATTAATAGTCTAAAACAATTGTGCAAACATTTTTTTAATAATCAAAATACAACTTTGCACTTTTCATAATTGCCGTCTAGAATATAATCTGTGAACCAGATTGAGTCTTGGGCAACATTTCGTTGGTGATCAATTGTAAAAACTGGAAAGTATTGTGCAAGAAAGGAACAAAGTCATTTTCATCAAGCAACAGTCTTTATTTCCTTCAAAGATGTTGACTAAATTGTCAATCACTAGTGATCTTAAATCCGCCGAAATCTTTTTACCTTGTACATAAGATCTGCCACATTTACTTATCTTCATTTTGACGTAAAGAAAGGTTTAAATTTAAGCGCATGTACTAACGACGTGAATGTACTAACGACACCCCTATTTTAAGCGGTAATTCTATAATGGATTCTCCCACTTTATGTATCGACAGATGTATCGGTTTTTTATAGAAAGAAAGGTGTATATGCGTAATTAAACTAATATGAACTGCTGCAGATTAACGGTCACGGCTGTATGATTGGAGAGCGAAACTGAACATACACAATGCAGTGGTGAAACAATTTAAACCCGAAAAAAGAAGCACAACTTGTAAGTTTATTCATATCATTTTTAAAGATCTAATTAGATGCTAAAAATAAAAGTAGTGAATACAATTTGTCAGTGGACTTAAACCTTAAGGCGATTGCAAAGGAGGCAATTGGTGTTTTTCATTTACCTATGATGCTCTCTGGTACCCACGCTCGACTATTCCGTTTCAGAATCAGAATATTCGGCAACCGTGTGTTAATTTGCTAGCATTCTGCCGATTTTAGTTGCCATTATAATACAGACAATACCAGTCAAAAAGCTCCATACAAAACGAGTACTCTTTGGTGCGATTCTCTTGATTCACAATGGTGGTGCCCATTGCAAATTTAGAAAGAACGCATGAATTCTGTTCAAAATCTAGCATCGAACAGTATAAATCAATTTACCGAAGTGCTTAAACAACGAGCGTTGCGATTGGTTAACCCATATCTTTTTTGAAATCGTAAAGCTGCTATATTGAATCTAATACGGTAAACTAAATAAGACAGTGGCGATAAATAAAAAACCACAGGTATCTGACGATGTCCAAATCAAGGTATCTTTCTGGTTCTGCAAAATATCAATTTGTATAACGGTATCTGCAAGTGATTTCAAAATATTGACAGTTTCTGTTCAACCTAGACCCAGTTACATATCACTGTATTTACTCTTTATCTATTGTATCTGTTTTATCTCGCAGCCAAAGCAAAGTTTAAAAGTTGTTTGCGAAAATGTACATTGTAACCGACAACAAATATGAACCCACTCGCGCTGTGCAGTGCAATTATGGCGTATGGTATATAGAGGGGAGTTAACTATTAAACTAATATCAAGTCTATAACAGGCGCAGGCTATGGCATTTTTACTAATCATTCAGATATTTTTGCCTCTCATCTGCATAAAAAGTTCTGAGATTTTAAAGTCTTTAACTCGATAATGCCACATCTTTACAGTCGGGACATTGCAAAACACTCCTTTTAGTACTATATGTTGTAAATGATACAGACAAAATGTATGGGTTTTATTTGAGTAAAAATTGTTAATTGAGAGGCTTCCAAATTCAATGTGTTGCACTTTAAGGTAGTATGCGACCTTTCTCCGATGTCAGACGTAAAAAACAATTTCTCTCCGATTGTTATGAAATTTTGCATAATGATACTCTAACATGTTGTTCGTATTTAAATCGTTTAAGTTTTATATTTTTCACTTCGTTTCCTTGCAACGCGACGTCGAATACCAATGGTGTACAATCAAGGTTTACATGCAGCATTGGTTCAAATATGCCCCTATTGTTATTTAAATAGTATCATATGCTAGCTCTCTAACTGCAAAATACGTAAATATATAACATTTTAGATGTTTCGCCGTCATTAATTCCACCGCGAGACGTTTAATACTGAAAATCCGCCCATGTTTTCACCCAAAATTGTGACCCCCAACTCACTTTAAAGTTTGTTTTGGTCAACGGAACGAGATTCAACCAGCTAATGACTCACACTGTGATTAAGCGTAGATCCTTACAGATAACATAAAACAAATAAAAAGGGGGTCTTCGAGCATTATTTTTCACAAAATTGCAATAAAGTAAAGTTCGGACATCAAGAATAATGATAACGTCGCCTGACGTCAATGAGCGCATTTTGGCGCCATGTCCGCTACGACAAAGATGAACGTTGAAACAGCCATCTTTTATGCAAATGTAGAATAATCATTACTAGTATGGAACAAATAAAAACAGATAGTAATACCAATAATTTACATAATTAATTAATCATATTGAAGCGTCTGTGTAATATATATGCGACGCTGTACCGGAAGCAGATGACAATGCAGACAGACGAGAAGGCCAATTAAAACGTAATGGAGAATTTGAGAAACACTACTTTCGCGGAGCAGAAGGTAATATCGGGCAAGCGGTGACGGTCACATGTTAGTTTTTCTTTGAAATGTTACTTTAAGTTGATTTATGAAAAATTATGCACACACATACGTCTCAAACGCACGCAACGAGCGTTCCAACTATTAATTAAGTCCATGGTGGCAAATATTAACATAATTTAACGACGAACAATGGAGAAAAAATTGAAAATTGAATAATTTAAATTGTTTGGTAGCTTGTTTCGTTGCATAATCATGATCGTGCATAAGTATGTATAATACGCTACATGACATGATGGTATGATCATTGTAAGCAGTGTTACTTTCAACATTTTCGAAATTTTGACCGTGTTTAACGAAATATTCGACGTTATTCGGCATCATCAATCTCATTATAACAACATTGTCCATTTGTAAAATCAATGTTTAATATTTGAATGAGTGTTTCTACTACTATGACGCAAATGAATGGTGTTATTTATCATTAAACATTTACGCGCAATTTTTTCGCCCTATAGGTAGGTGCCAACCCCTGCTTGACCCCACCCCTTCAAAGTGAGAAAAACACTGGTGATGTTGAATACTACAGTTAGCGTTTCAGCGAAGCTTCTAAAAAGTAACGTCTGGTGACGTAACTGAACAGCAGACGGTTACAGAGATTCAAGATTTTTTACAATCTCTCTATATGCAATTACAAATGTAACATAAACATGAAAGTAAAAATTAACATGTTTATAAAGACTTGGGCTTGACAATCCATTGGCGTCAGTAAGCAAATTGTAATAACGTTTTTAATCCAAGATGATTCTATATGATATCAATAGATTTGGCAGTTTTTACTCTGTACTGTATAAAACTAGTTTTTCAGAACGTAGAAATATGATATTGTTTGTAGTTTTGTTTTTTTGTTTTTTTTTGGTTTATCGTCCGTTTTCAACAGTATTGCAGTTGTTTACAGGCGGGCAGTTTACCTTACCATCGGTCCTGTGAAGAATCAGTACAAGACTTCCATCCTCCGTAAGAAACTGTCAACTTTCTTACACAAAGAGACATGGTCGGTAGCAGGGCTCGAGCCAATTACCCTCAATCAGTGAGAGGTTACAGTGATTTTAAGATTTTAAAAACGGAAACTGATTTTTATACAAAATAAATGTCATTATGTAACATAAATAACCAATCAGAAAAGAGATTTTGTGTGAACTGATTGCAAGTTGTAATTATTATACCACTATCGTTATTCGTGACGTCCGAGGTTTACTTATTGCAGTTTTGTGAAAAATAATGCGCGAAGACCCCCTTCTTTAGTTTTTTTATGTTATTTGTGAGGATTTACGCTAAATCCACATGCGAGTCATTAGTTGATTTAATCTCGTCCAGTTGACCAAACTAATCTTAAAGTGAGTCGGGGTCACAATTCTGGGTGAAAAAAATGGGTGGATTTTCGGTAAACGTTTTGAGTTGGAAATAGTGACGACAACACCTCAACAAATTTATATGTGCATATTCCGCAGATAGAGAGCTAACATATATGGTACTTTTTTTAACGAATTATGCACGTAAAACGTTTATTTTAGACCATTTACATTCGACGTCGCGTTGCTAGGAAACGAGGTGAAAAAAGAAAAACTTAAACAAATAAAATACGAACAACATTGTTCATAACAATCGGAGAAAACACATTTTTGACATCAGACGTCGGAGAAAGGTCGCATTCTACCTTAAATTAAATTTTAGTGACAGTTTGTGTGTTTTACTGCACACTTCAGCTTGGTCAAGGTAAAGGTTCATCGTTTAATGAATTTTAATTCAAAAGGGAATTAATGAAATGCAAGTGCTACAGACTTTCACAATGATTTTATATTACATTTTATGACTGAAGCTTCGGTTGGCGAAAAAGATTATTGTATTTTTTCATAATGTTTAAATGCTTTGATTATCTTCACAATCACAATGAACACAAAAGAGGGTTGACAATACGTAGAAATTGCAACAATTCTAATTGAACACCGCAAATAAATACTAAGAACATATTCTGTGTGATTTATTAGGTTCACCTACGGACCTATAAACATATGTGTATATAGGTCCGTGGTTCACGTCATAAAGCAGTTATTCGTACTCAGGTACGAACCGACTTTCGGTAAAATGCGGGAATTTTCGTACCCTCATAAATACAACAACAAAAACGTGTTTAAAGCGTTAACATATGTTGTCATATTTTAAAAGAGATTTATTAGTGCCTGCGTAAAATTAATTTGCTGATAGTTTATAGTTTTATACCTTAACGCGAATTTCAGACAAGTGGAACTATACACAATCACCGGACCTGCGTAAATTATCTTGCGGGTGCTTTCACCACGATTTATGTTTATAGAATATTTAAAACTTTATCGCTATACCGCAATTTTTAATAACATAAAAAAAACCTTACACTCATTATCATTGTCGATTTCGCACAAAATGGGAATATAAATCAGACTATAGTGAGGCATATCATTGAACGGACTATAGACGATTTTTTTGGTAAAAGAGCCACCGACAAGTTCAGAAATTCGTTGTTTTCAGGTTGAATTCCGAGTTTTGTAATTTGCAATTAAAAATATCTAAGATATATAGATCCTCATTGTATTTTATTGTTCTGACAGTTTATACATATGATTACAAAAACAATTCTCTGCTTACACGGAAATATTGGGTAAAAAAAACTTAATTTCTTCAGTGGTTTTCGTCCCGGTAGGAAAATAATTATATACAGAACAGATAAACCCGTTGATTTTCTTTTACTTATGTTCCTTTCTAAAACAAATATTTTTGACACAAAATAAATGTTTCAAATCATGTAAACAGCATAGCCCCCCCCTGTATTGTATTTCATAAATGTTCAATCAGGATTATGTTAGATCAACAGTTAGAGGTTCTTCAATGTATGCTTGTCCTGGAAAACGGGGAGTATATTTGTGGTGACTGACGTCACATACAAATAAAACCTGTTTGTCTTTCAAATAACACTATAATTTCTTAGATATGGCTCTTCTTTATATGTTTATTGTGACTGCTAGATCGGTCGAATTAGAGTAGTTACCGAAACCACCAGTTACTTTGTGTTGTATTATCTGACCACGTAATCTTTGCTTTTTATCGACAGTTACTACCCCCCGAAGGCGGATGTTAATTTTGGAGTTATTCGTTGCTCGTTCTGTCTGAAATAAAATCGTCTATAAACAGTGTGAAAGGAGCGACGGGCAACACCAAATTATTATCGATAAAAATGGTTATACAATATCTAAAAACATCCAATTTAATGATTTCGGTAAATATCCACAACTACTGAAACTCTAACGATGAAGTTGGCGTAATAATAAAAGAGTAAATCATACATTATGCATTTTATTCAAATAGTGATTGGCGGTAAGATGAATAATCAGATCTATGGACCTGAGAAATGTGGCATAAGGGTACATTTATCGAAATAAGCACACTTTTCATGTTTTATATTTGACAAACATTTAATATCACTGTTTTGCAACAATGTCATTAAATTGACAAAGTTTATAATTTTTTCAACAATGACGGATATATTAACTTATTAATCAATAATACAATTTTCCCCGTGATATACCATATTTACATTTTTAAGAATATGTTTTGAAACAAATATAAAAATATAAAACTGGTAATTGACAATTTTATTACCAGTAGTGCATGTATTGATTGTCTAGCCGAGAGTACAGGACTTATATCTTCGTTGGTTTTTTCAGAAAATGCTGATCATGTCATTAAATTCATGTAATTACACTATAGGAGACATAAAATTTATAATGTTATACCAATAGAGTCAAAACAGATGTCATATTCACGGCAGCTGATAACCTTTACACATAAATGCACATACTTTTAAGAATACGATGTAACCATTAAAGATTGTATTATTTACAATAACAAAACAATACTTGCTAGTCGTGATATCATACCTAATGAACTAAACGAAACTTTTGTTTTGAATCAAGATATTCACCGCAATCACCACTTCACCAGTTTGATTTTTCTACATCCATATAATTTTTTTTTTGTTTTAGAGAAATGGAAGAACTGCAGAAAAAGTATGATGATTTGTTTAAGTCCAGTGATGAAGTCTTAGAGAAGAGGCTTACATCAAATCTTGGTCTACATGCTAATAAAGGGATGAAGAAACTGCATACCATTATGGCAGAGCAGGACACAGAGGGTGGTAAGCAAGCGCGAAGGGCTAACAGTGATAAGTGGAAGAATACGGTGCTGAATGTTGCTGTTATTGGTGGCTTTATGGCTGGAAAATCTGGTTTAATTAATGCTTTACGTGATATAGAAGCGGAAGACGAAGGTGGAGCTCAGCTTGACCATTTGGATTTAACTACATACGACCCAAAACCGTATGAGCATCCAAAAAATCCCAATTTTATTATTTGGGATATGCCTAGTTTTGTGTACTGCCAATATGAATATTATTTTGAACACGTTAACTTTGATCAGTTTGATTTCTGTCTGATTGTTTCAAATGGTAGATTTACTGAAGAAGATTTGTGGTTGGCGAGGCAAGCACAAGAACGAAAGGTAGGAATTTACCTCATCCGATCAAAAATTGATGTAGATATATATAGCGATAGCCGGGCTAATCAGAAAAGCCACCCACCTGAAAAGGTTCTTCGTACAGTGAGAGATGACGACAACAACAACCTTATAGAAGCCGGCATTACTCATCCAAAGGTTTTTCTCGTTGATAATCATGACAGGGAACGTTATGACTTTGGACTACTAAAAGCGCAGTTACTCAAGAACTTTGGCAGCATAAAGAAGGGAGCTATGGTTTTATCATTGTCATCTCTGACAAAAAAAGAACTGCCGAAAACGTATGAGGGCTTAGTGAAGTCCCCTGATGAATTCTTAGAGAAAGAAGAAACATCAACTCTTCATATAGATGATGACGCAAGTATTGATCAAGAGATAAAGAAATTGAAAAATATTATGGCAAAGCAGGGTATAGAGGGTGTAAAGCAAGCACTAAGGGCTTACAGTGAGAAGTGGAAGAATACCACGCTGAATATTGCCGTAACGGGAAGAGCAGGAGCTGGAAAATCTGCTTTCATTAATGCTTTACGTGATATAGAAGCGGAAGACGTAGGTGGAGCTAAAGTTGACGTAAAAGAAACTACTACAGAGAGAACACCGTATGAGCATCCAAACAATCCCAATTTTATTGTTTGGGATATGCCTGGTGTTGGTACACCGAAATTTCCAAAGGCAACATATTTGGAACGCGTTAAGTTTGACCAGTATGATTTCTTTATGATTGTGTCAAATGGTAGATTTACTGAAGACGATTTGTGGTTGGCGATGCAGACACAAGAACAAAAGAAACGTTTTTACTTCATCCGATCAAAAATTGATGTAGATATATATAGCGATAGCAAATCTTATAGGAAAAGCCACTCACCTGAAAAGGTTCTGTATACAGTGAGAGATGATTGCTACAGGAACCTTAAAGAAGCCGGCATTGCTTCTCCGAATGTTTTTCTCGTTGATAGTCATGACAGGCAAACGTTTGACTTTGGAAAACTAGAAGCGCAGTTACTCGCGGACTCTGACAGCATAAAGATGGAAGCTATGGCTTTATCATTGTCAACTCTTACAAAAGAAGTACTGCAGAAGAAGAAAGAAGTATTAGAAGGCAGAATTTACGACAAAGCCAAAGAAATCGGTTGCGAGATGTCTTTCTCAAGTCAACAAAATATATTTGAGGAAGAAATTTCACATTACAAGCATCAGTTTAATCTTGATGATAAAACTCTTCAAGATAACAGAGTTATTCTGAAACTGTCTGAAGAAAATTTTACTAAATTTCAGACATCTGTCAAAACGACATTTGGCCAAATTAAAAAGGAATTAATGCATCTTTCATTAAAAGAAAACGGTTTCAAACGGCTTATACGATTGGTGCGGGTGATGTTTGGATTAGGGTTTATTAAATCAATCCCAGTCGTCCAGTATAGTGATCTTTCTCTACAACAAAATCTTGATGAAATGTACAAAATGGCATTACATGTTTATGACGAAGCCGCTCAGAAAAGTCTTGTACAGTCTGTTTTGACACCCGGAAGGAACACGACCACAAAATAAGACGAACACATTACGATTCCAAACAGGTAAATTAATATATTAGTGAAAATGCGAGGAAATAACATTATACTGGATAGTGGAAACTTTATCTACAATTATATGTTTGGTATGTACTAAAATTGACGACAAATACTTAAAAATTGTAAATGAAATAACTGAATCACAAATGAAACAAAAGACACAAACTATTTAACAATAAAGATAAGAACGATAAGGACAAGCATACAGCATATAACTACACTTTACACAGAACATTAGAAACATATACATTTTGTTAACGTTTATGAATGAGCCAAGTTTTGAAACCAGAACAAGAATTTTATTTATCTGATCAAACATTGATACGGCGATATACAGCGATAGCTGCGCTAATCTGAATAGACACTCACCTGGAAAGATTCTTTATTCAGTGAGAGATGACTGCTTTGGAAACCTTATAAAACAGGCATTGAATCACCAAAGGTTTTTCTCGTTACTAATCACGACAGGCAAAGTTATGACTTTGGACCAATAGAAACAAAAATAATATCAAACAGGGAACGCCACGTACCAAAAACGCAGCCTCCCCAAAACGAACCCCACAGCACCCAGAAGTGCACACCACCAACACATACACACACACACACGCACACGACACAGAAGCGCAGTTACTTGCGGACTCTGACAGCATAAAGATGGAAGCCATGGCTTTATCATTGTCAACTCTTACAAAAGAAGTATTAGAAGTATTAGAAGCCATAATTTGGGACAGGGCCACGGAAATCGCTTGCGCGGATCTCCTCGCTGATGAACGAGAACTACTTGAAAAAAGAAATTTCATACTTAAAGGATTAATTCAATCTGGATGATATAACTCTTAAAAATAACAGAATAATTATGAACATGTCTGAGCAAAATTTGTCTAAATCCAAAACAATTGCAAAAACGACATTTGTCCAGATTGCAAAAGAATTAATGAATATTGAATTAAGAGAAAGCTTTTTTAAACGGCTTATTCAACTGGTTCGGGTAATGCATAGCTTTGGGTTACATAAATATGTCCAAGCTGTCCAGTATAGTTGTCTTTCTCTTCAACAAAATCTGATTGAAATATACTAAATGGGATTACATATTTATGGCGTAGGAGCTCAAAAAGGTCTTGTATGCTCGACTTTGACATCCGGAAAGAGTTCAAACACAAAATAAGACGAAAACTTTACGAAACCAAACATCAATACTCCTTATTCAGTGTTCAGTGAAATTGCGAGGAATTTTCATCTTGCTTGATAGTGGAAACTATATCAACGATTGTATGTTTAGTTTGTACTAAGTTTGACGACACAGACTTTAAACTGCTAATTAAGCAATGCTGCAAAATATATGAATTTTTAATTAAACACTAAAGATTAGAACGATAAGGACACGCACACATGGGACACATCAGGAGTTGAACTACTCGAAACGAACTTTGTATTTTACACAAAACAATAGAACAATGATACCTTGCAAAACAAATATACTTGTAACATGTATTAGTGAAACAAATATGAAATTAATTTCACCTCAAAGAATATGACTTTCCGTGATAGGTTTAACAACAACTTTGCACGTGTCGGAGGACAGTGTGTTTGAACTTCCGACCAAGTGTATCAAGATATGTTTGAGTCACGTGTGTACTACATTCGGTGAAACTATTAAGCGTATATAATATTTTGAATATTATCAAAGCAATCGAACTGGTTGTGATCAAACTTTGCATATTTTTACTTGAAAATATGTGTAAATGTTTAAGTTTGGAGAAGATCGTTTACTACTAATTAATTTAGTTAATGAAAAAGTGTATAGCATCAATATTTGCAAACATCTTTAGAGGTGAAAGAGTCATCTACTTTAAATTGACATGCACCATCAGGATTCCACCGCCACCATAACCCAGGCAACTGCTTTAAACGGTGAGTTTTGACGAGAAGTATACCAAATAATTTAATCATATCTCAAATATTATTCGATCGATCCCCTTCAGACTCAGTTGTTCATAGGGTAATTCAAGTGAAGCTATACATAATTTTGTATATTTGTTGCAAAAATATGCAAGAATCAGACCTCGGCAGTTTGTGATTTTAGAAATTAAGGTCGTACATTTCAGACATATATTATTTAGGAAATGATCTTAAGGCTTCACATGATGTTTAGGAAGATATTTGAATGAAACAATACATGTACATGTACATATTTTCATATGAAACTGCTAACTGGTTTTAAAGATTCTCGAAATATTATTACCATCGCTAAGTGTAGATATTATCGTGGCATATTTCTGCATGTACTTAGCCACATAAGTTGTCATATTATATCTAAACATTGCAGTTAACGTCTATTTTAATTCTATATATTGTTATAAAGTATGTTTCATGAATGATAAAAGTTTGTGTGTTTCATTCAAATATCATTTTCTGATTATGATCTGCTTTTTTGTTAAGCCAAACTACCAACATATCCATGATTTAGTTAAAAGTTAAAATTTGATACTCAAATCTGTCCGAAATCCCGAAGGTAAGGACAACAAACTACGGAAGCAGATACTTCCATTCGAGAGCTCCAAAATTGTGGAATTCACTACCACAGGATTTCAGAGAACCCTCAAACTTCTCGCATTTTAAAAGAATAATTAACGTCTGGGACGAAGAGGTCCTGTCCTCATTCTAAGAAAAGCTTACAGTTTCGGTTGTTATTTTGAATTTTATCAAATATTGTTCCTTCTTTGATTGTGATGTTTCCCTTTTTTGTTTTCCTCCATTTGATTTATCCTCACATTTGGCTCTTGCATACTTTTTTCAACTAAGCTCCCAGTTCAGTTCAGATCAGTTCATTTCAGTTTCATATGCTTTCGGCACATTTATGCTTTCAGTTCATTTTTCTTTCAGTATAAATTTTGCATTCAGTTCATTTTGTTTACGGTCTTCATTGGCCTTCATTTTCATTTTTTCATGCCGTAGTTTTTCTATCAGCCTCCTAATAGCATGTACAATTCTTATGATTTTATGTGAGAAAGCTGCTGATCAGTTCTTCCTTAATCTGATTTGGGGTATAATGAACCCACTTTTTGTGCCTTTTTGATTTTCAGTATTTTAATTGCTCCTCTTTTTGAGACTTAGGTCAGGATCAGAAGGTTTCTCACAATTTTTAAACTTAAAAACATTTGACTCCTGTTATTTTATTCTTAACTGCCTCTCATCTGATGTCAAAATATTTATCTTAAATGTTTATATCTCTTATTTATTGTACTAACTATTTGATATGTACATTGTATCATTTTCACCATGTTATTTGTTTAGATTGTGGTTATGTAGGTCAAAAGCTATACATAATTTATGTTATCATGTTTGTAATGACATACCGTCTAAAATAAATGGCGTATTGTATTGTGAAAAGTAATAAAACAAATTTATTTTCACGATAAGTGAAAATGTTTTTGGCAAAAACGTTTTGTATCAATGTTTTTAGGAAAACTTACTTTTCGTGAAAATTAATTCGTTTTATTTCTGTCCGAGGACCGTCTAACAGTGAAAACAATTCCGATTATAATGTTCTTTTTATAGTTATAAAACGTAATTATATCTCAGTCGATCATTTATTACCGTACACAGGAATGACCACTATCATGATTTTGCCCATTAAATGAAATTATAAAGTAGCAAAAATAAAAACAAAATCGTGAAGAAAATATAATTTTTGATAATTTTGGAATTAAGTGAGATAATTGTCTTGATTATGTTATGCAGAAATATGCCACAATAAGATATATATATTAAGCTTGCTTGTATGTTTGTGTGTTTTGCATTCATTTTGTAAAGTTTTCTCGCTCTGCACTAGTATTTAATATTCTTGAAATTTCGCCTAGATTTATGTTTGAAACGATTCAATAATTAGAAGTATTCGACCTATAATATAGTCTATTATAGCCCAGCACAGGTACATGCAGATTTATAAAAAAACAACATTTGTTTAACATTATTAATGCAGTGTAGACGTATTACAAAAACTGTAGCTCTATATAAGTTGCAATGCAACACAAATGTTTAAAGCTCCTATGTAGAGACGTTATGGTGACCTATTGCAAAATTTCCGATCCGAAAGAAAAATAATGAAACATTAACATGCTCTTTTCGAATGTATTTTGTGTATTATGTTGGATTTCAATAAAGACATTATACTTTAGTTTGCAGTTTTATTTGTCATTCAATGGAATCGCCGTATTTTACCTTTTTCTTCCGCTCTAAATTAATGATCATGCTGCTCCGAAAGTTGAAAAACAGCCATGAAAACCATATCCATACACTAGACTTGCCACACTTTATAGCATGTGTCTTAAAAATTAGAATGACACTTGACGTCAATATAAGAGATTTTTAGGTCGTATTGTTTCAAATATTGACGAATCTTCCAGTTAAACTGAACAACAAACTAGCGGATGTCGAAGTTTTGTTGTAGTTTGAAAGTCAAGGTTATTATGTCATGATGACCGTACATTTACACCGATCGTACGTTATAAATTTTGATACATTTTACAAGCGCATTTGCGATAAACTAACTGGAATTAAAACAATATAGTATCCATGTTATTCAATGTATGTGGAATGAAAAATAACGCTTGTGTGGCATATGATCATTTGTCTATAGAGCAGTTGTGTCCCTTGTCATATTTAAAGCCTAATTACACAACACGTGCGGAAGATTGGGAGCTTTGCTTCTGTGTGAGTTCTATATCCACTGATTTCATTGGTCAAGTAATCAGCCTCTGCGTATCCTTGCAATATAAATAAGTTAAGCACGATTGCCATGAGCGGTTGGTGCAAAATATGTACAATGTATCTTAGATAATGAATCTCCAGGAAAAATTATAAGACACACAATTTTAAAAGTAGTCCTTTTTAATAAGTCCTTTTAATCATGACTGGATATAAGAATCCTACATCGATTACATATTGAACCATTATGATATTCGGCATATTGTATATGCAGCAACAGACAACGGCTGCACTAATAATAGTCTTTTTACCGTCGTAAAATCCTGGGTTGAAATCCCGTTCCTTGAGCAACCTTCCTGAAGTCGAGTGCTATTGAATCTTAACAAATACATGTAAATGGAACGTCTGATATCAGGGCTGGTAGCTGAAATAAATAAATGCGAGAGTAGCTGTAGTTCTTTTCTACCTTTCAACGAAAAAGAAATTTGAAACCGGCGTGGCTCTTACTTATATATGAGTTAAAAACAAAGCTCACAGATATGCCCAGAAGATGGCATCATATTTGGATCGTTTTCCGAAGTTTGATACATTTGGTTTAAATGTTTCAACTGCGAAACACATTTATACAGAGCCCTGTGACGTTAACTGCAGAATTAATCAAGCAAGTTTTTGTGCAAGAAATTTAAATAATGAAGTTGAATTCTCCATTCGTTGTTCTTATTCAATAATATATAGTTTAGGACTTTACTCCATCTTGCAGGTATCTGACAACGGAAACTATTCATTTGAACGTATATTAGAACTTATTCTGTCTAGTGAATCGATTTATCCGGAACAAATGTATGGATGTTATTTATACGTCTTGGCCATTTTGTCTGAAAACATAAGAACTAAAGTCTTCTTTAAAATTGCTGTGACGCGTAGGGACCAAGTTGCTCGCTATATGACTGTTTGTGTGTTGATGATAGTTAAAACATATTTTATTACCATATATACACATGTTTGCACACAGTATAACAATTATAAAAATACATATGATAAGAATGAAAGACAAAATGTCTTATGAGTTGATGATAGCAGCTAAGAAGCGCATAAAATCAACTATAATTAAAGTCAATTTTTCAAAGTTAACACACTGAACAGTATTCAGGTCTTGTCGAAGTCCCGAATAAAATCTGGTCTGTAAATTCGGACACGGCCATCCTTGAAGGCTATCCACACGTCACCTGTCCGGTCAATGTTCAAAATATACGCGTCCCTAAGGTTCTTGAAAATAGCAGTCTGTAAGTATTTCCCGTCCTCACTGAAGATATGAACGTTTGTTATTGCGTTATTATCAAGAATAAAAACATGACGTTGGAACGAGCAAGCGACTCCAGATGGACATAATGGCCCACACGAGGACGACGTTTTGACGTCACGGCTTATCACGCCTTTCCAGATACCGTTTTCATCCAAAATCGTAACGTTTGATATATCATCAGAAAAGAAAATATCACCGATATAATTCATTGTTAAGTGTCTCGGACGGTACACCATTTTTGGATCAGGGTGACTCAGTTCCATTAAGATTTCACCACGCATACCGCATTTTAATATTTTCCCGGCGTCATGAAATGCGACAAAAATGTTCTGTTGACCGTCTCGTGTTACACACAACGCACTTGGGATGTCAACAACAGAAAAACATTTCAGAATTTTCTTCTGCTTTGTGATGGAGTTGATTGATTTTTCAATGGCGAAGAACAGCTTTCCGTGGTGATCGCATGAAATGTCAATAATGTTTTCGCTTACAGACATAATGCTTGTAAAATTTATGTTATCGCTTGCCTTTTTGTGTCGTCTGCTGTCCAATGTGTAAGAGACAATGTATTCACCAAAGGAAACGTACAATTCTGTCGCAGATGTTAACGAGATTTTTGCATGTTCGTCTTCAAACGCCTTTTTTGAATAGGAAGTCGTGTGTCATAGATTCTTGAGTATACCACCGGCTCAATAATTTCGTGATCAAACGTAATACTGCAGTTTTTGTCTGCAGACGTGTCCGTCTGAAACATGACAGAACCAAATTGGGGAACAGATGAAAGCTTCATAGTAACAAACACTTCTTCACTTGGCCATTTAGGCTCGTGGATGGATTCAAGGCCCGATCGCAGCGCGTTAAATGTTAAAAGTAGTTCTGTGTGAGTAGATGTTTCTAACTCTTTTTGTATTAGTTGAAGAGTAGCCTGCACATCAAAAAGCTGTTCCTTTAGGAATAAAATCTTCTCATCCATGATTTTATAGAACTTATTTTGCATTGGATACAAGTTCCTCGATCCAGATATCTTCAGGTGCCAGGAGTTTATCGCGGTGAATTGTAACGTAATTTTGATAACGTCTGATAACATTTTCGACACGATTCTGTAATTTTGTCTTACTTTCTGATATTTCAACGATAATACCTTTAATTGTTGGAATGACTTGATGTTCATGAGAGCTCACCATTTTCTGGATACTCTTGCGTCTGTGTTTTGCCGTGCGAATAAGTTCACTTTGACCTTTTATCTCTGTGGAGTGACGCACATGCGCAGTAACCTTGCATTTTTCGCAGATGGGTTTTTCACAAAACCACAGTACAGCTTCAAATATTTTTGAAGATGTATGTGACATTGAAGTGGTCGGTCATATTCATCGACCGTTTCCGATATAGTATCTGTCATCGACGTTACTCTGGACCTTTTCGATTGTAACGATTTGGTGTCCCGTCTTCCATCGGTCATCTTTTGTCACTTTTCGTGCACATGTAGTAAAAGCGACGCAAGAACAATATATACATTCACTGAGTATCCGTCACGTTCTGTCCAGAAATGTTTACAATTTATGCGCTTTTAATCAAAAAAAGAAACTTTATTTTTACTATTATACATTTTCAACCTTTCACTTAATTACGTACCGAGCTCTTTAAATACTGTTGATCCTTAATTTTGCTGATTTTTGCATTAATTGACCCGGGACATGAATGGCGATACAAAATTTATTGTTTGTTTAACATACCTGCCTTCAATCGTTTTCACTTCTTTATCAATACCATTGTGTCGAAGGACGGCCTAGCTTTCCAATTTAGTGATACCGTTTAACCACAGGGGACATTGACAAAATGTCTTTCTTGTCTTCATATAAGCCTTTGGCTTTACAGTATACAGTAAATTCCGTTTATAACGAACTTCTACTGACCATTTAAATGTGTTCGTTATATCCGGAGTTTGTTATATCCGTATACCATTTTCATATAAAATAAATAAAGAAAAAGAAATCGGGCCCAGAAAATTTGTTCCTTATATCAGGATTTTAGCTATATCCGGAGTCGTCATATACGCAGTTTACTGTACAGTCTAGTCTAGCTTTTGTTCTTCTAAATATTGATATGAATAGCGAAAAGTTCCATAATCATATCTGTCCGAAAACTCCAAATATACCATTCACCGTTCATATAAATTGGGGTTGGTTTGATTTTGTCATTTTTGATACTGTGTTATGAATATAGCGTCCTTCATTATTTGATATATTTTGTACATCGCTCTTTATGCTGCGCTATATATTTTACTTTTATTCTTTGTAGATTTATTTTATCAAACTATCGAACTATTAAAAGACTTCATTCTGGATAGAAGTGATACTGCTTTTAAGAGCGCTGGTCGGAAAACAAAATATGCCATTAACTGCAGATGTCCACAACAAAAAATAATATTAGATACAAATAGACACACCAGCTAACTTTTAAAAGTTAGTATAACATTTTAAATAAAGATGACACATAACTACTTTTTTATTTTTCTAGCCTTAAAGTGTATTATTTAACCATAAGCGTGAAGAATTTTGATTGTTATATACCTGTGAACCTTTGAGTGTGAAGTTAAATTTGAACAAAAGGAAAGAGAAATGTAATACGTTATTCACATGCCTACGTTGAGCGAGTGCATCTGCATTGATTAATAATTCTCTGATATTTACTTTTTGAAGAAGACGGTACGTATCATGGACATCTTACAACATCACCCGAATATTTATTTGTGCTCAACGATTGACCTATCTTCTTGTGGTAAGTTTTAAACGCATTATATCCGAAACGACAACTTAGATAATAAGATCTAGTTATAACTTGGCAAAGAAAATCACAAAGTTCATGTCGCCACTAAAATCAGACAAATGCCTGTACCTGGGTGGAACCATTCACATGCCACCTGTATAGTCCCGTCCAGACACTTTCAGACAAAGATGGAATATTGTGATACAATCCAGATTAGATGCCTGAAGTTGGCGGCCTTACAACCGAATGGCTTGAAGCTGCTGTCAGTGATCTGGAAGCACATCGGCCCGTCGAACAAGCGGCGTGAAGTTAGTGGCCTGGTTGCCTATTTGCGTACAGATGGCCGCCTGGTTGCGCAGCGACGTGCAGTTGGCCGTTAGGCGGCGTGAAGTTGGCTGTCTGGTGGCCTAGCAACGGCATATAGTTAGCAGCTTGGCGACGTGAAGTTAACCGCCTAGCGGCTTTAATTGATTAAGCGGCGTTGAAGTTGGCGGCTTGGCGGTCTAACAGCGTGCATTTGCCGGTCTAGCAACGTGAAACTTGCGGCCTGGTATACGTAGAGTTCTTATATGGCTTAAATTACGACATAGCAGACAGACGTTAGCGTTGTTAGTGTCATGAAGTAAGAGCCCTAGTGGTAGAGGTGTGAAGAAAACGCTGTGGCAATGAAAATATGTCTAACATTTAGTTACATAATACAAACATCAGCCGATTCATGTTAAACAGAGCACATCCTATAACCTTTATTTCACTATATCAAAGGCTCAGTGAATGAATTAATAAATGTATATGAACGAATGAATTATTGGTTAAATTAGAGAATGTGTGAGTAACTAAATAGATAAATAATAATTGAATGAATCCAAGAAACAAAAGCAAGAAGGAAAGTAAGAAATATGAAAAAGACAGACAAAGAAAGAAGGTTTAGTTAGAACCGACTTCATTCTATGCCCGTTCACTAGGATACCAGGACACACCGATACCTAGCGACCTTAGCAACGTTGTTTGCCAAACAGCTAGCAGTCTGAATGGTTTAGTGTGCCTGGCAGTCTCACAGACTTAAGATCAAAGCGCTGAAGGCAAAAGAGGTGTCCTTTATACAATATGGTGACCACTTCCCGTATGTATACAGATCTGAAATGGTATATTGTAACAACAGGACAATGATTGTCCAGTACTGCAGACATAAGTACACTATATACATTGCATCCTAGTTTAAAAATGATTTCTAGAATGATAGAATGTGAATGCTACAGAGTAAAACAAATTAATGGCCTTATTGCAATATAATCCAGAGTTCCCTACCAGTTAATTGCACTTCCTCTTATTGCCCCTGTATTATCTTTTACAATTATATCCTTAACAATAAAAGTTAATAAATGGAGATAATTAAAAATGTAGTATTATATTTAAAATTTGAATAAAAATACTTTCAGTAAAAAGCTATGTACAAGCTAATATTATTTTTTATTATCCAGATATTAATTTTATTGGACATGCTAGTAATGTACACTTTACATATCCCGTCATTGCACCATACCTCAAACGTGTGAGTGATTGCGTACAGTATGTCATTGTATGAATACATGCTGGTTTGTGAGGTTATTGAGTGACGTCACGAAGTGACATTGTGGTATCATACGGGTATGTCAAGGTCTGCTTACATGCAGTATTAAAATAAGTTGAAATTAACAAAATCCTTCAAAACTTAAGAAAGGGAAAGGTAATAAAATTGTTTTGGATTTTTACGTGGTATATGAGGATATGTTACCCACCTCAACATAATATCACCCTTGCCTACGACTTTGGTAATATTAGTCTAGACGTGTGATATATTCCATACACCACTTACTTCGAAAACCCAAATGATATAGGAAAAAAATTGGCAAGTAACAGTTATAGTTCTTTGATATTGCAAATCCACTTATGTTCTCTATTTTGTCGCAGTTCGAATAAATTCCATTCCATATTTAATAACTTATACTCCATACAAAACAAAAGACAAATACATCTATCTTGGGATTAACTAGAGTCATGGTTCTTGGTCACTGCACTCCCTATCAATGTCCTCTATCACTGTGTGATTCAAGTATCAATTCAATCCAAGTGTTCAATATCATCCAACTTATATTCCTGACGAGGTTTTACAGAAAGGGAGATAATTCAATAATGAAGTTATCTAAAGAAACAGTTCACTCCCTACCCTCGATGTCTTCTATCATGTTATGAACTATCAAATTAGGACGGCCATAGTGGTCTGTAAATCAAAATGTCTTTAATGCGACATCATTTCTTCCTAAGTTTTTTTTTCCTTAAAAATATTGCCCACTTCAATACAGATTTACCGGCTCTTTCATATTCTGTACATCTTTTATGTATTTATCTTTAATACTTCTTCCAAATATTAATCATTCTTAGTTTCCTAATAATATATTTAAATAAGGAAGAATCTATTCTCTAGCAAGTTTTTGATATACCTTAATTGAAATAAAAATGCATAAGCATCATAACACAAATGTATTAAATGAAATTTCACCTTTAACTTTGCTTTACCTTACTAAAATGTATCAATTGATCTCTTATATGGACAGTATACCATTTAAATTCAGGCGAAATTAACTGACTGAATTAGAGTAGAAAACAGAGCCTGCACAGGTGTAAACTTGTATTAAAAAATATTGTACATGTTAGATAAAGTAGATTTCATATCCATATTTATAATATTAAAGTCGATGAATGACTCTCAAGTACATGATGCATTACATCCTCATACCTGTAGAATGAATATATGAACAAATAAATGTCAATAAAAAGCAAAAAAACAAAAAAAACAAAAAAACTTTCCTCCTTATAATCAACAAAACCTAGGGCATATGCTATTCCTGGAGCAAGAGAAATGGAATGTATAAACGTTAATTTTAAATTTAACCAGTGGGTTAACTTTTAAGTTAAATTCATTTTCTGGATAAAACTGAGGTTAGACTGGTTGATATTAACCTTGAGTTGATTTGGGTTAAATTCACCCAGGTCGTATTGATTGGTTACATTTTAACCAGATGGCTGCTTTGGTTATCCCGGACGCTAGACGACCCAGACAATTTCGTATAATTGACAGACGGACGGTTTAGACACCAATGAATTACGCAGGCGGTACAAGTTCGATGCAGCTAACTTGGATAGACTGGAGTCATTGCTTGGTGACAGACTACGGCGACATACACAACGGAATAACCCACTGACGCTGAAACAACGGATAGTGATTGCCCTTCGTTTCTTTGCCTCCTGGGGCTTTCTTCAACTGATAAGGGGTACATTAGGCGTTGATATCGCCACTGTGTCCCGGACAGTGACTCGAGTGACCGACGCACTCTTTGACGAGTACATAAAATTCCCGACGACTGATGACCAGAGACTGGCTGTAAAATGTGGTTTTATACGAAGCGTGGCTTTCCAGGCGTTATCGGTTGTATAAATTGCACGCATGTTCGTATAATTGCCACTCTCAAAGCAGAGGAACGAGCATACGTCAATCGCAAAATAGTTCATTCGATAAATGTGCAAGCTACTTGCGATCATCTTGGTAAGTGTGTCGTGTTTGTTTTTCTTTTAGAGTTACTCCCCTTCAAGATATATTTTAAGCTCAAGGTAGAGAGGCTACCATGGGAGAGGAACTTTTTGTCAACAAACTTAGTTTAAAAAAGAAATAAAAATGACTTTGTTTGCTTTTAACGTAGTCATAAAGTTCGTTTATGAAGTAAAAGTGATTTGTTGTTGGATTATACAGTATCATTTATTAATATGCCGTTCACCTACAGCGTCAGTAAATAAATTAGATTTAAAAATAAGAGTGACAGAACACTCAATGTTCACTGTTCATCAGTGTTCGAAAGTCTTTGAACAAGCTTCAACCTTTTATAACTACAAGATACTAAACGTTATAACTTACAGTGTTGTATTCTAATACAGGAAAGTACACAAGTGTGAATGCATCGTGGCCAGGCAGCTGCCATGTCAGCTATGTGTTTAAGGTGTCCAACTTGTTCTACTCGTTTCCACAGTTGAAAAATTCAATTTAGATCTATAGTAAGCTTTAGTCTCATTAATTCAACTCCAAATGCAGACCCATTTTACACAAAAATAACCTGCTTCCGGTTTTCACCGATTTAGGCGTCTCATACCTAAAGACTGAAACGATTGCTCTTGTAGGCACTTAAAACAAAGCTATACTTTGGTTCAGCAATTGTTATTTTATTATCTGAAAGAGTTCTAAGTGCGTACAAAAGCAATGTGTCTAGGGAGCATGCGGACCTACACTATGTGTTTGATTGCTGATTGGCTGAAACTAAGTGGATGCATACAAGAAAAATTACTTTGAAATAATCGCTGCATGATAGATCCCAAATGAAATATGAAGAGAAAAATCTTGATATAAATTATAATCAATATATTTGGTATATGAAAATACTGACATATTTGGTAGGTGACCACTAAAATTGCCACAAAAATGGGGGTGGTGTCATTGAGCCCCAAATTACTGGCATAAAGTATTGGATCACATGTATAAATTTTGTTATTTTTATGTGGGACTAGGATGATTCTACAAAATAAAGTTCATTTCAGCAGTCGGTGAGATTTTGGGTAGTCGCACCGGAAGAAACCCTTATAATGTAAGTTTATGGAAATGTATTTAGGCGTCTCATACCAACTGACGACAAAATTGCCTCCATTTTCACGGTGTCAGAACAGTTTTATCCTCACCAACCTGATCCGGTCAACAACTAGGCAATCTATAAATAGTTCAATATCATCGTAATAAAAAATGACAGAACCATATCTCAAAATAGCATCACCATATATAGAAAGGACATCACCATATATCAAAACCACTGCACCATATATAAATATGCCAGCACCATATATCAAACTCACATCACCATTTGTTAAAACCACAGCCCATATATAAAAATGACCGCACCATATATCGAAACCACAGCACCATTTATCAAAATAACATCACCATTTATCAAAACCACAGCACCACATATCAAAACGACATCACCATATATCCAAACGACAGCACCATATATAAAATGACACCACCATATACCAAAAATGACACCACCATAAATCAAAACGACATCACCATTTATCAAAACCACAGCACCATCTATCAAAACGACATCACCATCTGTCAAAACGGCATCACCATTTATCAAAACCACAGCACCATTTATCAAAACCACAGCACAAGCTATCAAAACGACATCACCATCTATCAAAACCACAACACCATCTATCAAAACGACGTCACCACCTTTAAAACGACATCACCATCTATCAAAACGACATCACCATATATCCAAACGACATCACCATCTACAAAAACTACAGCACCATCTATCAAAACGACAGCACCATCTATCAAAACGACATCACCATATATCAAAACACAGCATCATCTATCAAAACCACAGCACCATCTATCAAAAACACAGCACCATCTATCAACACGACATCACCATATATCAAAAGGACATCACCATTTAAGAAGATTGTATAGAAGGCAGCTATGGCTTTCCATACGTAAACCTTTTCTTCAAGGGGGTTATTGGTTTGAGACCTGGTAGGGTCGTTTGTATTCTTTTTTTATGTTGCGCAAACTATTCCTTATAATAGTGTTTTTAGTGGACTTTAAAGTCTAATGACTAATGAATGTTGGCGCATAACATAGGCCTAAACTGGGTCCTTGGACACAGACGTAAATAAGAGGGTTTTTCACTGAAGTAATTCGCTGAATTCAATCAAATTTTGTTGGTAGATAAATCAAAAGTTAAAGTCAATAGATACAAAGTAACACAGGTTAACCAAATAACCATTTATTTCGGGCATGTAAGATTTTCATTTTTTATCGATATTTTCAGCTATTTTTTTTATAAAACAAATGTTCACGACATTGACTTCAATGTGATAATTTCTTTCGAAAATTATAGCTTAAAAACTCATAAAAATGATTTTGTTTGCTTTTAAGAAATTATCGTTTTGCATTCTATCTCCTTCATTTTGGGCCATTTTCTTAAATAGTCGCTTGTGAAAACAGTAACAGATAACGCAACAAATAAATATGCTTAAAACTTAATGTACATCATGTTAATTTGTCAATGTAAATCTTATAACCTTTGCCGTTAATATTGCTACATTTTTCTGTTATTTACATATTTCAATTTTCTCTTGAATTATTGCGTTGCGACAATGGTATTCCCAGACGTGTTAACATGCATTCTGAAGTAACATAGTATATTGAGATTGGAATAAAATGGACTACTAGTTCTTATTCATTTAATTTGTAGGAGCTGAAAAATGCTCTGCCAGTCAGAACATTTTGGGAGGACACCTCTGAATTTCTAAATATCTGATTTAGAAAGTGATGATAATTTAGAAAAAATCAAAGAAGCCAATTAGGATGATCAGGTATAACTTAGCCTTTACTTTAATTACAAGTTTATATCAGTTATACCTTCTAAGCGAAAAAGTGTCCATATCGGTACATATGTGACGGATTATTTCAGTACACGTGTGGCTAGTTTTAAAAGTGCCGCCTTCGACCTCAAGTAGTTCAAACATTCGCTGAATAGTCGGAATTTAGCATATTCAGGTATACGGTATGACTTTTAATCCAAGGGACAAAACTAAATGGATTAGTATATTGAGTTTATTTTAACACTTTCACTGCCATGTTCGTCATTCACCGAGAAACCAAGTGCTACTGCCAGGACATTCTTTTATATGAACTCGATCGCTAAATACTTAAAGGATAAAATTTGAACATAGCCAAATAGCACTAAAAGCAGATATCTGCGTATATCATGGTTTTGAGGTGCTTAACAGTGAAAGTGTTAAAATACTCAACATTGCTTTATTAAGCATGATAATGTCTCGTATTATACCAAAGAGGTATGATGTAGTTTCGAGAAACTATTCAAACAAGTCTTATTTGTTTCGAAGTAGAGTAGAGTATTGGCTGACAATTCCGTTTTCGCCTCTAGGCCTCAGTTGTTTGATTCACCAATTTCAAGAGGCTTTTATCATGGCTGTTAAAAGCCAAACATATTCAATCACCTTTTATTTAGTGCAACCTCCCTACAACAGCCTACAGCCGGATGACTGGAAATTGGCTGTGGTCCAGAGGTGGCTGTTGCTCAGAGGGATCATTTTGCGGTAATACACATTATCAACCTTTTTGTTGTTTTTGCGGGTTTATGCTTTTGGTACTTAACATTTTAAAGACTCCCTTTCAGCCACAATCAGATGAAAATCAAAGTTAACAAACAACATGGTGTAAATGATTAATCTTGATTACCTTTGAGTTGAATCAATTATCAATTTCTAAACATATTATCCGTAAACACGCAGATTAACATATATTTTGCACTCCGTAAGTCGATAATGAGAAAGGAATCCGAACAAATCGGATCTTTGGGTCGTGGGCGGACGCGAGAATAGCCTAACTTTGGGTTTTAAGCGGACGCGAGAATAGCCTATCTTTGGTAATGAGCGGATACGACAGCTGCCGAGAACTTGTGTTAAGTTGAATACTTTGACAAACTTTGGGTCATGAGTGGATACGACAGCTGCCCAGAATCGTTGTTTAGTTGAATACTTTCACAAACATTATGCGGGCACCTGTTGAACTGCAATAAGGCGATTGTTGAATACAGTTATGTCGAATGGAATATTGTACAGTCAATTTGCGGTCACTCGAAGTGCCAATTTAAGGGACTGTAATATAATTTCGACAGACCGCATCTTCGAGTAAACGCATCAGATATTATCTAGAATAGTTCACTGACACCGGACGTTGTCGTAAGTAGAAGCAAATCGTTAAATAAAATGAATTAAAAAAAGTATTTTTTATTTACGTTATTACGAAACAAGTACAATATATACATAAATTAAATATGCACCTTGAATAAGGAACCCACATTTTTCAGTTGACAATACAATTTTACAACATAATTTATGCAAGGGTGATAAATACAAGGCCCATCACTAGATTACTCGAATCTAATACAAAATATAATATAAAAGGTACTGTTAACGTTTCAGAATATCCTCCAAGATACATTTATTATTTTTATTCAGCCGTAAATCTTTAAATACGGTTTACATTGTTTCTGAACAGGAATATCTGTCATTTTCTGAAAATTGTTTGAGTCGTTACAGAAAGTTGTGAAAATAACATTTCATTTCATCATATTTAAGGGTCATGGAGGCTTATTGGAACTCTAACTTCTTATAAATTTGTCTGTTTAAGATATGTAAATACTTCAAATTTTCTCTCTATCCGCTTATTATCTTCATCAAGTTACTGTGACTGTAAATAATTTAAATTATGTTTTACAATATATTTTTCTGATCGTATATCTACAGAAAATACGACTGAAATAGAAGTAATCCAATGTATTGTTAAAACATGCAATACGAGCATCATGATTTGCAGTATTTCAATGCTATCGCGTATCCTCTACCAAGCCGAATTGCGTGCGTAAAATGTATAAAGCATTGTATAAGTTTATAAACGCCTGTTTTGGTATCATCTATCATTCAGTTTGAAAAGATACATCCAACATCTATTGTATCGTAAGTAGGGAATATAGAGGCTTATGTATTTTGATATTCTTGTTTCTGTCTCATGACACAGGAAAATGAACCTTTAAACTATCAACTGTAACAGATATTGTACACACAACAGCTTTGTCACGAAGAAGTCACGCAGCAAGACTTTGTGAGTTTGTGCATCGTTACAGACAGAACGAGCATGCTCAAAATATATATTAATGTTTAAATTTGCATAGGTTTTAATACTGTCATGATAATTTTGCTTTGGGCACAATTACTCAAACCTTTTAATTCACCATGCAGTAATTTTTCTTCGTTATTTGACAATAGACCAAAATATGGATGTCGTAGTACATCCCAGGAAACCAGAAATGGGCGCTGGTAACATCTTTTGCGACAATGAATCAATTTGGGATATTGGTGTACATAAATATCAGAATCCAATATTGGGGGACTGTCGTATACGACGGTGAACCATTTCTGGCCTCCTAGTGTGTCTAAAGTTGGGACATTGAACAGTGAATACTCAACAATAGACGAATTTATGGATGTCCTTGTGCATCTCAGGAAACAAGAAATGGGCGACTGTTGTGTACGTATACAGAAACTTTGTAGGCGATTCTCGCGTCCGACCATGACTCAATTTCATTCCAAAATATAACTCGATATTTTCCGAAAATTGTTTTATGGAAAGCTTTTGCGGTCAAAATTTTGACCGCTGATTAGTGTGTTCCTTGACCGTTTGAGAGGTTTTCTGTCAATTCGGGATGAAAAATAGTGGCCGTTGGCCGGAGTTTGGAGGTGGCTGTTGGTGGGAGGTAAAACATATAGAAAAACCAACGGGGGAATTCAAATTGACTGTTATAAGGAGGTGGCTGGTGGTGGGAGGTGACTGTTAGCGGAGGTTACACTGTATTTACAAGCTGATTTTCAACAAATAAAGCTATTTTGATTCATACGAAAAACCTTCATTATCCGAGATATTTATTTCAATGCATTAATTTTTTTCAGGACCCGCTCTATGTTTGATTGATGCAAGATTTGGAATTTTAAAAAGGTTGTACCACAGATCCGACAGTGGGACCATTGAGTAGATGGAAGTGTTGGTAAACTGCTCATCAACAACAAATGAGGCAGTTGGATATCCGCAATGTCAAATGCGAAATTGGAATGCTTTTCTTTAATAGCAGCTCACGTCACTTATTGGAATAAGGTACGGTTAGTCTGTTACCCAATTTTGATCTATTGAGTACATTTATATCTTTACAAATCAAGACATAAAGATTGTCATAAAAGAGTTGGTGTCATCATGCATCACCATGGCAATTGCGTTTTATTGCATGGCAGTACTGTTGTATTTTGATGTCATTTAATAGCTCTATCAAAACCGTTATCAGTCAAGCATGCGATGTTCTAACTACACACTGGTACTTTGCAATAGCAGTCTGTATTTTATTTTTTTGAATATGTGGAAACCTTCGAACTTATTTAAGGAAAACACCATTATGAAACTTGAAATTGTGCAAAATTATACGTATAATGTAATAGATGTTACCAATTATAACAACTGACCGTATTCTTCGAGTATGTAAAAAGATCTAATTGTACTTTAGTTATTTTTCAATCTTAAAAGTAATGTATGATATGTAGACGTTAAACGTTTAAAATTATTCAATGTTTATTATTCACTCATTTTACTTTTCTATTTCAAGGAAAGATCAGTATTTCCAGTTGTCAGCAGATGAGCCTGATGTTGTCACTGTAAAGGAAAGTTGTCATGGAGACGAGGAGGGTATGTGAATCCTGATAGACCCAACCTTCCGTTTTCCTAATATCGAACGACGGGCACCTGTACCACCTCAAGGGCTGGATTAGCGGCAGAAATATTATATACATATCTTTGAGGCCTGACGTCCGTCCTGCATGTCAAAATGAACTCCTTCTTGCACCAGAGAGGCCATAATATGGCTTGGAACGTATTAGATATAATACATTGGGACGTACATGTAGACAGGTTTTATTGACGTCATTGTGTTGGGAATAAAGGCAGTACATGTACGGACGTATACATTTCCATGGTGCATGTAATGCATTTTCGAAGTCGAATGACATACATGTAGTTCTGAAAATATACATCAATGATCATACTGGTTTCTTTGTGTTCTATCAACAACTATGTGTTAAATAGATGCTATGAAAGTTTCAGTACATTACTCTATACTAATGCAGCACACGTGACAATAATGGAGCAACACTGTGTTTCAGTTGCAAGGCAACACAGTTCACTCACCATTGACTTACATGCTTATTACTATTTTCTCTTTAGTCAATTTTATATTACCCTATAATTTTAATATTCGAAAACAGTTACCTTTAACTTTAAGTCAGGATGCTTCGTTTTCAAAAACATTGATTCCAGTGAATGTTGCGACGTAAAATTACTACGATGTCAAACTTTTTTAGTTTCTTATTAAGTATCTATGTCATATAAAGCGTCATAGCTCTTTTCATCATTATTATTTTCCGATTGTTTTTCTTGTTTGTTTCCATAAATGACGTATCTTCATAAAACTATATAAAAAAACAAGATTAAAACAGGTTTTACTGATACATGGTTAAGTACCGGTAGCTTTAAGCAATACGCAAGATAGTAATCGGATGCTGTTGTTGCTAGGCAACCGAGTTCACCAAACAGGGACGCGAATCTTGTTGAATATATTCTACTAAATTCATGTTCACCATTGCTGTGTTTTTGTTTCAGTAAATAATTAATATGCTTGATTTACAAAAGCATTGATTCTAATTACGGTTGCGACGTAAACATTACTACGATGTCAAATTAACATTTGTTTCTCATTAGTGCCTATGTCATAAAAACGTCATAGCTCTGTTAGCTGGTATTTACTATTTTCCGATGATTTTCATTTTTGTCATTTAAAAGGATGTATCTTTACAAAAAAGCAAAATAAAAACATGTTTTCATTAAAACAGGTGATAATTTCAGTGTCTGTAAGCAATACACCAGATAGTTATGGAATGTTTCCGTTGCTAGGCAACCAAGCTTAACCACCATAGACGCAAATCCTGTATAAAATTTTCTTCTATATCCATGTTCATCATGACTGTGATTTTGTATTAAAATGCCCAATATAATTAATTCGCAAAAGCATTGATTCTGACAACGGATGCAACGTCAAAATTACTACGACGTCAAAATGACGTTCGTTTTTCATTAAGTACCTATGTCAAACAAAACGTCATAGCTCGTTTAATAATAGTCAATTTTGGATGATGTGTCATGTGTATCTTTGAAAAGGATGCATCTTCATAAAGATCTAATAAAAAATAAGATAAAAGCATGTTTTCATTGATACAGGATTTCGTGTCAGGGTCTATTAGCAATAGATAAGATAGTTATGGAATGTTCCCGTTGCTAGGCAACCAGGCTCATTCATCATGGAAGCAAATCCAGTTGAATATCTTTCTCTATATCCATGTTCAACATTGCTTGGCTTTTGAATTTAAAAATAGTCGATATGGTTAATTCTTAAAAACATGGATTCAAACGACCGTTACGAAGTCAAAATTACCACGACGTCAAAATAACGTTAGTTCTACATCAATACCTATGCCATTCAAAACGTCATATTTCCGTCAATTATTGATATTTTGCGATAATGTTTTCGATTTTTTGTTTCTTAAGGATTGAACTTGATGGAAATATAGAAAACTCAAATCGAACATTTTGTCATTAAGACAGGTTTTTCCATGACTGTGCCCATGTATATTCTAAATCGATACGATTTTCTGACGACTCTGTTTGAAGTTCTTGAAACATTTGAAACTAGGCGTCAGCTGACACTTGGATGTCATGACTGAATTTCCAGTCGATTTTACTTTTCTAATCATATCCTTATAAACTTGTTACGCAACTTTTATGATATTGTTATACAGTGGATGTTTCAACAAATCGTCACAGTCTGTGAGCTCAATAAAACTGTCCAGAATGTGAATGGAATCAGACCCAGGTACAAAGTCCCTAATTGCCAGTTCGACATGTTACATAGACACTTCTGTGTACAACTTTGGTCAGTGAGCGGGGCCTCGTTATTATGACTACTCATCTGACAGTGTGTAGCATGAAGTTGACTTGTCATCACTTAGACATGTCGCTAATGTGTATATTAATATCAACTTAAACGCAGCTAACAAAAACAAATGTCTTTCAATGCCAACTTTTCATAAAGTTATTGTATCATCTCCTTTCAATAATCAAAGTACAAATTTATACTGTCAGAGTCTTTCGTAGGGAACTGTTGATACGAAATGGACAGTGAAATTAACATTTTGGACTCTATATTAATCATCATTACAGAAATCTTGCTCTTCTTTCAAAGCTACCAAACTTTAAAGATAAATTAATTTGGTTATACAAATGTAGTTGAATTAATCTTGATGAAAGGTAAAGGTAGAAGGTCCAAGTACTTGTAAAAGCTGAAGAGAAGATGAAATATTAGTATAGAAATATTAGTATAGAAATTATCTCTTGAACACCGTAAAGGATTTTCGGGAAACTTTGGCAAATGTCGAGACAATGTGCAGTACCTATGTTCAAACTTCTTCGAGGTATTCCTCGATTTCGTTATCCGTGCCTGTGTAAGATCTGATTAAATAACAAGCCTTGTTATCAAGCAGCACAAGTATATATTGTTGGATATAGCGGTAAAATAAATGAAAACATAAAGGAATATAGAAAGCATTTAATAGAAAGTATTTAGTAATAAGCATTCAAAAAAATGGATTTAAGAATTATCAAATGGTAAGATGAACGGGCCTTCCATATTTGTTTCTTTGTAAAGCGACATCTATTGGATTCACTAAATAAAGTCGAACATTATCAAGTTAATTAACATTTAGAATTTAAAAAAGCAAGTATTCGTTCGAGATAGCACGTTTAAAGTAAGACTGGAAGTTAAATAGACTAAAAGACGTGAGAGCATAAGAAGGTAAGCAAACTGATTTTACCTAGTATTTCATACTTGATAATAGTGCACGATATAAGGCCACCATGGCCGCCCTAAAATGATTAAAACTTCCTGTTCTATTTTAAAGAGACAGAGCATTAAACGTGGTGCAATTCTAAATCACACGGAAACGACATGTAATATGCTAACGAATTAACATTTATTCACAAAAATCATGCTAAAACTTGAAGTCATTTAACCAGTAAAACGCATTCGGAAATCTTACACTTGTTATTTAATGTGACTTAACATTGCAATTTGATAAACTCTCGCTACACTTTTTGAATACATAAATTGCTGTTTTATAAATTCTGCTTGCTCTTGAATATATGCTAACTGACACTAGCTAATTGACTGTCCCTTCAGCGCTGCTGATATTCTGTCATCTTGATGGACATGTATATCTGCGATTCAGTCAAAAAGTTTTATTGCCACCGGAAGTTATTGTCGCAACGTGAAATAGGGGCAGGTAATCGCTGTTTTGATTAACAAAATCGAAAAACATTGTAGACCTAACTTTTTCTCCAACATTTAATAATTAATAAAATAGCAGTGACTCCACCATGTGTGACACAGCATAAAGTGATATCAAGTCTTTGAATTTTCATAAAATATGAAAAGAGTGCAATTTTAACTCATTCATATGTGACATTGAAATGTTTTTTGGTAAATGTAACATCCAATACATGAAAAACAATCAAAATAGCATTCAACAAAGTATAACTTTGCAAAGATGCTGATAAGCTTCTATGTGGGGAAGGTATGGGCAAAAGAAACACTAAAAACAAGACACAAATCCACGCATAAATCCAAAAATTCAAGACATTTTCAAAATGGCGCGTCCGAAGAAACTGGTTCGCGGGAATATACTAATATTCAGTTTCAAGTCTGACCATTAATCGAGCTAGCTCATTGGTTAGCTCCGAGGCGTCAATGCAGTCTTATCTAATATCACGCGCGTGTACCATGTAGCTTATCAGCAGCAGGCTTAATGTCTACAATGTCTGAGTGCATAATGGTATCCGGAAATATAAATTAATTTTTTGCTGGTTCCCATCAATAAATTACGATTTATCCTTAGGGTTTCTCTGAGTTCTATTTATGTCTACAGTTGATAATAACAACACTACTAGTTTATGGCTACAATGCCTGACGTTTTATAGAAATAAAGATATAGAAAAGTTCTAGTACAAAAAAGATAATCACAAAGAAAAATATCAATTGGATGATATATACCACCATATTTATCCAACCGAGTAGATAGCCAAGGTAAGGAGGTAAAACGTTTTAAACTTTCTATTCAAGTGTATTTTATCGCTACAATAAAGTTAAGGATGTAATAAATGTAAACAAGAAAAACTGTGATACAAAGTATCACAGCGGGCCAACAAACAAAAATCCCATGTAAATATTTTGAAAATTGGTGATAATTGATATTAAGGCATGGCCCCAAAAGAACTCGAGGGAACCAATTCTGGTTGAACAAGCAAAACCTGACACGACACCACATCTACTGACTGACCTGTAGTATCGAAACTTTACTGTTATCAAATATTATTTATACAGTATGTTCAGGAATGCTCTATAGACCGTTCCTGGTATGTCTCAATTTTTCATTACCATTATCCTTATTAATTTGACATGAATGAAGATTTTTATGACTATTTGCTGTAGAATATTCTTAAAAAATTAAAAATGATTATTAAAACAGCAGAAAAAAGTTTAAAAAAAAATTGGGTGTTGATGGGATTCGAACTCGTGGTTTCTAAAAGTACACGTACACAAAAGTGTTTGAGCTATCGGCTTTATCCATTGCACCACGGAGGCAGACTTTTTATAAATGGGATAAAATTAAATAAGACAATATCATATATGTCTAAAAAGGCCATAAAAGAATATTCAGTCTACTCGTTTCGTTTCTATAATGTCAAAGGCTGTGTTAGTGGAAAAAGCAATCATATATCCATTTTCTAGGTGTAGATTGCGAATGAAACGTGAAAAGCGCTTTTTTCTTTTTTTACCAGCGTATATTAGATTGCGCCCTCTATGAAACGAATGACAGCTCAGTTACAAACGACAACTCTTGCTTTTCCAAAAAAATTGACTGTGTCTACAGTTTTCATCTCAGAAGTACCTCAATTTTATAATGAAAAGAGACGCATATGTTCGATCTAGTGCTTAAGTCTCCATGCATCTTTTACTCACCACGTATTAAATATATAGCGGGCCGCTGCTGCGGCCCGCAATAATTTTCAGAGGTTGATTGTATTCTTACCGTTTCATAATGTTACTTCCGTGACACATTGAATATTTAGTACAGTAACAAAAGCAATATGATACAACAGTATAGTACATGGATGCTTGAATGTAGCCAAATTTTACGTAATTGAATAAATCCTAAGTACATATAACAAACTAGTCTGGCAGAATAGCAAATTTAATCAGATGCATTTTTCTACAACTGTTTGCTAATGATATACATGGCAGATGCAAAAGACTACAATGAAGAGCACTTACACTTTGTTTTCTTGACCTAAGTATGTTTACAAACAATGAACATAATATATAACACAGAATAAAAAAAAACTTAATGGCACTAGCTATGCCTATGCAACAATTTAATAAACATGAGCTACTTCAGTAGTTGAATATATGATTGTGTAAAATTTATACTTTATTTGATTAAGCTCTTGTTGAAAAACCAAAAGTAGGGGAAAGGCTTTGCATAAAAGCTTTACATTCATTATCAATAAAATAAGTACAGGTGTACTAGTGCTGAATTGTGCACATAAATTCATGTCTAAAAGCATATTTAACAATAACAATGAAACGCGAAGAGGAAAATTGTTTGTTTTAGAGTTATAGTATATGTACTGAAGAGATGTAACTTTGTAACTTGAGTCAGTGATCTATGATTAAAGCATACACGCAGATCTTTTGTAAACGAATCAATTCGGAAAGATATAAATCTGTCACAGTAAGAGCTACAGTTTTATCAAAATAGTGTACTTCCTTGAACGCATTATCACTACAAAAGCGCACATAAAGTTTACACAATAAGAAAGATCGAGTTCAAGTTGAAGACATTTTAACAGAGAGTTCATATCTTCAACATAAAAACGTGTTATTTGAAGAAGACGAAAAAATATGTTTTTGAGATTATTGCATATCCAGCAATACAAGACCATACAAATCTTCATAGAATACCTTCTGAACTAAACGGGATTTCTGTTTAAATAAAGTCATCGGCAGCAATATTACCAGCAAACTTTATCGGTAGATTTTTTATACAATCGTAATTCTTTCTTGTGTCAAATGATTAAGTCAAAGAGGAAGAAGAAACATAAAAAATCTTGACCTAGATGCTGAGATCAGTGTCAATGAAGAGATAAAGAAACTGCAGAATGTTATGACAGGGCAGGGTATAGAGGGTGTAAAGCAAGCAAAAGGGGCTAGTAGTGGTAAGTGGAAGAATACGGTGCTGCATATTGCCGTAACGGGAAGCCCAGTAGCTGGAAAATCTACTTTTATTAATGCTTTATTTGGTATAGAAGCGGAAGACGAAGGTGGTGCTGAGGTTTAACTCAAAGAATTAACTGACAACCTGACACCCTAGAAGCATCCAAAACAATCACGATTCATTGTTTGGGATAAACATGGTGTTGGTACACCGACATATCCAAAGACAACTTACTTGGAACGCGTGAAGTTTGATCAGTATGATTTCTTTATGATTTTGCCAAATCTTGATTTACTGAAGATTTGTGGTTGGCGAAACGATTTTATTTCATCCGATCAATTATTGATATAGCTATATATAGCGATGGCTGGCCTAATCTGTCAAATTTACTGAAGAAGATTTATGGTTGATTTGTGATGTTATTGAGTGACGTCACGAAGTGATATTTTGGTATCATACGGATATGTCAAGGTCTGCTTACACGCAGTTGTTAAATGAGTTAAAATTAACAAAATCCTTCAAATCTTAAGAAAGGGAAAGGTAATATAATTGTTTTGGATTTTGACGTGGTATATGGGGATATGTTACCAACCTCAACATAATATCACCCTTGCCTACGACTTTGGTAATATGAGTCTAGACGTGTGATATATTTCCATATACCACTTACTTCGAAAAACCAAGTGATATGCAGAAAAAACATTGGCAAGTAACAGTAATAGTTCTTTCATATCGCAAATCCACTTATGTCCTCTATTTTTTTTACGCAGTTTGAATAAATTTTATTCCATATTTAACAAGTTATACATGTACTCCATACAAAAACAAAAGACAAATACATCTATCTTGGGATTATCTAGAGTTATGGTTCTTGGTCACTGCACTCCCTATCAATGTCCTCTATCTCTGTGTGATTCAAGTATCAATTTAATCCAAGTGTTCAATACTATCCAATTTATTTTCCTGACGAGGTTTTACAGAAAGGGAGATAATTCAATAATGCAGTTATCTAAAGTAGCAGTTCTCGGTTCTTGGTCACTGCACTCCCTGCCCTCAATGTCTTCTATCATGTTGTGAATTATCAAATCAGGACGGTCATAGTGGTCGGTAAATCAAAATGTCTTTAATGCGACATCATTTCTTCCTAAGTTTTCCCCCCAAAAATACTGCCCTCTTTAATACACATTGACCGGCTCTTTCATATTTTGTACATCTTTTATGTATTCATTTTTAATATTTCTTCCAAAAATTAATCATTCTTAGTTAATTTTAAATTTAACCAATGGCTTAACTTTTAAGTTAACTGCATTTTCTAGTTTAAACTGAGGTTAGACTGGTTTATATTAACCTAGAGTTGATTTGGGTTAAATTTAACCCAAGTCATATTATTGGTTAAATTTTACAAAATGGCTGCTTTGGTTATCCCGAACTCTAGATGACCCGGACAATTTCGTAGAATTGACAGACAGACGGACTGTTTAGATGTCAATGAACTGCACAGGCGGTACAGGTTCGATGCAGCTAACTTGGATCGACTGGAGACATTGCTTGGTGATAGACTACGGCGACAGATACAACGAAACAACCCACTGACGCTGAGACAACAGATAGTGATTGCCCTTCGTTTCTTTGCCTCATGGGGCTTTCTTCAACTGATAAGGGATACATTTGGCGTTGATATCGCCACTGTGTCCCGAACAGTGACTCGAGTAACCAGACGTACTCCTTGACGTACAGGAAGAATACATGAAATTCCCGACGACGGACGATCAGAGACTGGCTGTAAAACGTGGTTTTATACGAAGTGTGGCTTTCCAGGCGTTGTCGGGTGTATAGATTGCACGCATTTTTGTATCATTGCCACTCTCAAAGCAGAAGAACGCGCATATTTCAGTCGCAAAATAGTTCATTCGATATATTTGCAAGCTACTTGTGATCATCTTAATAAGTGTGTCGTGTTTGTTCTTCTTTTAGAGTGACTCCCCTTCAAGATATATTTTAAACTCAAGGGAGAGAGGCTACTTTTTGTCAACAAACATTGTTTAAAAAAGAAATAAAAATGTCTGTGTTTGCTATTAACGTAGTCAAAAAGTTCGTTTATGAAGTAAACGAGATCTGTTGTTGGATAATACAGTATCATTTATTAATATGCCGTTTACCTACAGTGTCAATAAATAAATTAAATTTAAAAATAAGAGTGACTGAACACTCAATGTTCACTGTTCAACAGTGTTCAACAGTCTTTGAACAAGCTTCGAGCTTTTATAACTACAGTGCTGTATTCTAATACTGGAAAGTACACAAGTGTAAACGCATCGTGGCCAGGCAGCTGCGATGACAGCCATGTGTTTAGGGTGTCCAACTTGTTCTACCCATTTCCTCACTTGAAAAATTCAATTTAGATCTATAGTAAGCTTTAGTCTCAATAATTCGACTCCAAATGCAGACCCATTTTACACACTAACAATTTACTGGAATCTGCACTTGGATAATATAACGATATTCATCTGTTGAGTACAACTATTTGAACTATAGTAAGCTGTTGTTTTTTGATGAGTTAAACGCCAATTTCAACCGTATTTCAGTTATCTTTTCATGGGGACAGTTAAGCATAATTCCTGTTTTGAACCAGTACAGTAGGCCTACTGCAAACTTTCTGACATATAAAGAGATATGGTTGGTAGAAAGGCTCTAACATATGACCGTCTTTTTTCTCCTTTGTTTATAATCCCATTTGACCCTGTGATATCTCGCTTGGTGAACCTGCCAAGACGCCTGACAGGTGCAGTGGGTGGCACAGTGGCCGAATGGTTAACACTCAATCCGGAGGTCCCTGGTTCGAATCCCGGGTGGTCACTGGAAATTTCAGAAACGCTTTTAAACGTTTCACTACCATCTAGAGATGAACTGGTTAGTCAGTCAGAGGTAGTCTCATTTGCATCGTGTGATATACACTGGGCATGTAAAAGAACCAACTTCCTGAGTCTATTCGTAAAAGAGCTAGGGTCTGGAAGCAGGATTCTTTTGTATCTGCATCTGTCTCTAATCAATATGCGCCTTTAGCCGTAGATCTCAATCAATGAGATGTAACAGTAATAGTATCTGTCTAAAAGGTCTGCCAATTAGTTCCTTAAATGTAGAAAATGTATTAGCTATAAATATAAGTTGCAATACCAGACCCAAAGCGATGTCTAAAATGATCTTTTGGAGGCTTTGTTCATTTTATATGAAAAAGAAAAACTGAGTAACAGGTTCTAAACAAGAGCATTATCAGTACATGCTACATTTGTATGTCAGCAGTATTATAGAAACGGAACATGACAGAAAATCTTATATCAGAGTTATTATCTCTCATAGTTGCTGTTCCTGTGTAAAAATCTCAATTTGAATTTATAAATATTCTGAATGGATAAGCTTTTCAGACAACTCTGTTTGAAGTTCTTGAAACATTGAAAACTAGGCCTCAGCTGGCACTTGGATGTCATAACTGAATTTCCAGTCCATTTTACTTTTACAATTCTCTCCGTATAAACTTGTGACCCAACTTTTATAATCTGGTTATACAGTGGATGCTTCAACAAAAAACGTCACAGTCTGTGAGCTCAGTAAAACTGTCCAGAATGTGAATGAAATCAGACCCAGGTACAAAGTCCCTCATTGCCAGTTGGACATGTTACATAGACACTTCTGTGTACAACTTTTATCCAGTGAGCGGGGCCTCGTAAATATGACTACTCATCTGACAGCAAGTAGCATGAAGTTGACTGGTCATCACTTAGACATGTGGCTAATTTGCATATTAATATCAACTAAAACGCAGCCAATAAAAAACAATGTCTTTCAATATAGGAATGGTCAAACAATGATCAATTTCGACGGTAAGATATCTTTCTTGTAAATATAGAAGCTTACGTTACAGTGGTGCTGACCTCTGTTTTGTGTGAGTTTGGCAAGGTTACATGCCAGTTAAAGTTGGTCTGTGTGCACAAGTATTCCTAGCGTAACAGATAAATATACATACCAGTATGTAGGTAGGTAGGTAGGTAAGTAGGTAGGTAGGTAGGTAGGTAGGTAGGTACGTAGGATAATTATCCTAGAGACTTCTTAATTGTGAAATGGAACTTCTCATTTTATAGTTTTGAAAATATTGTTGATTATCCTAGCACCGAGCACTACATCTCTATTTATGTAGGTTGAACTATTTTGTAATTTTCATAATCGGATTTAAACGGTCGCATACATGTTGAACTGCGACAGCTGTCCATTTTATTGTTTAAAAATATTGTTTATTTTTCGGCACTGAGCACTGCATCTTTAATTAATTGCTATTTTCAGTAATGAATAAGATACAATGTCAGTTTGTATACCAGCATAATTACCCAACTTTAATTTGTCAAAATTCTGCTTTATTTTTCTTAAAAACTATTTTCTATCTATGTGCATTTTGGGACTCGTATGAGTGGGAATACTGCAATAAAAAAAAATATGAAAAGAAAAAAATCATGCTGTATAAAATGTTTTTTTATATTTTTCTCCAATTGTCACTGTAAAGAAAAGCTTTAATTATCTTCCCTCAAACATATTCGAGAGTACACAATTGAACGAAGTACTCCAGTCGTGGTTTAACACAAACCTGTCGTGAATAGGTCCTCACCCACATTAGCCTGGTACCATTAACTTAAACATTCATTGGTCTGGAGCTTTGTTGTCAGATCTACAGGTCTGTTTTGAACTTTTGATCAGGGACGTATATTAAAATCAAGTCACACAAAATGTTCTTCGTGATAAATATAAAGTGAATAGGGGTATATTAGTGCATCATACTAATAATACAATCTAATTGTTAATGTCCCGATATTGTGCGTCAATAGCAGACGCCATGATTCAATAATAATTGCGGATAGTTATCCAATTATCTACACTGACTTTACAGGTGTATAATTGGATTTACTATACACGAGAAAGAAACAGCATGAAATACATTGATCTAACATTTTGTAAAATATTTTGATAATTAAGGTGTAGTTCAGTTGCTTTTAAAGGTGGAACCGGTGCTCTACGAGTTTATTTAAACTTTAAATCATAATATAGTAAAAAGCGCAGGAAGGACTATCAAGTGGTAGCATAAATACTACCAAAACCCATTTGCTTTTGTTTTGTTGTGTCATATGTCATATGTCATGTGTCATATGTCTGTTTTGTGTACATGTATTTATGTACATGTATATGCAATAAAATATGATTAAACTAAAATCAAAACCAATATAATTTTTATTAGAATCACCTGCTAAATTAAAAAAGTTTTCATTTTTACCCACTAGCTCAAAATAGATGTGTTATTTATATAGTAATTTTGTCAACTTTTTGGTGATGAAGAGTTTAGAAATAACCACAATGTCTGCAACTTTATATAGATAACGCCAATCACCGATAAACTTTTACATATATGTACAATTCAAATCCAATTTTTGGTGTTTATAACAGAAAATCAAATGTTTTACTATGACTTCAATAAACCCAAATCTGCAAAAATATAAATGTTCGGTACAAGCACCGGCTTCCACTTTTAACAGAGCGACACCTAACAGACACAGTACATTTGAATACACACACAGTTAACCACTTACTCGAGACGAAACTTTGATCGCTTAAGATAATACATATTCAAATATGGAATACAGAGAAGAATTTAAATGCTAGAGTTGTGAAGAGGACGAAAATGTAAGTTAAATAATAATTACTTATTTGTTACCGAATTTATTACTTTATTTCACGTATCCGGTACAGCAAGGGCAAATTTAGGCATTTGTTGGGCTTACTCATTTATAGGCAAACTACTAATAATCTATTAGAGATGCACTTTAATGGTCTTTCTGTTTTATCTGTTAAATGAACCGTCTTCCTTCACCATAACTCTGCTGCGAAAACCGCGACGTAAAGACAGACATCTATGTAATATCAGTTTGTAAAATTGGTCGGTCTTGCAGTCGAAATTTTGAGGCTAAAGTTCTTCAGAGAGTATGTTAACTAAATAAAGCTAATTTCTGATAAAATGAGACATTATCATTACAGAGCGTCTTTCTTCTGCAATCACAGAATCGGCCCTCCACCCCCTCTCAAAATTAACATACTCGAGGTGACATATTTCACTTAAGGATTCTTTGTTAAGCCTAAATACGGCGACATTTCCCCAAAAACAAAGACGCAAAATTGTGACCATGCCTGAGAAAATGAGGCCAAATGAGGAAAAATCACATTTTCTGTTTTTTCCATTTTTTGAAAGAGCTATCTATGCTAACTAACTTCTTAAATTTTTTTGGACATCTATCACTTAGTTTTGTTACTATGGGCATTCTTCTAAGGTCACTATATTTGTGTGAAGAACAAAAACAACCAAAATCTCTTAATCTGTGTTAAATGTTGGATATACTCGAACATAAAAAATAAATAGTTAAATCAGCTGATATTTAGTGTAATACTGTTTAATAGTTGTAAATACATATAATCACTACAAATTCAGACATATCATAAGTTAACCTCATTGTTACCATGACAACAGAAATATAATAATGTAAGTTGTAGACACTGTTTTGTTTCTATTAAAAGAAATAAAGTGACATGCTGGTTTTTTTATTGTAAAACCTTTTATTGAATTTTATTGCCCTTTGCAACTATTTTTAATGCTGTTGCAGTGTGTTGCACCGTTATTAATGTACACCTTTACAACTACCATACACCACCATATTTATTTGAATAACAAAAAACATTCAAAATCTCTAAGTTTTATGGCCAGTAATGAATATAGAATCTACACTGACATAAAAAAAACACCAAGTAAAAAAGCATATATTAAGTGTAGTGCTACTTTAATAGTTATAAATCATTCTAACACAAGCGGCTGCTTTTCCTATATAAGCATATAGGGAAAAGCCTGTATTTTATTTAACGATAAAATACAGCACGTTTTTCCAAGGACGACGTGCCTTAAATGACGTAACGACGTGACGTATGTAAACAAGCGCGTCCAATCGTATCTCGCGTTTTAAGGTTACAATGATATGCTACTACGCGTTAAATAAAGTTCGGCTAGTTTTCATAGAAAATAACGTGTTAGAATCGAAATAATAAATTGTTCCCTATATTTTATCGTTGAATAAAATATAGTCAGTCATTTGGATGCGAAAAATTAAATCACTCGTGCTATGCACTCGTGATTGAATTACTACGCATCCAAATTCCTGACTATATTTTATTCAACGATAAAATACAGGGAGGCATTTATTATTTCTTAAATAAACACTACAAAATCTGACATATCAGAAGTTCACTTCATTGTAACCATGGTAACAGAACTATATATTTTTTTTAATATGCTAGTTGTAGATACTCGTTTTATCACTGTATCAAAAGCAGTATAGTGACAGGTATTTTTTATTTCAAATCCTTGTATTGAAACTGAGGTTTAGTCAACATTATTGCCCTAAAGTAAAAACAATAATGAATTCAATGAATACAGTGTTAATAATTTACAACTATACATGTTTTTTCATTAGCAAAGAAGAATTTATTTATAAAGTAAAAGAATGAAGTTATACAAACTTGAGTTTGAATTATATAAGAACTGTAGTACTTTTTGAAATCATTAAAATAATTTTCAGCACTAATTTGTTTGTATCTATTAAACAATATGTTGCTCTCAAAAATAAGTATGTCTGTTGCTATAGTAACCAGAGAGTAATTTGTTCTATACCAATCTCTACAGTCACACAACAAACAAAGTCCAAAATTTATCTGGATTTGCCAAGCGAAAAATTACAAAATGGCCAAAGCCAAATTCAATTCAACAATAAAACTGTAAAAAACAACAAAATATATCATTTCAGGTCTATAGAAAGCAGTACTTAGCATCACATTTCAAAATGTTAGGACGAATACATCAGTATCCATAAATGGTTCTTCGCATAACTCAACTGTTCTCAGATATTATGTATAACATGAGTCTGTCTCATATCAGTAGTTCTGATAATTAATAATACATGGTATCTGCAGTAAACAATGATATCAAGTTATGTCCCAGGCAAGTAAAATTTGTATGGTAAAAGGAGATAACTAATTTTTTTTTTTTAAATCAATAAAGGGAGGTAATTCATAACAAAGCTCAGACATGCTGATGATATTTGCATTTTCTTTACTCTTTAGAAGTTAAGCTTTTCAATCAGTCATTGACTACTGAGAAATAGAGTGGACAAGAATTGCCTTTATTAAACACTATTTATGAACATCAGGTATTGCTGAATTCCTGCAAGTAGTTGCGAGAAATAGCCAAGAATTTAGTGTGGGACAGACGGACACATACCATCTTCAGGTAGCATATACATAGAGAATATTAGGTTACTGTCTTAGTGTGATTGAATTTATTAGGCGAGTTGGAGAAAGGTTTATACGGCGAGGCTCAGCCGAGCCGTATAAACATTTCGGAGAAGAGCCTAATAAATTCAGTCACACTAAGACGGTAACCTAATATTCTTTTTATCCTACCTTTTACATAAAAAATGTCTTTTTCGTTGTTTTTATTAATTAAGATTAAATTCCAGCTTTAAAACTGTATGTCGCTATGACGCGTATGAATACATTACATCACAACCCAGTTACACATTTATTTCGATCAAGTTAATACACTACACAAACACGTCCGCGTTAGACTGAAGTGAAACAACATGCAGAAATAAAACTTAAAAAGCTCATCACCTTAAACTGTTATTTTAAGCTATTCTAAACTGAATGAGATAAACTTTACTGGTATGCTTTATTAATTTCTGCTACTGTGCTAGTCATATAAGTGACGTCAGTCAATACAACATGTGTCATGAACAGTGATGACGTGAAATATTCACTAAAAATACCGGATTTTAAACCTTGTTAGCCATTCAGGTGATAACCACGATTACTTACTGATTGCATTTATAAATATGGACATTTTGAACACTGAAGACTGCACCATAAAACTGTATAGATTCCAATATGTGCTATAAGTGCGAGTGGGTGGGGTGTCGCTGAACTGGACCCTGGACTGGAGCTGACTGGTAAATAGAAATGTCATGTAGATCTACGGGACGCGCTTAGTTGCTTAATATTGACTCGGTTGGTCTGAGACATGTAGTCAACAGTTGCTGATTGAAGATTTGAATATCATTTGTTTCTCTTTGGAAACAGGACTCTTAGGCTAAATTAGCTTAGAGATGGACTGGAGCAAAAACCAAGTTCCAAAAAAGAAGTGGAACATAGATTCAAATATGAGTCATTCGTGCCAGATATACAAGGATACAACCTGTATTCAATGATAGCTTTGGGATAACATCTTTTATTCAAGAAATACTGTGATCCCATAATTTCTGGACCAGATGTTTCCTGATGGAATGATTGACTCAGTGATTGAATGACTCAAATAAACAATATTGTACAATATCATATTAAAAGAAAGGACTTCAAATCTTGCAATACTGACAAACTTCAATCCTTCCAGTGACAAAAAAAATATATTTGAATAGATTCATTCAATAGGCTAACTTGTTGATCTAATATCACCTACCTATCATAACTTACAATGTATGATAAGCTGAAAATTATTAGAAAGAACTTTAAAGAAGTAAGACACAGGAGCTGATTAGTGACTTTATGACTAAAAATGACTAAATGTTGATAATTTCTTGTTTATGTTTGTGATGCATGGAGATTAATGTTTTCTGGCATATTAAATTTTAAGAAAAACATATCTACATGAAAATGATCACTGGGTGACTCTTTGGTTATAGGCTCTACCCCAAGCATGATCTTTTTATTATATAGACCCTGACCAAATGGTTAAATATCCAAGTAAATCCTTTAAATTAAACAGCAATTGTTTATCAGCAGATCAAGCATGCATCTTTCTTAAATTTGCAGTTTTTCAAGAATTAAATATATTTACACAAACTTGCAACATCATGGGTGTAAAAGTCCACAGACATTCAATTTTCAATCAAATACTTGGATATTTAACCATTTGGTCAGGGTCTATATACATGTAATAAAAGCACCATGCTTGGGATAAACCCTTTAAATGCAACAACATGCAATGGTTTATCAGAAGAGCATGCATGCATTATTCTTAAATATTAGCAGTTTTTCAAGAATTAAATAAATTTACACAAACTTGCAACATCATGGGTGTTAAAGTCCACAAACATTCAATTTTCTCCACAGTTCTAGTTCATTCTAGTTAAATTCAGATACATTTACTGTATATTTTGGCAGAGAGAGAAAGATTAAAAACAGTGAAACAATTAATTTTGACAATTTAATACAGCATTTTCTTAATTGAGAAAAAATGATGATTAGATCTAACAGTATTTATGTATTTTGAAAATGACATTTGTTGATGCTGAAAATTAAATAATTACTGCAGTATACAAAAGAAAACTCATGTTTGTATTTTTATTGTGTCAGCATTTTAATCAGTTTTTAAATTGTTTACATGTACTTCATGCCCGACAAACTAGGTCATGAAAGTAGTCCGTCATCAGCTGTTGCTAAGGCCGGTGAGGAAAGATTTTCTTAAAGCTGTCCTAAATGATTTAAGACTTGTCATTCATCTTTGATTTTGTACAAAATGACAATATAAGTACTAGCTATAAAAACATGTGTAAAATGGCACATTGATATGAGTTGTAGCGTTTTAAAATCACTTTGATAGCCGATTAAAAGTTTAAAAATGGCGGCTAAAAAAAGAATGTCAGTATGGCAGACCGTTGCCATGTCGTGTAAAGCTTGCCTGTCGTGTAAACCTCATGTTTATACGACAGGCCGATTTTGTACAAATAAAGCAGTGATGGTAGGATAAAAAATTGCCTTCAATAATGCACTATCTATTAGACTAAGTGACCATACTGTAAATACAACCACAGTGTAACATTATAGCACTGTCTCAGAATATGTTATTAACTCTTTAGTTCAGTAAGAGACTCTTCCTTTTACTACCTGAAGGAATGTTTCTACAGGATGACTTATCATCACAGAGCTTTATCTCTTTTTTTGGTACCACAGGTTTTGGACAACAACTGTCTTTTGATTCACAAGTGGTACAAAATTGTCTAATGGATTCGTACAAATACCATTGACGTGCTGCATCCATTCCTGGAATTGGTGATAATTCTGGTAATACTGGTGTTATGTCAACATTTTTTCCCAACAGGTTGACCTTAACTTCTTCACTGTTTGCTGAAACTTTGCAGGTTACAATGCCTGGTTCATCAACCGAGATCTTAAAGTGGTGGTATTTTGTTATGTTTTTCAATGGCTTGAAATAACTCTTCGGCAAATCTCTCCACTCATAGAAAAAAACAGGTTTTGCCATATCTCCAACAAGCTGTGCAACATTATGCCCACTTTTTGATGAATCTGTGACAGTACGTGCAATGTCAGCCATTGTCTCTGCATTACTGTTTCTCCATCTGAAGAAAATAACTTTAAATGGACGAAACAAATCTTTTGAAAAGATATCTACAGGGGCGTAGCTAGGGACATAATCGAAGTACTCCCAGTTTTCTATAAGGGGGGTATGGGGGGCAAAGCCCCCTGCGATTTTTTTTTAAAGCCAATTATACTGTAAACAATTATGACGTATAAAACTTATTTATTGCATTTATGAAACACAAGTTTACCATTTGTGATTAAAATAAACCGATACTGTTAGTATACCCGAGTGGACATGTATCCCCCTTAGCCACAAGTTTAACATCATTTTTAGGCCATTTAAAATGTTCATTTTTGAAATTCGAAGTACTCCCGTGAGTATGGGAGTATGCCTGGCTACGCGCCTGATCTATCTTTTGCACACATAAAAACTTTTATGATACTGATTTGGTTTGATACTGTAAGTTTCACTCATGTCTAACAAGTACCTATCAGGATGAATAAAGCAGGTCCATGATTATGAATAGTATAACATTGTTAAACCTTTATTAGCATTAGGTGTATATTATAAAAACAATGTACAAAAAAACAAAAAACAAAACAAAAAAAATAATCACATCATTGGATTCCTTTTAAACAATCTTGAGGCTTGTAACCACTTCATTTTTAAGCCTATAAACAAGGTGTTAAAAAATTACCTAAAATAGTGTCCATGAATAACATTCTAAAACCAAGTTTACAAGGCAAAAATTCTCAAATGTACAGTGAAAGTTGCAAGTACAATGTACATTATATAAGAATCAAACTACCTCCTTTTCCACAAACCAAAGTGCCAGTCGGGCTCAAACTTTGTGTGTCTGGCTATCATCATTGACAATTCAACAGACTGGTGTAAACCTACAAAAGTGTAAAACAGTATTGCATGTCTGAAACTTTGATTTTCAAGTTTAGAAGCATAGTTTTTGCTTGTATTGTATACTTGATCATATCACTTGTCAGTATTTGAAATATGAACACATTAATTTCACTTTCTTAAGAGTCAAAAATTATCTTTATCAATAATGTTAGAAAACTGACTGCCAAGTTCTAACCAGTATTCATATTACCTTTAAAGTGCATTACAGACTATAGAATCTATCTGTTTGTCCCTTTATCAATTACTCCTCTGTTCTTTATCTAGTAATACTCACAATAGCCAAACTTATATGTTCTTAAAACTGTGCAGACTATGATCTTTTACCTTGAAAAACTCTCCACATAGAGTACCAGAGTACCACATTGTTCTTGTTCTGGCCACAACAATTATCAAAGTGGATCACAACATCTGTTTCTCCATGACTGTGATGCTGAAAATAATGGTGAGCCATACTGACCACACAATTGGCTCCCTTTCCCACACATTCTGCTTCATCAATAAGATAGAATGTTTGTTTTCCTGCAAATTAAAAAAGGAAGTTATAAAAGAAATTTACTCCCAATCTGCAAAAAGTAGTTATTTATAATTGTATAGTTAACTGACAAGGTTTGTAAAGCATAATGGTTATAAAATATTCAATATCTTTCATATTTTTAATAATGGGAAGAAATAAGACCATTGACACAAGTACATGGCAAAGAGTACTAGACTCTTTATAAGAGTAAAAGATGCTATAACTGATTTTAAAGTTAAAATATACATGTATCTCTATTTCAGGGTATTGATACTGAACAGCTTTAATAACTTACAGAGTTTATAAAAAAGTTCAAAGCAGTAATTTTCATGTCACTATATAAAATTATGTACATGTATAATCATATGTTCCGCAGTCTTTCAAACATTAACAAAACCTTTCAAACTGTATCATTTCCTTAAAAAAACAAGAATTAGTCTAACATATAAAAGAGTAGATAATAATTCATTATAAATACAAACCTGATCCTTCAGAACAAATGCCAAACACACTGCACTTTCTTGGGGTCTTGAAAAATATTGGCCCACATTGCTGGCTGTCGTGAGGGTAGTGTATCTGCTGCGCAAAATCCCAGGAATAGTGAAGTTTTCCAGCAACAGTGCAAGGTGGATTCACTGAAAATAGTTAGTGATGAACTTATCAAGCAATCAATCAATCAAAGTAACTGCAAATAGTAAATCTTTGACTGAATTCTCATTTTAATTGGGTGTTTCTGTATAATTATACAAAGTAGACATTGGTTTTCTAATTGCTTCTTATTGTAACTATGTATTAATTATTTTGCCTTAAAACAGATTTCTTAATACAGATTTATTGAGACTATTCATTGTTATTTTATATGAACACTTCAACCATCTCACAAGGCAATGTGTAAAGACTATTACATTTATTTCCCTTTTATTTCTGTATTGTTGAATTACATCCCTTTATGTTAGATACCAGCAAGTAGCAAGAATAACACTTTACCATTTATTAAATGAAAATAACATAATTTGCGTAAGATTTAGAATTGTCCAGATTTGTAAAAGAACTTGTTAAAAAAGAGTTTGATGAATACTTAAAATCCTATAACATCATGCTAAAGTTACATATATATAAATATAAAAATCTATATTTGATAGAAACTTTATTTCATTTCATATACTTTTGAAAATTTCTATATGTAGTGTAATTCTTTCAAAATTTATACATATCATGTTTGAATACACCTGTACCTGCTTGTTTCTCAAATGGTAATTCTAGATAAAGCTTTCTGGCACTCTTGCATTGCTCCCTATAATGGTCTCTCTGTGACTTTGTCAATCTGATATGATCACTATATGTAGTTAAAAGCTCTGATTTCTCTTGCTCAGAGAGCAATCCACCTTTAGTGAGCTTAAAAGAAAACTCTTGGCATTTCTGGTACAAATCAGTTGCAGGTTTACTTATGGTGATATATGGGCAAAGTTCATGCCATACTCGCTGAAATGATCTTAAGCTTACACTACGAAATGACATGTCTTTAGCTGTATCTTCGTAAGCCTGATGAATATCACTTACAGATTTATCTGATGGTATTACCAGAACACTAGACTCCTTAAAATTTGGCAAACGACCAGGCAACGGAAGTGCATTATCACGTGCATATTTACAGATAAAGGTTTTGATTCTTTCCCTGTCTTCATATGTAAGACTGTGTTTGGGTTCATTTCTAGTGTTACCATGTGTACGAGATGTAAGACCATCTTTATCCAGTGATTTTGCTATAGCCTGTAATTTGTGTCTTTCAATAGAGTGGCTGAAACAGAAAGTTTGACGGCAGACTTGCTTTCCACTGAAAAAATACTTCTGGTGCGGTTTTACACATTCCTTAGATTTATGTTTCGTTGCTTGAGTCTCAGGACCGCTAAACCTGTGGGCAGAGAGCTGTGCTTTGACAACTAAATCCAGTTCTTCCCTTGACAACTCCTTACAGTACTCTCTATATTCTATAATAGTCTGAAGGTTGATTATTTTACTACATGGCTCCCCATACAATTCTTTGCAGCCACATGTTTCTTTGCGGAAACGACTCTGCGACAAGAACTCTTTCTGATCATCAGCTGATGGCTCAAAATCACAAGCAAGAGACCCAGAACTATCATCATCAGACTCAAAATTCACTTCTTCCACCTGATCAGTTAATTCATGTACACCCAAATCTGTACTGGAAGGTAGTGTCAAATCATTTATAAAATATAACTGATCAACAATGGCCAATTCTTCAATAAATGTGTCATCTTGATATTCAATAATTTCATAGGGAACAGTACTTGCTTCACTTAAACAACTTTCTTGACTCATATTTAAGATATTTACTAATTAATTCATTTTAAATTTGTCCGCTACAATTTCTTTTTTCTGTTGCTGTTGCTATAAACAAACCGTATCCACTTCCTTTGAGATCAATATTCCACTTCCGGGTTTAAAATTAATCGTTTGTTTTATTAAATACTTTCACAAAAATAACATTTTGATGAGCGTGTAACAATACAAAATCATAATCTTACCTGCATCTTTACGAAGCGATGAATGTCACTTCGAAATCATGGAGAAAATGATGACTGAATCGACACTGTTTACATGCCCTCCATGTTTCGTCAGAAGTCACGTGTCCCCGCACCGCATGTATCTCACAAATCTATCGATTTTATGTTATATTTTTTCACGATATCTCACAAAACTATTAAATACACATTCACGAAGAATTCTTTGTGTCTATTATGGGGTTTCTCTATTCACAGTGTTTCCTTTAATAGAGAAAATAATTTATTTCCGATTGTGTAACAACCAAAATTAATGGCGCACTTTAATACGTGATTTTCGCAATTATGACGTCGCCGCATTTGGCCTGTTTTTCTGAGACGACGTCACAATTAGACAAAAACAAACTCATATTACTAAAACCGTACAAAAAAGTCTGCACTACAGAGACAATAATATGGCATTCAGTAAGCGGTACATATTTGCCAATGACTACCATTGCAATTATTCTATTGTACCTTTTCACGCTTATATGAATTTCAATGTACTTACGGAGCTATCTGATAACGGAATTTGAATGACGTCAATTACTTAGCTACGACCCGTTTACATTATATTTTTAGACAGATTTAAGCCACTTGAAACTTTACTAACTCGTATCTTTTTTTTATAAAAATGACCGCCCTTTATGTGAAAATTGAATAGATTACACCAAAAAAAGTATTTGAAGGTAGAATATGTTAAATAAAAGTATCACTTCAACAAGAGGGGCAGAATATGTATACAGACAATTGAACAGGAATGTGAGATATGTGGCTACAGGGGTCCAGACAGACCTGTAAATTCACAGTAGGGGTCTCAGCCAATAATAGACTAGCTTCTGTTTTTCATAATCAGCTACTGTATAGCTACTTTTACAAAAGTTAAAAGTTGATAAATGATAGATACATGTTGTAAAAAGTTAAAGACTTCTTATTTAAAAAAAGATATAAAAATGAAGAAAATTATTTATAGTTTATATGAGTTTATTAATGCTTTTCAATAGCATCCACGTGCATTTAGTTAAAATACATGGTATATGGTTGTTAGTACATTGTCAATGTAATACCATCAATATATGCTTTTTCTCTTTCAAACTGTTGAGTTATGTAAAGTTTGCTTTGTAAATAATTTTTTCAAGAAAGTTAAAGTCTGAGAAAAATGCTTTTTCTTTTATAACTTTCCTAAATAGATAATTTAATATTTATAAAACTTTTCAACTGTCACATAATTCTCTAAAGTGTGAATAAGTTTTCTGCATATAAACTGTGTTCAAGGTATCAAATATGCCTAAGAAAACTCATGTAAAATATTGAAGTAAGTGCTTTTGTATTATAAAAAAACTCCCATCGTTGTGTAATAAACTAATTTCTTTCAAAATCAACAGGAAATAAGTGATAAACCAATTTTCTCTACATGTCAATAAGATTAATGTTATGTTTATTGGACTAAGTGTTGTACTTTAGAATAAATTTTAGTGATGTTTTGTTTTTTTCTTAACACTTCAGCTTTGTCAAAGGTAAAGGTTGATCTTTTTTTGAATTTGTACTTGAAAGGGTAATTCATATGTAATGCTTTCACAATGATTTTATATTACAGTTTATGGAGCTACGGTTGATTATTGTATTTTTGCATGATGTTGAAATTCCTTGATTACCTTCACTTTAACAATCGACAAAAAAGTGGGTTGACAAAACATAATAATTGCAACAATGCTAATTGAACAGCGCACATATGTTCTTTAAAATAAATTCCAAGGAGTATGTAAGCTCAGAAAGTTTACTTCTACTTTTCTAACAATACAAGTGATACGGCGAACAATTATTTTCATATAATTATTTTTTCTCAATTATTACATTTATCACATTTTTACTGCATAATGTACATTTCTGATTTTCGTGAAACCTTTTTCGTTAAATACAATGCGGTTTACTGTTGACAAGATTCCCTCTATTTATGGATTTATTTTCAAAACAATTCTTAAGAAACAAATATCTTGTCCAATCCATAAAAAAATCATGTACAAAAGACTCTGTCTTCATGTATTAGGCTTTTTTATTTATAGAAAATAAATCCAGGGCAATAAATAAACAGATTAAGCTATCTTATCCAAGTCCACACTGTCGATAAATAATATTACTACTGTATAAGTCGGTTGGATAAGTTGATAGTGACGTCATGTTATGTTTACATATTTTCGACATTGTTATTATTGAAAACAGGGAAACAGCCACCTACGACAATATAATATTTGACTTAAAACTCATTTCCATACAGAGAAAGAAATAGCGCAGTGGTTAGTGTAGAAGACTGTTAGGTTGAATTACTGATATTTGACTGGTTCGAATCCCGCGGAGTGAAGTGTTTTTTGCATGGCAGTTGTTTTACTTGTATAACGAAAATTTATGGTCAGTGTAATATAAAATCAAGCATTATGAAAGCATTTGTTTGCAACTCTAGACATGTTCAAGATAGCAGTACATGACAAAATCGTGCATATTTTTGTACATTGTATAAGAATTTCATTCATTTCGTATCTTAGCGATGGCTTCTGAAATTGCATGTTTGCAAATGCATGTTAGCGAAACTGAAGACAACATAGAAACAGCTGACGAGATACAACTTCTTCTTATTCCTGACATGTTCTGTAATAATATTTTGACGTTGAATACTTTGTAATTAAAATGAAAAGAATGAAAGTAAATAATGCAGAACATAACATAAAAAATAACACAAAAAGTAGATCTCTAAAATCTGTTTTAAAATCTTAATAACTAAATGATTTGTATTGCTCTTATTCTAACTGACGTATATGTCATGTATCCATCAGGCCGTGATCACGTTACCTAGTAATTACATCAAAACAAACTGATTACGAATGTCTTCAAAATGAGAAATTCGACAGTTTTTGAGGAGTTTGCCCTACCTTGGTGCAAGTTATGTTAAGTCCAGGGAGAACCGTGTGTATTATACCCCACCCCAAGCCCAAAGCAAATTAGTTACTAAGTTTAGGATGTAAATAGCTGTCGATAAATAGCAAAGTAATCTGAATGTTCGAAAAAAAGCTTAGGGTATAAAATTTCCGTATATCATCTTATTTTGACAGTATAGTTCTTCGTTATCATTAGATCAAAATTATGCATATATGTCACAGTTTGAAATAAAACTACTGCCGCCTCATTGATAGCATGCATCACAGTTATAGAATAAGTCATACATTTGTAACAAGGTTTACATCTTAACCACGCGCCCATAGTATTTTTATACATTAATACATAATGCATGTCTCCCATCTTGAATTTGAAAGTCCCTGCATCAAAATAAAATTTCACATGTATCTTCCATAATTAGTAGCTTTAACAAAGCAAACTATGAGTGAAAATTAAATTTTCACATAAAAAATAGAATAGTTGTACGAACAAAGTAACTTCAATTAATTCATGTGAAAGAAAGTATTAAATTTTTTCTTTTGATAAAGTCATTGTTGTCTCCGCAGCTGAAACAGCATTTTTGTATCACTTTAGATAAATGGTATTATCTTTGGGTGCATACCTGTAATGCTAAACTGTTAATCATTTTACCACTAGACATCGTATTTCAGCTAACACTGTACTAGTAATTCATTTCTAATGTTTGACTTTTATATGACCACGTAATCGTTGCTATTCATCGGCAGTTACTACCGACCGAAGGCAAATATGCTCATTTTGGGTCGTCCGTCGCGCGTTCTGTCTAAATGTAAGTCGTCTATAAACAGTGTGAAAGGAGCGGCGGATAACACCAAATCATCATCAATAAATAAGGTTATAAAATAACTAAAAACATTCAATCTAATGATATCGGTAAATATCCAAAACTACTGAAACTCTTACGATGAAGTAGGCGTTGTAAATATTACAGTAAATTATACATTATGCATTTTGTTCAATATAGTGATCGGCGATAAGATGAATAATCAGATCTATGGACCTGAAATAAGAGGCATTTGGGGATATTTATCGAAGTCACAACACCATTTATGTTTTTTATTTGGACAAACACTTAATATCACTTTTTTGCAACAATGTCATTAAATTGACAAAACTTATAATTGCATTAACTATGACGGATCTATTAATTTATTAATTAGTTATACAATTTCCCCCGTGATATTCAATATATACATTTTAAGTATATTTTTTGCAACAAAGATAAACGATATAAAACTGATAATCGGCAAGTTTATAAACAGTAGTATTGATAAGCAAATCGTTTTTTGTCTTTTCGAGAGTAGAGGGCATCTAGCTTTTATCTTCTTAGGTTTTTCAGAGATAGTTTATACTGAGATAGTAGATGTCAATCAATTCGCTTAATTACACGAATGGCGCACAGAAGATTTACAAAGTGATACCAAATGAGAAAAAACAGAAGACATATTAATTAAAACGATAGCTGATAACCTTTAACATAAAAACACATAATTTAAAGAAAACGATGTAACCATTAAATATTTTGTTTTTATAAGAACAAAACAAGACAACACTCGCTAGTCGTGATATCATACTTTCCAAACTAAACGAAATTGATGTTTTAAATCAAGATATCCACAGCAATCACCATTTCAGAATTTTAACAACCATAATTCATGTTGTTTCAGAGAAATGGAAGAACTGCAGAACACGTATGAATACTTGGTGAAGTCAAGTGATGAAGTCTTAGAGGTAGAAGAAGCATCAAATATTGACCTAGATGCTGATACCAGTATTAATGAAGAAATAAAGAAACTAGAGAACGTTATGGCGGAGCAGGGCATAGAGGGTGTAAAGCATGCACTGCAGGCCAATTGTGATAAGTGGAAGAATACGGTGCTGCATATTGCCGTAACGGGAAGTTCAGGAGCTGGAAAATCTGCTTTTATTAATGCATTACGTGATATAGAAGCGGAAGACGAAGGTGGTGCTGAGGTTGGAGTCAAAGAAACAACTACAGCCCTGACACCTTATAAGCATCCAATCAATCCCAATTTTGTTGTTTGGGACATGCCTGGTGTTGGTACACCAAAGTTTCCACAGGAAACATATTTGGAACGCGTCAACTTTGATCAGTATGATTTCTTTATGATTGTTTCAAATCTTAGATTTTCTGCAGAAGATTTTTGGTTGGCGAAGCAGACGCAAGAAAAAAAGAAACAATTTTACTTCATCCGATCAAACATTGATACAGCTATAAGCAGCGACAGCCGGGCTAATCGGAAAAGACACTCACCTGAAAAGGTTATGGATACAGTGAGAGATGACTGTTGTCAGAACCTTATAGAAGCCGGCATTAAATTTCCAAAGGTTTTTCTCGTTGATAATCACGACAGGCAAAGTTATGACTTTGGCCCACTAGAAGCACAGTTACTAGAAGACACTGGCAACATAAAGATGGAAGCTATGGCTTTATCCTTGTCAACTCTTACAAAAGAAGTACTGCAGAAGAAGAAAGAAGTATTAGAACGCAGAATTGAAGACAAAGCCACGGAAATCGCTTGCGCGGACCTTTTCGCTGATCAACAAGAGATATTTGAAAAAGAAATTTCATACTATAAGGATCAGTTTAATCTGGATGATAAAACTCTTGAAGATAACAAAGTCGTTCTGAAGTTGTCTAAAGAAAATTTAACTAAATTTAAAACGATTTCCAAAACGACATTTGGCCAAATTGCAAACAAATTGAGAAATGTGTCACGTCTGAATAGCTTCTTCGTACGGCTTATGCGAATGATTCGGAGAATGTACAGATTAGGATTACGTAAGTCTATCCCAGTCCTAGAGTTTAGTTCTCTTTCTCTGAAACAAAATTTAGATGAAATATACAAAATGGCATTACAGATGTATGACTTAGAAGCTCACAAAGGTCTTGTACACTCGGCTATTACATCCGAAAAGAACCCGGTCACATAATAAGACGAAAAATCTTTCGATCCCAAACAGCAATTCTTTTAATTTAGATTTCAGTGAAAATGCAAGGAATTAACATTTAGCTCGATAGTTGAAACTATATTTACGGCTGTATCATTGTGACGACAAATACTTCGAATTGTAAATGAAATCACTGAATCAGTAATATAACAAAAGACATAAACAAAAAAGATTAGAACGATATGGACAAGCGTACAGCGAATCACTATATTTTGCATTGAACAATAGAAACAAATAGAATGTGTATATTTGTAACGTGTATTAACGATACAAGTATTGAAACCACTACAATAATTGTTTTTATTTCAGAGAATAGGACAGTGCGTGATATGTTAAACAATAACTATGTAGATACTTTTATTCCTCGAATATTTGAAGAAGAGCTGAACAAGTATTCATGTATATAAATATTCAACTAAATGTTATGTACAGACATAGACAAGTTTACATTTACATTCATATAATAAGCTATTATAACATGACTAACAAGCACTAGCAATCTTTCAAAGATGTCACCTTTTTCATTACACATCCTAGTAAATTACTTAAATAAGCATAAAATGCTACATCTTTCTTTCATGTATATTAAAATAATAGCCTTATAGCGCAAAAAACATTTAAGACTGAGAACATATGTTTCAACACTAACTGCTTTATAAAGTACACTATTACTAGAGGCATTTACCTTGACCCGAAAACGAATGATCAAAATCAACATAGCCTTATGTAAAGCGTAGCTTATGCAATCAAGGTTGGCGTGCAACATAACAAAACATGATTTTATATTAGTATAAACTAAACTAACAAGTGACACATATGTCATTACAAAGTTACATGATTGTTCGTTTTGTCCTCGTGTGTTTGCTTTGTATGCTAGTGTGTGTTGGTAGTGTATATGTGTGTGTGTACATGATTGTGTGTGTGTGTCGTGTGTGTGTGCGTGTGTGTGTGTGTGTGTGTGTGTGTGTTGGTGGTGTGCACTTCTGGGTGCTGTGGGGTTCGTTTTGGGGAGGCTGCGTTTTTGGTACGTGGCATTCCCTGTTTGATATTATTTTTGTTTTTATGGAACTACCGTCATCTGTCTCAGCAGCTAACAACACGTAGTGCTTTGCTCCTTAATTGGCAGAACTTAAATCTTAATACATCTATCTATACCCATAACATCAAACATTGCCCTTAGTGTTTTTTCTCACATTCTCGGTATTTCTGCAAAACCACAACCGTGAACACACATTTATTACATTTTTTAACATACGACCTGGACATCAGACAGTTAAGTATTGGTACCGAAAGAATATTCGGGTACTGACTTTGCAATACAAGAAGCATGGTTTGTCAACTTCAAATACACATGCAAGACTAGGACAATTTAATTGCAGACTGTTTTTTCGCGCTTGCTGGTTTGAAAGACTCACACACGTGCTAAAAAATTCTCAGGCAATCTGCACAACTGCCCCAGAAACTATTTTGTTTTAAAGTCAATACTGTTTTCGACCGACGTCATGTCAATTGCATTCAAGGTGAAGTCTGTATTTGCACTAATGGGAAGATTCTATATATCTTTAAGTAAAACTTGTGTGCAGTTTCTATCATTTTCAGATGTGTCTCAGAATAATTAATCGAGAGCTCACACCCATACAGAGCTTTCGGGAGCACACTGGAATTATATCTAGTTCGCGACGTTAAAGGATTCAAGCCTATTGGATGTAAGACACACTGACTCACACTAAGCAATTGTTCCCGAATTTCATGGGCTGCATCCTGCATCATTCTACCGGTTGACATATATTTATCTTAAATCAAGCCTAAGTGAGTATATGACTCGACCTCGTTGATGATCTTATGACCTAACCGCCATTGCCTATGATTTTGTAGTTCCTGACTCATTGAAGACTATGACCGCACACTTGGACGCGTTGTTGTCAAAACGCGCCACCTACACGAATATGTGTTACCAATTACTGTTAAACAGGTTTTATTCGCGATCGTTTAATTTTCGCTAATATTCGCGATTTCAGTACCTCGCGAATTCAAGAATGTCGTGAAATATTCCTTATCCGAATTAAATTTTAAACATCCGAATTTGCGGTACTTACAAACGTACCTTTTGTATGTTATGAAGTTAACTGACCGTACCTTGACGTATACAAGGTAGATGTTTCAACCCTTTCGTTTAGTTTGTCCCATTTTCGAAAACGTAAATAAACAACATGGCAGGTTGTGAATTGATCATTGTCTAAGCGTCTATTTACACAGACGTGTTAAAACAGTTACGGATGACAGGTGTCAATAAGGTTTTTACAGGCTGATCTCTTTGTTTGTTTGACAATAACTTGTAAATCGTGTGAATTAAAATTTGTTTGCACATCTTTGGTTATTGGCTTACCTGAACTTTAATCATTCAATTACAAACCTGTTATAGTTTGTGCATGTCAGGCGAATGAAACATGTATGTAGTACGAGTGATTAATTCAACAAATATACGAGTAGGATTATACATTGTTTACAGGGAACGGCAATTTCGGCTTTGGGTTAATTTATACGACGCAAATGTAGACTAAGTTAAAAACCAAGGTTATCCAATGAAGACGTCACTTTCGATTCTCAGGATGTTGAACTTCGCGAATTCAAAAATACGCGAATTAATAAAAACGTCAAAATTAGACAAAAATCGCGAAATTTCGGTGTCGCGAAATTAAAGTGTTTTACAGTAGTAGCATCTGATCTAGCGCGTGCTTAGAAAAAGATAATGTCATCTGCAACTGCTGGAGAACAAACTTTATCACTATTTAAAGAAATTCCGAGACCGTTTTGCTCCAGCTCAGTTATAAGTCCATTTGAGTACTTGGTCACAATATGTCTATTTAATGACCTTAATTGCCTTTTGGCATCTTTGTACATTACATTTAAAAACCACAGACTCCCTTAGCCGACCAACGCGACACCAATCTTTACGGAGATTCAACATCTCTATATGTGAAGAGCGTAAATCATCCGCCCAGTACGGCTTCAGAAACGACTTTAATTTCGACTTTGGAAAAAACTCATTGGATCTAGATACTAGCACATGACATAGTGTCTCGTATGCACAGTCAATATCATTTTTATTTAAGCCGGCATTATCCAGACTCCTTAACTTTTCATTTTCTAACAAGGAACTCCTATAGAGAGAAAAAGCATTTTTTTCCACTCTTTTTAAGTTAATCCCAGCAAAAGTACTGTCTACATTCACCGTATTTATGTTTTCTCCACATTTCATTAAGCCAAACATAAATTATTTATTATCTTACTTAAATTCGTACATGAAATAAAGAAGCAAGAATGTATAGGATTGGTACAAATAGGTAGATGTATTTATTCCAGTTTCGCACATTCAAACATCACACATGAATAATGGTTCAACAACAACAAAAAATTATATACCACAATGAAACTATGGCTGCACTGTCTCTTAACATATACTTAAGGACAAAAGTTCTGCCAGATTCAAAATTGTTTAATTAAATTTTAATTGTACGTTACTTTTAATTTTTTATTTGCAAATTTATATTTTGAGACTAATTGCTACATCACAAGGTGTTAAGAATTCTATACAAAAACATTCAATCAACCGTGACGGCATAAACCATGAATTTCACATTTATCTAAATTTTATGTACACGAAGCTTATAATCACAAACATTGCAAGTGATTTTTGTTACCAAAAGATAGTCGTATTGAAAGACGTAAAACATTAGACAAATACTCAACGTATGTTGTTATTACGAAGCGTTCAAGATAGCAAAATTTGCGTTTTTTATATCGACTGGAGGTCAGTGAGCCTACAACACATGTTGCACGTGCGTTAAACGCCCAAGAACATTCTATCCGACGTCACGAACATTGAAAATGTGTAAATTGATTCGAAAATGATGATATTCTTATGCTTTTCTAATTATGAATAAAATTTCCAATTTCAGTTTTTGTGTTTCTTTAATTATACCGGACAGAACTTTTGTCCTTAAGTATATAAAGGGAAGAATACACGTGAACGTTTTATGGTAACACGTGAATAGTCCTGAACCACTATTCCCACTCACTTTGAAGAATAAAAATCGCAACCACACTTTGCATGTCTCCCGTCTTTCGTACCCGAACATACTTCAATTCCCATGGCAACAGAAAATCACCATAACTGAAACAAACAAAACCATTTAGAAATATATACATAACATGTGATATATATTCGATCAAGAATTATATTAAAATTTATTTATCTAAAAAGTTTATGTGCGACATCTACCTATTCAGACCGTCGAATGACAATCTTTTATAAATCCATAAAGCACGAAAACTTCGTGAATACACTTGACTGACCACTGAACACGGCGGTCAGTCTAACATATCTAGATACGGCATACGACCGTCAATAAATATATTTATGTTTTCTCTACATTTCATTAGGCCAAACATAAATTATTTATTATCTTACTTAAATTCGTACATGAAATAAAGAAGCAAGAATGTATAGGATTGGTACAAACAGGTAGATGTATTTATCGACAGAAAAAGAACGGGCCTATCGTTTGAGCAGAGAAAATAAAGAAAAATAAATTCCCAAATTTAAGGAAACAGATCTTTTGATATTGTCGGGTTCACGAACGTAACGATCTTTAGCACTGTCTGATCGCCACCTGCCGTGTCTTTTAAATAAACGATCATTAACGCCAACAACTGCAGCTAATGACGCGCCACCGGCTCTAAAGGAATGAAGGCCGAACTATTTAGCGTTTAAACCTAACATGGTTAGCTTTTTCAGTAACATCTCTCTAGCTCTAGTATAAGAAATATGATTCTGTCCATGTAAAACATGTTTGTTCTCCTTCTTGATATACTTGACATTTAGTCGAAAAATAAACTAGCTTGAATCTTTACTAACATGACTAATCTCTGATAACTTAAAATAACGTTCCAAATGATACACTGAACACGTAAATTTCCCAGTTCTAGCGATAACAACAGTTTGACCCTTATGAAACTGATCAGATTTACTTAAAATTATATTCAACTTAGCCTGTTTTTCGTCAAAATTCAAATCACAACCTCTAAATCTGACAAGTTCATCGGAGCGTAAAAATCCTGCAAAACTTAAGAGGCATATAACTGTGAATCTAGCATCTATCAAGTCCGAAGTAAAACCAAAACGTGTCACAATTCTTTGTAAACCTGAACCAAAAAAACAACAAAAAAACCAACAACAACAACAACAACAACAATTGTACTGTTTATAAGTGTTGTCAGCTTTAGATGTTCCAATGAATTGTTTAAGGTCTTTGCCGAGTCCTATCAGATCTGGATGAGTTATCTGTAAGTCTCTTGCTAAATGCCAATTCAAAAAGCATCTGTCAAATGCATAAAATAAGATAACATATTTACAGATCATCAACTTAATTCCTGCAAAACGCAGCGCCTTGCCCTATACATAACTGATGTAGGCGGATTCATTCAAAAACTTTAAATTTCTGTAAAACCACAGAACTTCGCCCTACATGTACCTAACTGTGATGCAGGCGGCTTCATTCAAGGAATTACCAATAGGAAAATAATAATAATAATAATAAATTCCTGTATAACACAGGACTTCGCCCTGCATAACTGTGATGCAGGCGGCTTCAATCAAAATCTTTTTCAAGTCCTGTATAACGCAGGAATTCGCCCTACATAATTGTGATGTAGGCAGCTTAATTGAAGAAACCATAAATAGCAAAATAATAAATGTAAAAATAAATTCCTGTATAACACAGGACTCCGCCCTACATAACTGTGATGCAGGCGGCTTCATTCAAGAAATTATAAATATGAAAATGATTATTATAATAATAAATTCCTGTATAACACAGGACTTCGCCCTTCATAACTGTGATGTAGGCGGCATTTTCTGAAAAGCAACGAATTCTCTGTTAATTTCTGAACCAATACGATCAAGTAAATCCTGTAAACACTAAATATCGCCTGCACAATTCTGGAGCACGTATTAAATCAGAATTGAAAAATTGAAACAACTGCATGTATCTATTATTTATTCAAAACATTTAAAAAGAAATAAAAAATGTTCGTACATGCGCTTTTTATTTTAAGAATAAGAATCTATTTTTAAACTTTCCTATCACAGGGACCTTCTCAAAATGTGTTTTACTTGTCAAATTTGACAGTTCGAAGTAGCGAAAATGAAAACAGTAATTTTCTAAAACAACCAATATTTATGTTTATTAATTATTTAAATGTGTGTTAAATGAAACCGGACATATGCCAAAATTAAATTCTCATAGCCAAAATTTTACTATAAATCTTCTTGACACGAAGACTGACTGGCTGCCTCTGACGAAAATATTTTGTTCTTTTTTAAATTCCAATATTTCATGACAAAAGTTTTGTTTTTCGCCATTCTGCGGAAACAAAATTGGGCAGAATGGAAGAACTGGGCCATTTTTGCAAGATCAACGTCCCGTGACCGTTACATGATAGTAAAAGAAAGAATGTCCTATTAACTAATCGAATGGGGGAGGGGAACTAACCAATTATTAGTATTGTGCCAATTTTTAGTAAAGTAATCCACAGCCTCTGTTTCAAAATCAAAGAACTTGGAATTGTACCTGCGCAACTTCCTGTTCCGGTAAGTGGCAAACCTATCAACGTCATGTGAATCCCCCCTTCGGTCAAGACATCAATTATTTCACTGTTAGCCCCTATATCTTCCCAGTACTATACGCGCTGTTTAAGCATATCTTTGGCGTTAATACTATTGTCAGAAAAAAAATAATTTGAAAGTCAATTTCGTGAAATTCAAAGAAATTATCATACTAAATTAAACTGAAATATAAACTTATCATTTATTGGCGTATTCTGGACCGGTTCCTCTTCCAAAGGGCTTTGTGTCAGACGGGTTGTACGTGTTGGTGAAGTTGGCCCATAAGCAATCTCTCCGAAAGTGGCCTGTTTTCCCACATGCAAAACAAACGTCTGTACCAAAGGCTCGTCTTTTCTCACGAAAATTGAAGTCAAACCCTCTAGAAAAGGGTGCACCTTGGTAATATCCTCCCTGAAAAGATCCACTTTGGTAACCCTGGTAAGGTGTGAAGGTCGGCATGCGTGGCTGAGTTTAGCTTGCTGTTGGAAATCTTGGACCCATCTCACCAGGACGCATGAAAGTAAAAGAATTTTGAGCATTATTAACATGAGACATTTTAAGCTTTTTAATCGCCTTAATCTCGGCAGACTTTAGTTTCTTTTCGTCTTCACTATCATCACCAAGTGAAGGGGTCTCGTATTTGCGGACCGTGACCCAGCCCCCAGGGGAATTTTCTGCGATCTTAATAAGTTTATTTCTATGCTGTATCTTTTTCAGCAAATTTCTTAGCGAGAATTTAACATGTGCCGAGTCCTCAAATGAACAATAATGTCTTGTCAATGACGTCACTGTTAAACTCGAACTGCTGCCTGTATGATTCACTCTTAAATTTAGGTGCTTTATCTTTCACTTTGGTGTTGCTCGAACTGCCTGCACCGCCAGAAAGCTGTTTCTTTAAATCACCAATTTGAATGTCAAAGTAAGATCTAAAAAGACCAAAAGCTTCAAAAACATCCCCTTCGCAATCCCCTGGGGGCTTACCTCTAATAGGGCCACGTGCACCTCCTTCTTGTTGACAGAAATGCCATTGAGAGTCGCCATGTAGTCCCCTTTCTTGCAGAAATTGCTGACTGCTTGAAGAGCTGTGGAAAAACGGCTGTCGTCCTAAACTGCCCTCGCTTAAGAGTCTTTTTGTTTTGTTTGTGCTGAAAAACTAGGCTCGTCATCTATTTTGTGAGCGGAAAAAGAATCGTCGTTTTCTCTTGACATAATGATAGAACAAAAAAGTTTATGTGCGACATCTACCTATTCAGACCGTCGAATGACAATCTTTTATAAATCCATAAAGCACGAAAACTTCGTGAAAATACTTGACTGACCACTGAACACGGTGGTCAGTCTAACATATCTAGATACGGCATACGACCGTCAATAAAGATATTTATCATAGGACCTCCCGGGGGTAACGGAACATTAAGTATTGATTTCACAGGTCGATGTCTAGACACATTTAAATAATTAATATCAACAATTTCTGTACCTAAAACATAGTGCAAGACTTCGACCGGTAAACATATATAATCTACCAGTAATTGGTGTACATTGTCATATGCAACAAAGGAATAAGTAGCCTCTGTACAATAAAGCATAGCATTTACTGCAAGAAGATTAGTGTCCCTTAAAAAGTTACAAAATAATTGATCTCTGCACTGGTAAAATCGCCTTTTGAGTTAAAGTAAACCCATTTAGATAACTGTTTCTTATGTCCGAATAGATATGCAATAGGTCATATAGTTTGTTTACATATTCCCTGTAGACATTAATAGGATAGTTTGAACATGGTAAATATAATTGAAATATAAACATGAAAGTGGAAGGATTGGTTTGTAACTGTATACCAAGTTGCGTAATTAAACTGTCCAAATCGCGGTGCCACATTAAAGCTACAACTCCTTTTCCTACCCTTTGTTTACTAGGCATGTTCAAGTCAAAGTCACAGACAGCATGATAGCTATACGTGTTAGTTATTAAATCTAGAAAATGCGCATTATTTTGTAGTAACCAATGTTCACTAATCCAAGCTACATTGATATTTTTTCTCAACAATTTGTCACACAAGTAAGATGCACTAAACATTATACTAGTAGTATTCCATGTTAACAGATTAATATTTAAACTTTCCATTTTCATAACTTCAATCCAATTCATCCGACAACGGCAGAAACCTTTTTCATCTGAACAAGAGTCAAACATACTCTCCTTGTGATAACCATGCCTTAAACGTGATTCCGAGAGACCAGAAACCTGGTTTCAGTACCAAGTCAGAATGTTCGTCTGCATGTACATTTACACGTTAATAGCATTTGTCTTTTGAATTGCACATAAGAAATACACGTATTGCAGAAACCTTTGGGCCCCTGTCTGTAATGTAATGAGATACAGTGTTAATATCAAGACTTTAGTGGTACCCGCGTACAAAAAAACATTTAAGTGCAATTCTTTACATGATCATTAATAAACTCAACATCATCAGCAACATTTTGTTTATGATAATTAATGTTTGTAATGCGTACATGTATTGGTTGACGTGCTACAGTCCGCGAAGCCGGCCACTGTAGGAATTGATGGGTTACTATGGCAACCGTTTGGAACTGTGTAAGTCCCGGTATCATTATCCTCGTCGTACTCGTATTCATTAGATTTTCGGCATTTTAATATTACTAAACATGTCTCCATTTTTAATATATCTATCGGACACCTGACAAATGGTACATCGGCTACCATATTCGATTTACGATTGTTATCTTTATCACTATCTTCTGTATGGGCAATCTGTACCACGTGGATATCATGACTGTTCTACAAACATTCAAGTGACATGAGACTCTATTCTACGACTCCTAATTGATTGCACAAGACATAATATTTTTCAACAGAAGCAACATCGTTCATACTATTCATACCCTCTTTGAACATTTTATTACCTCAGACTTAATGCCTATGATAGTCTCAGTAATTGTATTAGTCTGTTCAGAACTTAACTTGTCTGCAGCGTTTAACGTTTGTTTAAACATAAGGACGTCTGGTTGCAGTAAGGAAATGGTGTCTTCTAACAAGGTCAGTTCAATCTTACATTGATAACTATGAACTGGTAACTGCGGATGCGATTTAGTATCTTCCAACTTATTCTTTTTGGGTTTTTGTTCGTATTTGTTCGCGATGTTTTCCTTGCCTTTGACGCACTTATCATATCTTTAAAAACGCTGTACTCACCACCTTCCATCACTGATATCAGTGTGTGAATGTCAGTTGCAAGTTTCACACAGACCGGATCACCACTACGAGTAAACACGCGCCTCTTTAATGCTGACTCTAAATCATACGGAAAGTCATCATAAGTTTCCAGAGCCTCGAATAGTAATCTTCTTGGGGCATCCAGATCCGGCTCCCTTGAGGAGTACTCTCTAACCAGATTAGAAACAAGCATACCACACGGTAATTCTCTAAACCATTGAATGAGATAGTTTAATTCATTAAGTAATTTCTGAATCATGCATGCTTCAAGAATCTAGCGGTACAGGTACAGAAACAGGGAATTTGCGTTCCGTGTTATCGTCAATTGACACTGGCTCGAATTCTATACCACCAGCGGCCATTGTTCAAAGACGAAATATCAAACTACAGTACCGGTAATACTTTGTCCATCATTAAATATAGCCTCTGGCAATTCATGAAAAAAAATAGCATGACCTGTCCACTGAGTTTGTAAACCATTCCCTGTCTGAAATTTATTTACTGGACGCTTTCAAGTTTTAAAATATACGATCGAAATTGAGATTTCTTATCTGTATATTGAAATGTTTTTAAGAGGCAATACCCATCATATGACACGTATGACTGCCAAACAAAAGAGAAAATGTATATAGCAGATTACATGTATAAAACACAAAATGTCACAAAGATCACATCACCAACGTATCAGAAAATGAAATGATTTTATCTCCATTATGGCATATACGTCATTATAATTCACATAATGCACATAAAGATCCAAAACTTTTGTCAGAGAAAATGTTCAACATTTCTTTTCCCATATGGAACTTTCAATTGTTCCAATAATCGATGTATCGATACATTTTTCACATTAAACAAAGAAGGATTAAATCGGTTTAACCGTCATAACTTTTAAACGGATTTATATTACACTTATGCATTTATCACAAAAGTTGGTAAATTCGTTTACCTAAATGGTGATATAAATTTCAAAAATATCAATTAAGTATTTCACCTACCCATTTCGGTTTAAAATCTACCACCCCGTTTTCCCTATGAAATGCTTATGAGGGGCTTAAATTGCTTCATTTTTTCAGTGATTTGTTGAAATATTTCGTCTTATATAGAGTAAACCATTTAAAGGATCGCTTATGCGTTCGTTGCATCGGCAAGTGAAATATATAAGGAATAAAATGGTACAAATTTTATTACATAGTTTCCGACTTCACCTACCTAATGATGTATAAACTGTTAACATGTAAAGTCTGACGGATCGGGCGCCCCCATGGTTTTCACGGAAATTATCGAATATCATATACGGAAATCATATCAAAGCTAGGCTGTTAAATATTGATCAACTTAGGGACCGTCAATATAGATATTTAAATTGTTTGTTTCAATATAATGAAATAAATATGGTAGAAGTGCCACCGTTATCTTGCTTTTTGTGTATTTTGGAAGTTTTTTTCTATTGCCACAGTTTAATGTATATATTAAACTGGCTTCTTTAGAGGTGTATTTATATTTTGACATCTTTAAGGTACAAAGGTGGGACGTGTCACCTGTACGTGTTGTTTTAAGTTTGGCTGCTATCAAATGTACCCTCCACTTGAGTAGTAGGGAAAGCAGAGTCCAAAATACGTCCCGGGACGTAAAACAGTTAAGATCTTAAAGTACATTGGGAGGTAAAACAGTCCAAGTCGTAAAACGCATCGGGTCGTAAAGTGCATTGATGCTTAAAGTAGATATACACAGGGACGTGAAGCACACCGTGACTGACTTTATTGTTTAAATAACAGCCACCTGGAGCGTAATTTTAAAATACTTCATTATAAAGTTACGTGTCTCATTACATCCTCTACAATAAGATTACAATTGATCAGATAATCAGTTATCATCTTGCGTTAGGGTTCTAGATTTGAATGCTTTATTTTTTACTACGTTATTCGTTTATCACAACAAATGGCTAATAGTCTAACGACTTAAAACAAGTATCGTATTACTTATGAGGAAAATATTCGAGGGTCACTTAAATACGTACGTTAGAAAATCAGTTGCAAAATGCAAATACGTCTGTTCGTTAAACATAAACTTAATAAATATCGAATTCAAATCACGCGCAAGTAATCATTTATAACAGTCAGTGAACCACTTCTGTCTGCTATATTACACAGAAGGTTAGCTAATATGTTAATATACATACATACAATAGTTTTTATAACATATTTATATTCTGTTTTGCTTTTACAGTATTTATTACATATGTGGTATTTATTTATTTAGATCTGATTTAAAACTTTTACCACATCCTTAGAACAACGGTTTTTACAAATACACAAAGATGAACGCCTAAATAATTCTTTGATAGTGCAATAAGTGTAAAATGTAATACAACATCGCTATTGTATTGGAGAAACAGACGTTTTGCTTCCTAACTTATGTAAAAGAATTAATAATGTGTAATCCATGGTATTCTTGAATTTGAGCTATATAATGTACGGTCGCATTGTTTAGCATTTCAACTTATGCCTTTTATGAAGCCTGGTCACTTGATTAGTTACAATATTCGTAAAAGTTATAGATTGGTTTGAACAAGTTCCCTGTAATGATAATATGTATGTAGATATCAATCCCTGGAGAACAGGAGGTGAAATTTCATAAACTAAAACCTGTTTATGTTTAAATCATTCAAACTGTATTGGAGGGAGGGAAAATCACTTTCACCACATTCCTTTACACAGAGGCATTGTTTGTAACATGAGGAATTTAATAAAGTATCAAAGAAATTTACTGAAAACTTCAACCGTTGTTGGATTGAGTAAACATTAACATTAATTATAAATGGAAACAAAAGTAGAAACTTTCATATTGCCGTGCACAAAATGTGGTTATTACTTTTTGTTTTGGAGAAACTTTTTGCATCATTTCCGAGTATAGCATACACAGGATTATTATTCCAACAAATGCGTATGCTGTGAAGAAATATTTCGGGAAAGACGAACATTTTTGAGTTGTCTTAAACATAATCTAGGGACAAAACTGATGTAGAGCAGAGGACTTCAGAAGCTATAAAAATATAAGCATTATAAATAAATACAAGAATACCATTGATGCAAAGCATCAAAGGGCGTCGAAAATAGTTTTGTACATGTGTGGCGTTAAATAGCTAAAATTAGCTTTTTGATAAGCAATCATTATTAGTTTGATTTGAATGAAAAATTTTATGAATATTTGCAGAAAACATTTAAAATCATGGTGGTTTTAAAGCTGGAAAACAAAACGGAAGAAAAATTATTTTAAAAAACTGGGTTTGACCGGGATTCGAACTCCACTCGTAAAATTAGGCGGTCATCAGCTTACCCACTACACCACGGAGACTGACTTTAAAGCACGTGGTAAAAAATAAGCTGATATTATAATTTTGCAAAACCGATAAGGGAGAAGTTGTTTTACGTTTTCGTATTTTTTCTAAAAGATATGAAAAGGAACATTACAATTAAACAATTACGTTTTAATGAAGGAAATGTGTATAATCAATATTTTAATGTCTATTTCGTATTATTTTAGCATACAGTTAAAACCATTTTTCTTCGCATTCTAATAACCGCTCCCAGCATGTACTTCCTGAAGGCGGCCACATCCGCTCTCCTTAGCTCTTCCATGAGTTGGTGGTACTGGCCGAAATCCTTGCGTCGCCGGAGCCAGTCCCTGCAGAACATGATGCGCGGGGCCCGCTGTCTCCTTCTTCTATCCACTTCCCTCAGGAGCAGCACCATTTTTGCAGCATGTCTTGGTTTAGGGCTAGGGCAGCATTCGCTAGTTGGAGATCCATCGAATAGGTTCAGTACTTGGTTTAAGCAAGAACAAATGACTTTAGGTCCTAGATGGAGGGGTATATATATGGGTTATCTGGCAGATGGCATCTGACCTCCTTGACGTGTATCATAAATAGCGTACCATAACGTATCAAAACGTACCACAACATCGTACAACGTAGAATACCGTAACATAACGCAGCTCATAACGTAGTTCAACGTGTTACAACGTATCATAGTGTGACACAGCGTGGCATAGCACGGCACGCGGAACGTGGTAACAACAAGGCCACAACGTCGCATAGCGTAGCACAACGTGTCAACAACGTATCAACCCCCGGATGACACGCTATGTTCACGTTCTGTTGCGTTTTTGCTTCGTTGTTGTCACGTAATACTACGTTGTGCTACGTTCTCGCCACAGTGTGACACGATGTAGTACGTCGTGGGAAAACGTGAGTGAATTTTGAACATGTTCAAAACTGAAATTTCTTTTTCTCGTTTAGCCACGTTTGATCACGTTTTAGCCACGTTCTGCTACGCTTGCTCACGTTATAGCCACGTGTCCCAACGAAGCTTAACGTAGCGGCCAAAACGTGACACTATGACTGGGGTATTAGTTGTGCTGTGAGGCGTAATAACAAAATATTGATTGAAAACTCGTGTTTCAAAATACATAGCTCGAATACTAGTTGTCAACACATCTTTCTGGGAATCCATTTATACTCGGATTATACGGTGCAGATTTTAAATGCAAAATACCTGAAATGTTTATGAGTTTCACAAAACATCTGAACAAAACTGAGGATCATTGTCGCTCAAGATTTTAGTACATACTCCAATTCTCGCAAAAGACGTGCGCATAATCGGAACAGTTCATCTCTATACTTTTCACTTCGAATTTGCATCGACCATAATCAAGAACATTCAACCTAAGAATGGACAAGCGAAATCTGCATGTAGTTTCCACAGAGAACGATTAAAAGCGGAAGGCATGTTTTGTCATTTTCGAAAATCAACGCAACTTTTAACTATAGCTTCTAAATCTTCGTCAATATCTGGTCAACATACGTAGCTGCGCTCGAGATTTTTCATTCTGACTAGCATGTAACAAAACTTAAAATAATAATAGAAAAGTATTTCTAAATCTTATAATTATAATTGAATATACACAATATACAAAAACTGTCTTTCAAATAAACGATATGGCTCTACTATTTATATATGTATTGTGACTGCTTCATCGTTCGAATTACAGTAATTTTAAATATTTACCGAAATCACCAGGTAGTATTTGTTGTACAATAACCACGTAATATTTGCTATTTACCGACAGTTACTACCACCCGAAGGCGAATATTTTAATTTAGGGTCGTCTGTCGCTCGTTCTGTTTGAATTTAAGTCGTCTATAAACGCAACGGGCAACACCAAATTATCATCGATAAAGAAGGTTTTACAATAACTAAAACCATCCAATCTAATGATTTCGGTAAATTTCCAAAACTACTGAAACTCTAACAAAGAAGTTGGCGTAGTTATACAAGAGGGCAAAGTGGCCCTATGTCGCTCATATTGGTACAATTCAATTTGCCTGGTCGAAGATCACTAGACAATGTTATATACCAAATAGGTTTTCCTGTACACGTCTTTGTAAAACAAGTGACCTTCCCCCCCGGACAAGGTCAATTTTGACCCAATGGTCATGATTTAGCATAACTTTTAAGAGGTCTACTAAGCAATATTACATGCCAAATATTTAAGCTCTTGGCCTTGTGGTTTCAGAGAAGATTTTTTAAAGTTTTTCTAATTAAGCCTGTGTAAAACTAAGTGAACCCCTGGGTAAGGTCAATTTTGATCCGGATAATCTTGGTAGAGGTCCACTAGACAATGATACATGCCAAATATCTAAGCCCTAGACCCTGTGGGTTAATTAGTTTTACATAGGCTGATAAAGGAAAAACTTTAAAAATCTTCTTCTCTGAAACCACATGGTGAAGAGCTTAGATATTTGGCATATAGCATTGTCTAGTGGACCTTTACCAAGATTGTTCAAATTATGACCCTTAGACCAAAATTGACCATGCCCGGGGGTTACTCAGTTTTACATAGACTTATATTAGAAAAAAATTAACATGTTCTTCCCTGAAACCACAAGGCATAGAGCTTAGATATTTGGCATGTAGCATTGCCTAGTAGATCTCTTCAAAGTTTGTTCAAATTATGCCCGTTGGGTAAAAATTGGCCTTTTCTAGGTGATGGGGTTCATCTGATTTACAAAGATGTATATAGGAAGACCTATTTGGTATATAACGTTGTCTAGTGATCTTCAACCAGGCAAGTAGACTTGAACCAAGGTGAGCGATATAGGGCGACCTTGGCCCTCTTGTAATACATCCATATGCTTTTGTTTTGTTCCAAAGAAATAGAAGAACTGCAGAAAACGTATGAAGACAACTTGAAGTCCAATGCTAAAGTCTTAGAGGAGGAAGATACATCAAATCTTGGCATATGTCCTTATACCAGTGTCAATAAAGAGATAAAGAAACATATAGCAGAGCAGAACACAGATGGTGTGCAGCAAGCACTATGGGCTTACAGTGATAAGTTGAACAATATGGTGCTGCATATTGCCGTAACGGGACGTGCAGGAGCTGGAAAATCTGCTTTTATTAATGCATTACGTGGTATAGAAGCGGAAGATGAAGGTGGGGCTGCGGTTAGTGTCAAAGAAACAACTGAAGACCTGATACCCTATAAGCATCCAAACAATCCCAATTTTATCGTTTGGGATATGCCTGGTGTTGGCACACCAAAGTTTCCAGTGAACAGTTATTTAGAACGCGTGAAGTTTGATCAGTACGATTTCTTTATAATTGTTTCAAATTGTAGATTTACTGCAGAAGATTTGTGGTTGGCGAAGCAAACACAACAACGAAAGAAACCGATCAAAAATTGATGTAGATGTATATAGCGATAGCCGATCGAATCGGAAATGCCACTCACCTGAAAAGGTTCTTTATACAGTAAGAGATGACTGCTACAAAAACCTAACACAAGCTGGCATTGAATCTCCAAAGGTTTTTCTCGTTGATAATCACAACAGGCAGAGTTATGACTTTGGGCTGCTAGTAGCGCAGTTACGCAAGGACTTTGGCAGCATAAATATGGTATAGCTGAAAAGGTATAAATACTTCATGAAGTTGAAAATATAAAGATACTGCAGAATATTATGGAAAAGCATGGTATAGAGGGTGTAAAGCAAGCACTTAGGGCTAACAGTAATAAATGGAAGAATACTGTGCTGCACTCACCTGAAAAGGTTCTTTATACAGTAAGAGATGACTGCTACAAAAATCTAAAAAAAGCTGGCATTGAATCTCCAAAGGTTTTTCTCGTTGATAATCATGACAGGCAAAGTTATGACTTTGGGCTACTAGAATCACAGTTACTCGAGGACTCTGACAACATAAAGATGGAAGCTTTGACCTTATCATTGTCAACTCTTACGAAAAATGTACTGCAGAAGAAGAAAGAAGTATTAGAAGGAAGAATTGAGAACAAAGCCAAGGAAATCGCTTGCGAGATGCATTTAACTGATCAAAAGAAGATATTTGAAGACGAAATTAACTACTACAAGGATCAATTTAATCTAGATGATAAAACTCTCGAAGAAAACAAAGTCATTCTGAAGTTGTCTGAAGAAAATTTGACTAAATTTCAAACATTTGTTCAGGCGACATTTGGCCGAACTGCCAAGAAATTAATGAATATTGCATTAGCAAGAAGCCATTTCGAACGGTTTATACGAACGATAAGGTGGATGATTGGAATAGGGTTACCTCAATGTATCCCAGTTGTCCAGCTTAGTTCTGTTTCACTTCAACAAAATCTGGACGAAATGTACAACATCGCATTACGAGTTTATGACAAAGAAGCTCAGAAAGGTGTTGTACAATCAGTTTTGAAACTCGGAAAGAACTCGACCACAAAATAAAAAGAAAAACTTTACAATCCCAAACAATGACGATTTCATTGAAAATGTGAGGAATGAACATTTAGCTGGATAGTTGAAACTGTATCTTCGACTATATCGTTGATCTGTATTTGAGCAGACCAGTACATATGACTGCAAAAGACATAAATAATTAAACAATAAAAAATAGAAAGATAAGGACATGCAAATGTGGGACAAATCCTCGAAACAAAATAACTATATCTTACACAGAACACCAGAATGATTGATGCCTTGCAGATAAAATTCACCTGTAACGTGAATTAATGAAACAAGAATTGAAATTTAACCTAACAAATAAGAAAACCCGTGATATGTTTAATCATAATTATGCACATTGTGTAACGAACGTTTCAGAGAACAGTGTGTTAGTGCTTCCAATCAATTGTATAAAGTTCTGTTTGAGTCATGTGGCTGGAAGATTATTCATGTAAAAATTACAACATGCTTACTTTCGAATGCATTATGAAAAAATGGCATGTGCATGCATGTATGTACACTTTGCCATGTAACCTTATTGCATTTCTGTTAGACAGTTTAAATGACAAGTGTTATGCGCTTACTGGGTATTAATATGCCACTATATTAAGACCAGGGTGCTTACTACCAAATGATACATTACAAATGAGAAATGGAAGCATATATGACTGTATGTATGTACTGATAGCCATGTCGATTTTCTGCTGGAAATGTTTTAATCAGTAGTGTATAGTGCTAAATGCTATGTGCTTACTACCAACTGATGCATTACAAATAAGAAGTGCAGGTATAGATATTTATAAAATTTGCATGTTAATGGCAATTGATTGCTGTTCTTAATGTGACTCATACGTAAAGCTAAGAGTTAAATCCACAATTTATTTGCAAGTACAGATTTTGCTATTTTCAACGCACTTGTCGATAACAAGTTGCTACTCAGGATACATATTTAAATAATCGAAGCTGGGAACCAAAATACAGTTTTATATTTTGACAATATTTTGCCTACGTGGCGCAACAGTTTACGATAGTACACCAGTGAGTGTAGGTTCCGTCACTATTTGTAGCTCACAACTCACAAATTTAGTTGAAGGAGAAAATGGCTGTGTGAAAATTTTAATTTTTATATTCGATGAATAAACAAATTATCCAGATGCAAGAATATCGAAGATAGATTAAGACAGGCAATATAGAAATTCTATATTTTGTCTTCACTTAAATGTAATGTACAATACATTAGAAACATGGAAAACCAGTGTAGGTGGGTGGTCGAGTTAGGGCTATTGCCTTAAAAAGGTCAAATACAAGGCCTTAAAAAGGTCAAATAAAAGGCAAACCAATGTAGGTAGGTGGTCAAGTAATGGTTATTGCCTTGAAATAGGTTTTATACATGAAAAGCAGGTGTAGGTGTAGGTAGGTGGTCAACTAAGAGTTATTGCTTAAGAAAGAGCATGCTACTTGGAAAACCAGCATAGGATGGTGGTCAAGTAAGGGTTATTGCTTTAGAAAGAGACATAATACACTGAAAACCAGTGTAACTAGGTGGTCAGCTATTGCTACCTATGCTGGTATCTATTTCTTAGGTTATGACCTTTAGTTGAAAGCCTTCATATTCTTTTACAGTACCTCTTTCATTAGGTCTCATTTCACACTAATCAAATACATTCAAACCTTTGAACAAAGGCCAACACCTACCCTCTGTCCATAGTAATTGTCCATGTAATTGCTCTGATAAATGAATACAGGTTTTTAGAAGTTTGGCCTTTGTCAACAGGGTGACCTTCGGAGGTGGCTGTTGGTACAGGCGTGACTGCACAACATTTTTGCTTTCATTGTTTCATAGTTTACAATTCTATTGTTTCATTTAAGTATCGGCATGGAAAATCAGTGCAGGTAGATTGCCGGTAGATTTTCGTCAATCACCGAGATCTAGTTTTATATAACGTTGGCTCTAGCTAACTGGTATTTAGATCTGAACATAAACAGTACCCGCTGAATTTTGTTGGAGGAGTTTCAAATCGGAGCGGAACCTTCACTCAGTGGTGTACTCTCGCTACTGATGGCAATATAGCGACGACTCATAGGGGATCAGTTGCTATGCACAAATAATGGTAGAGTGATCAGAGGTGTTCAATTTATTATGAAACAGTTTTAAACACAGCTTAATTATTTACTCGCATACGTTTTATTGAAACATATGATCAATCTGGGATCCACGGCAATAGTAAATCATTCTGCACCTTCTAGGCCAGCTTTCTAAAGTCCGGTTTATGCACGACTGCTCAAGTTTGTTCCATTCGTCTATAAGAACAAAAATAATATCAAACAGGGAATGCCACGTACCAAAAACGCAGCCTTTTTAAGACCAGTCATGGTATAGATCTTGCGTTTTTGTAGCCTACGTTTCAGTATGGACCAAAGTCCATGGGAGCTGCATCTGGGCTTTTTGGCATCCATTCTGCAGGAGTTATATAATTTACTTTTTGTTTGTTGAGAAAATCAATGGTCATTTTAGCAGTGTGACTAGAAGCCGAGTCTTGATGGAACACCATATCATTCTCTCTTCCAGGAAAAAGGCGCGGAACATTTTTTTTCAGAAATGGCTTTAGAACCTTGCCTATGTAATACTTTGCATTGACTTTATTGATAAAAATCAAAGATGTCTTGCCGTAGAAACTAACACCGTCCCAAACCATAAACCCAGGTGCAAATGCAGCTCGTTTTACGAACTTCAGTTTTTTTAGGTCTGTCCCATTAGAACGAACGTAGCAAACACGACGTCGACCATAACTACCGCCCATATAGAACAAAGCCTCATCAATGGTTACTACCCAGAGACACTCCACAATTAGCTGCCATTTCTCTTTGTGTGGGCGGATTCACCAACTTAATCATATTATGGATTTTCCGTACGACGTCAGCAGTAGCTGCGGTACGAAGTTTGGTAAAAGTTCCACTTTTACCTGTTTTGCGTACGTTATTTCGAATAACACCTTTACTATGTTGAATGCGATGCACAGTAGCAACAGAAACATTATGTCCCATCTGTTTTACTTGTTTCACAATGTTTCTGTAGGACATTTTTTTTGCTTTAAAAGCCCTAAAATAATGCCCTCAGTTCATTTATTTCTGGCCTAACCATATTAAATTTTGAATTAAAATGTGTTGAGTATGTGTACGATACACTACTTTACATGAATTAATTGTTTTACACGAGGTTTTGTAAGCTGACAGATCTTATAGGACTGGTGTGTTTTGATAGTGTTTAATAATAAATTGAATACCTCTCGTAATAATGACTTTTTTACAATATATTTTATCATACCTATGCATTGATGTTGCTTGCACATGTAATGGTAGATGTCTTGGCTTTTGATTTGTCGTATACAATTTTCACCCAACACACGTAATGTAAGTGTCCAAAAGAAATGCAACAATGCTATCTGCATATTCATACATGCATGCATTCACTTCTCATTTAAAATTCATCATTTGGTAGTAAGCACAGAGCATTTACCATAATATACCTGTCATTTAAAAATGTCCAACAGAAATGCAACAAGGCTAACTGCATATTCATACATATATGCTTGCACTTCTCATTTGTAATGCATCATTTGGTAGTAAGCACATTGCATTTACCATTATCCAATTGTCATTTTAAACTGTCCAACAGAAATGCAACAACACTATATGGAAAAGTATACATACAAGCATGCACTTTTTGTATAAAATTAAATTTTTACATGAATAATCTTCCATACAAGTGCGTACTATTATAAGTGTGTCGGTAATTATATGAAATATTTTCAAAACCATTGAAGTGATTGTGAACGAAGTATGCATAGTTTCACTTGAATACCTCTGTAAAGACTATTTAGACTTACTTACCCGTCGAAACACACTTTATATGCATGTCTTTAGGTTTAAAACCCTTCATGACGGAAGAAGTACCCGACAGTTTGTGACTTTTGTAATACAACAATTAAGAAGACGTGTAAATGAAACAATACACATTTTTATAAGAAATTCCTAACTGGTTTTAAAAAAATATCGAGAACTTACCGGTACACTTGTAGGTTTCGCGAAGTGTAAATATATTTAAAACTTGTTTGTGTGTTTGTGTGATTTTGCTTTCTTTTTGTAAGTGTTCTTGATCATATCAGTATCTATTATTCTGAAATAATCTCTTAGATTGATGTCTTTCCTTCTTGACAGACCCATGCAATAACTAGAAGTGTTTAGTTGAAATAGTTACAATTTACAATGTATGTCTTTTATTGCTGTAAAAAGCAGTCAGATTTACCTTCTGCATTTTATAACAGCAATAAAAATATGTTTTAGACCTATAGTAAGTTCAAATATGTCTACATTAAATCATGGTTAGTAGGGCATATATCTAGGTACACATAGGACATAGGTTGGTAAGTGTTAGATTTAGTAAGACATGGCCGTTTGTTTGATCAGTTTTCGCTTTTTCAAAAACGCTTGAAAAAAGTTTAAAATACACATTTGCTTTGCCGTGTATGTATAAGTGCATTTTTGTCTTGATGCTTTCGTTACTTGTAATTACGTTTAATCGAATCTATCATGTAGGAAGTGCGTTCCAAAAGTTACATTTGTCTTATAAAAATATCACATTAGTGATAAAAGTATTGCCAGCATGTCGTTGAAATATAATTGAACCAGAATGTCTTTTAATAAAGTTTTATGACTAAAATAGAAATAACTGTATCCATAGCAATTTTATGTACGCAATGTACCGCAATTGTGACGTTTGAAGATACATTTTACAATGTGACTTAAAGTTTAGATATATTGAGAGAAGACATTTATCGAAGTTCTATGTGCCACAATGGCTGAAGTGCGATTTGGCGGTAAAATATTAGATGAGGTCCACTTGATGATGATAAATATATGCGGATAATTGTCCGTCAATATGCAGAATAAAATTATAAAGACTTCGGGTGTTTGAAACAGGTTGGAAAAGTTAAGCAGACGGCATCTCTCCCACCAGTGTCAGTTGTCGCTGATATTTTATTTGGTCCAGACGACATCTCAAAAAAAGTAAAGCCAAATCCCTTGCAAAACTAATTGAGGGGATAATGAATACCTCGTAAAATCCATCGAAGGGATTTTGACTACTATGTGAATTTTTGACGGAGGGGATTTTAAGTGTCTCCCGCCCGGTTAGCACACTAATAACTGATGACACTGAAATTGTTTCGACCGTATTCAAAACATTTATTTAAGTTCCTTTTAGCAGCGAAAAGCACACTCCAAGATCATCTTGAATAACTATGTACATCGATGATAAGTTTGACCCATAATAAAACATTCTGACAGCAAAAATTGACAATACTCGTAGGAAATAACCGCACATTTTATTCTTATTTCAACCGAAATAATGAGCAAAACGTAATCTGACTTTTCAACAGATATGAGCAAGAGAACGTTTTCGAAAGTTCTAATATAAAATTAACAATCCGTTTCTGTTTTCAGCTGAATTTTCAGATACTTGCGCAATATCTCAATTGATAAGATAGCATTTCTGGAACTTTTGTGTTGCCCCTCATACTGTTTTATTCGTATGACATGTTATTTGATAATTATGCAAAGGTTGTGGTTATCATGTTAATATGACTAAATTAAATTATTGAAACATGAATATAATCTCATCTCACTTGATCTCTGAAAATGCTTGCATCACTCACGCAGCTAACCGATACAAATAAAAAGTAAAACGGATTTAGAGGTGGTCAATCACATTATAGCAACATTTGATGACAATTTTTACTTTTTGTACATTCTGTTAGAGATTTATTAAAGGAACAAAAAGACCTATTACATAGAGTTAGATCCCAATTAGAAATTTACATTTTAATAACTTTTATTAAATTTTGCAATTACTCCCCTTTTATATGAAAGTGTTTTAAAAAGTTGAGTATTTCTTTTTTATTTCAATATAATTTCTACTTTTACATTTGCATTGGATAGATATAGATATAGATAGATTTATGCCTTCCTTAGGCAAAGTATGTGTATCAAATTTGTACTTATGATAAAATATCTCTATCTTGGTTGATTACATCGATTACATATTGAAGCATTATGATATTGGGCATGAATGAACATATGGTTGAAATCCTACAGATATTAATGATCTTATCTCCGATTAAACAGGAAAAGAATTATATATTTTACATGTACTTTTCGAGTGTGTTGTGTGCATATGTTAAAATTAATTCAATAAAAGCATTCTACTTTAGTGAGCAGCTTTATTTTTCATTCAATAATATCACCGACTCTCTTATTTTCTTCTTCGGTTCTAAATTCAGTAGACCGGCTATAAACCAAATACTATGATTATTCTGCTCCGAAAGTTGCGAGACAGACTAAGTTGTGCTTCATGAAAACCATGTCCAGACACCAGACTTTCCACACTAAAGAGCATGTGTCAGACGATTTAGAATGACACCTGACGTCACCTAAAGAGATTTTCAGGTAATTTTGTTTCAAGTATTGACGAATCGTCCAGTTCAGCTTAACAACAAACTAGCTGATGTCGATGTTTTGTTGTAGTTTGGAGGTCAAGGTTATTATGTTATGATGACCGTACATTTAAACCGATTGTACGTTTTATATTTTAATACATTTTCAAGCGCATTGCAATAAACTGAATAACTGGAATTAAAACAATTTAGTATGCACGTTATATGTGGAATGAAAAACAACTCGTGTGTCATATAAACATTACTCAATAAAGTAGTTGTGTCCCTTGTCACATGTAAAGCCTGGTTTCGAAACACGTGCGGATAATTGGGAGCTTTGCTTCTGTGTGAGTTCTATATCCACTGATTTCATTGGTCAAGTAACCATCCTCTGCATACCCGTGCAATATACATAAGTTAAGCACGATTGCCATGAGCGGTTGGTGCAAAATATATATAATGTATCTTAAATAATAAATCACCAGGAACAATTATAAGAAACACAATTTTAATCTCTTTTAATAAGAGATGAGGTTTTGGCATAAGTTTCCGTCATGACTGCATATAAGAATCCTACATCGATTACATATTGAAGCATTATGATATTGGGCATGAATGAACATATGGTTGAAATCCTGTTTATATATTGAATGTGCACAGACAATGGCTGCACTAATAATAGTCTTTTTATTGTCGTAAAATCCTGGAATGAAATCCCGTTCATTGAGCAGCCTTCCTTAAGTCGAGTGCTGTTGAATCCTGAAAAATAAATGGAACGTCTGTGACCAGTACTGGTAGGTGAAACAAAAAGGCTCTAACTTATATATGAGTTGAAAACATAGCTCACAGATATGCCCAGAAGATGAATCATATTTGGATTGTTTTCCGATTTTTGATACATTTGGGTTAAATGTTTTCAGCGCAGGCAACTTCTTATACAAACTGCGAAACGCATTAAATAATGAAGTTGAATTATCCATACGTTTTTCGTATTCAATAATAAATAGTCTGGCGTTCAAGTATGCCCAGGAGCTATAAAGGGAATATCGCAAAGAACACCTACGACTCGACTCCAGCTTGCAGGCATCTGACAATGGAAACCATTCATTTGAACGTATATCAGAACTTATTCTGTCTAGTGAATTGATTCATCCGGAACAAATGTATGGATGTTATTTATACGTCTTGGCCACTTTGTCTGAAAACATAAGAACTAAATTCTTCTTCAAAATTGCTGTGACGAGCAGGGACCATCACGCACGCTACATGACTTTTTGTGTGTTGATGATAGTTTAAACATATTTTATTCCCATATATACACATGTATGCACACAGTATAATCATTTACAAAAATACATAGGATAAGAATGAAAGACAATATGTCTATTGAGTTGATGATAGAAGCTTACAAGCGTACAAAATCAACTATACATTTGTAATTAATGTCAATTCTTCAAAGATAACACACTGAAGAGTATTCAGGTCTTGTCGAAGTCCCGAATAAAATTTGGTCTGTAAATTCGGACACGGCCATCCTTGAAGGCTATCCATACGTCACCTGTCCGGTCAATGTTCAAAACATACGGACGCCTTAGATTCTTGAAAATAGCAATCTGTAAGTATTTCCCGTCCTCACTGAAGATATGAACGTTTGTAATTGCGTTGTTATCAAGAATAAATACATGACGTTGGAACGAGCAAGCGACTCCAGGTGGACGTAATGGCCCACATGAAGACGACGTTTTGACGTCACGGCTTATCGCACCTTTCCAGATACCGTTTTCATCCAAAATCGTAACGTTTGATATATAATCAGAAAAGAAAATATCACCGATATAATTCATTGTTAAGTGATTCGGACGGTACAGCCTGTTTAGATTGGGGAGACTCAGTTCCATTAAGAATTCACCACGCGTACCGCATTTCAATATTTTCCCGACGTCATGAAATGCGACAAAAAAGTTCTTTTGACCATCTCTTGTTACACACAACGCACTTGGGATGTCAACAACAGAAAAACATTTCAGAATTTTCTTCTGCTTCGTGATGGAGTTGATTAATTTCTCGGCGGCGAAGAACAGTTTTCCGTGGTGATCGCATGAGATGTCAATAATGTTTTCGCTTACAGACATAATGCTTGTAAAATGTATGTTATCGCTTGCCTTTTTGTGTCGTCTGCTGTCCAATGTGTAAGAGACAATGTATTCACCAAAGGAAACGTACAATTCTGTCGCAGATGTTAACAATTTGTTTGCATGTTCGTCTTCAAACGCCTTTTTTTGAATAGGAAGTCGTGTGTCATAGATTCTTTAGTATACCACCGGCTCAATAATTTCGTGATCAAACGTTATACTGCAGTTTTTGTCTGCAGACGTGTCCGTCTGAAACATGACAGAACCAAATTGGGGAACGAATGCAAGCTTCATAGTAACAAACACTTCTTCACTTGGCCATTTAGGCTCGTGGATGGATTCAAAGCCCGATCACAGCGCGTTAAATGTTAAAAGTAGTTCCGTGTGAGTAGATGATTCTAATTCTTTTTGTGTTAGTTGAAGAGTAGCCTGCACGTCAAAAAGCTGTTCCTTTAAGAACAAAATCTTCTCATCCATGATTTTGTGGAACTTATTTGCATTGGATGTAAGTTCTTCGATCCAGATATCTTCAAGTGCCAGGAGTTTATCGCGGTGAATTGTAACGCAATTTTGATAACGTCTGATAACATCTTCGACATGATTCTGTAATTTTGTCTTACTTTCTGTTATTTCAACGATAATACCTTTAATTGTTGGAATGACTTGATGTTCACGAAAACTCACCATTTTTCGGATACTCTTGCATCTGTGTTTTGCCGTGCGAACGAGTTCACTTTGACCTTTTATCTCTGTGGAGTGACGCACATGCGCAGTAACCTTGTATTTTTCGCAGATGGGTTTCTTACAGAAAAAAAAACAAAAATAATATCAAACAGGGAATGCCACGTACCAAAAACGCAGTACAGATTCAAATATTTTTGAAGATGTATGTGATACTGAAGTGGTCGGTCATATTCATTGACCGTTTCCGATTTAGCATCTGTCCTCGACGTTACTCCGGACCTTTTAAATTGTAATGATCTGGTGTCCCGTCTTCCATCGGTCATCTTTTGTCAGTATTTGTGCACATGTAGTTAAAGCGACGCAAGAAAGATATACACATACCTTAGTTTCAGTCGTTTTCACTTCTTTATTAACAACATTGTATCGCAGACCGTGCAAAAAAGATCAGCCCAGCTTTCCAATTTAGTGATACCGTTTAACCACAGTGGCCATTGACAAAATATATTTCATGTGTCCATAAAAACCTTTGACTTTACAGTATACAGTCTAGTCTAGATTGTGTTCTTCTAAATATTGATATGAATAGCGAAAGGTTTCATAATTCTGTCTGTCGGAAAACTCCAAATATGCCATTCACCGTTTAAATAAATTGCGGGTGGGTTTGATATTTGTCATTTTTGATACTGTGTTATGAATAGAGCGTCCTTGATTATTTGATATGTTTTGTACATCGCTTATGCTGCGATATGTATTTTACTTTTATTCATGTGTAGATTTATTTTGTCAAACTATCGAACTAAAGACTTCATTTGGAATAGAAGTGATACTGCTTTTAAGAGCGCTAGTTGGAAAACACAATATGCCATTAACTGCAGATGTCCACCACAAAAAATAACATAAGATACAAATAGACACACCAGCTTACTTTTAAAAGTTAGTATAACATTTTAAATAAAGATGACACATAACTCTTTTTTTATTTTTATTATTAAACCATAAGCGTGAAGAGATTCGATTGTGATATACCTGTGAACCTTCAGTGTAAAGTTAAATTTGAACGAAAATAAAGAGAAATGTAATCCTTTATTTACATGACTACGTTGAGCTGCACTGATTGATAATTCTCTGATATTTACATTTTGAATAAGTCGTTACGTGTCATGAACATCTTACAACATCACTCGAATATTTATTTGTGCTCAATGATTGACCTATCTTCTTGCGGTAAGTTTTAAACGCATTATATCCGAACCGACAACTTAAATAATAAGGTCTAGTTATAACTTGGCAAAGAAAATCTCTAAGTTCATGTCGCCAGTAAAATCAGACAAATGCCGGTGCCTGGGTGGAACTATTCACATGCCACCTGTATAGTCCCGTCCAGACAGTTTCAGACAAAGATGGAATACAATCCGAATTAGATGCCTGAAGTTGGCGGCCTTACAACCGAGTGGCTTGAAGCTGCTGTCAGTGATCTGGAAGCGCATTGGCCCGTCGGACAAGCGGCGTGAAGTTAGTGGCCTGATAGCCTAGAGGCGTGAATTGGACGGCCTGGTTGCCGATTTGCGTGCAGAAGGCCGCTTAGTGGCCTAGAGGCAGTTAGTTGCCGGCCTAGCGGCGTGAAGTTTGTGGCCTGGCGACCGAGTGGCATGAAATTGGCGGCTTGGTGGTCTAACAGCGTGCAGTTGCCGGTCTAGCAACGTGAAACTGGCGGCGTAGTAACGTAGGAACTCAAGGTCGCATGAAGTTAGCAGCCTGCAGTAGGCGCTTTTTATACGTAGCGTTCTCATATGGCTTAAATTACGACAAAGCAGACAGACTTTAGCGTTGTTAGCGCGGCGTGAAGTAAGAGCATTAGTGGTAGATCATCGTGGTAGATCAAGTTAACGCACTGGCAATGAAAATATGTTTACGCTTACAAACATAACATAAAAACCAGCCGATTCATGTTAAACAGAGCACATCCTACAACCTTCATTTCATTATATTAAAGGTTCAGTGAAAAAATAAATGTATATGAACAAATGAATTATTTATTAAATGAACGAATGTATGTGTAAATAAATAAATTAATAATGAATGAATAAATCCAAGAAACACAAGCAAGAAGGAAAGTAATTAATATAAAAAAAGAAACAGACAAAGAAAGACGGTGTAGTTAGAACCGACTTCATTCTAGGCCCATTCACTAGGATACCAGGACATACCGATACCTAGCGACCATAGAAACGTTGTTTGCCGGTCTGAATGGTTTAGAGTGCCTGGCAGTCTCACAGACTTAAAATCAAAGCTCTGAAGGCAGAAGAGGTGTTCGTTATACAATATGGTGACCACTTCCCGTATGTATACAGATCTGAAATGGTACATTGTAACAAGAGGAACATGATGGTCCAATACTGCAGACATCAGTACACTATATGCATTGCATCCTAGTTTGAAAAGGATTTCTAGAATGATAGAATGTGAATGCTACAGAGTAAAACAAATTAATAGCCTTATTGAAATGTAATACAGAGTTCCCTACCAGTTAATTGCATTTCCTCTAAATGCCCCTATATTATCTTTGTTAATATATTTATATCCTTAACAATAAAAGTTAATAAATGAAGATAATTACAAATGTAGTATTATATTTAAAATGTGAATTAAAATACTTTTAGTAAATAGCTATGTACAAGGTAAGATTTTTTTTATCATCCAGATGTTAATAATATTGTAAATGCTAGTAATGTACACTTTACATATCCCGTCATTGCACCATACCCCAAACGTGTGAGTGATTGCGTACAGTATGTCATTGTATGGAAACGTGCTGATTTGTGATGTTATTGAGTGACGTCACAAAGTGACATTGTTGTGTCATACGGGTATGTCAAGATCTGCTAACATGCAGTATTAAAATAAGTTGAAATTAACAAAATCCTTCAAAACTTAAGAAAGGGAAAGGTAATAAAATTGTTTTGGATTTTACCTGGTATATGAGGATATGTTACCCACCTCAACATAATATCACCCTTGTAGTTACGACATTGGTAATATTAGTCTAGACGTGTGATAAATCCCATACACCACTTACTTCGGAAACCCGAGTGATATAAAGGAAAAAAAATTGGCAAGTAACATGTATAGTTCTTTGATAATGCAAATCCACTTAGGTCCTCTATTTTTTCGCAGTTCGAATAAATTTCATATTTAATAACTTATACTCCATACAAAACAAAAGACAAATACATCTATCTTGGGATTATCTAGAGTCATGGTTCTTGGTCACTGCACTCCCTATTGTGCTCTTTATCACTGTGTGATTCAAGTATCAGTTCAATCCAAGTGTACAATATTATCCAACTTTATTCCTGACGAGGTTTTGCAGAAAGGGAGATAATTCAATAATGAAGTTATCTAAAGTAACAATTCATTCCCTACCCTCAATGTCTTCTATCATGTTATGAACCATCAAATCAGGACGGCCATAGTAGTCTGTAAATAAAAATGTCTTTAATGCGACATCATTTCTTCCTAAGGTTTTTGCCCCTCAAAAATACTGTCCTCTTCAATACACATTTACCGGCTCTTTCACATTCTGTATATCTTTTATGTATTTATCTTCAATATTTTTTTCCAAATAATAATCATTCTTAGTTTCCTAATAATATATTTAAGTAAGGGAGAATCTATTCTCTAGCAAGTTTCTGATATACCTTAATAGAAATAAAAAATGCATAAGCATCATTACACAAATGTATTAAATGAAATTTCACCTGTAACTTTGCTTTACCTTGCTAAAATGTATCAATTCACCTCTTATATGGACAGTATACCATTTAGACTCAGAGAAATTAACTGACTGAATTAGAGTAGAAAACAGAGCCTGCACAGGTGTAAACTTGTATTAAAAAAAAATACTGTACATATTAGATAAAGTAGATTTTATATCCATATTTATAATATTAAAGTCGATGAATGAATCTCAAGTACATGATGCATTACATCCTCATACCTGTAGAATGAATATATGAACAAATAAATGTCAATAAAAAGCCAAAAAAATCTTTCCTCCTTCAGATCAACAAAACCTAGGGCATATGCTATTCCTGAAGCAAGAGAAATAGACCATTTGTATAAACGTTAATTTTGAATGTAACCAGTGGGTTAACTTTTAAGTTAACTGCATTTTCTGGTTAAAACTTAGATGAAACTGGTTGATATTAACCTTGAGTTGATTTGGGTTCAATTTAACCCAGGTCATATTGATTGGTTACATTTTAACCAGATGGCTGCTTTGGTTATCCCGGACGCTAGACGACCCAGACAATTTCGTATAATTGACAGACGGACGGTTTAGACACCAATGAATTGCGCAGGCGGTACAAGTTCGATGCAGCTAACTTGGATAGACTGGAGACATTGCTTGTTGACAGACTACGGCGATAGACACAACGGAACAACCCACTGACGCTGAAACAACGGATAGTGATTACCCTTCGTTTCTTTGCCTCCTGGGGCTTTCTTCAACTGATAAGGGATACATTAGGCGTTGATATCGCCACTGTGTCCCGGACAGTGACTCGAGTGACCGACGCACTCTTTGACGTACAGGACGAGTACATCAAATTCCCGACGACTGATGACCAGAGACTGGCTGTAAAACGTGGTTTTATACGAAGCGTGGCTTTCCAGGTGTTATCGGTTGTATAAATTGCACGCATGTTCGTATAATTGCCACTCTCAAAGCAGAGGAACGAGCATACGTCAATCGCAAAATAGTTCATTCGATAAATGTGCAAGCTACTTGCGATCATATTGGTAAGTGTGTCGTGTTTGTTTTTCTTTTAGAGTTACTCCCCTTCAAGATATATATAAAGCTCAAGGTAGAGAGGCTACCATGGGAGAGGAACATTTTGTCAACAAACTTAGTTTAAAAAGGAAATAAAAATGACTTTGTTTGCTATTAACGTAGTCATAAAATTCGTTTATGAAGTAAACAAGATCTGTTGCTGGATAATACAGTATCATTTATTAATATGCCGTTTACCTACAGTGTCAGTGAATAAATTAAGTTTAAAAATAAGAGTGACAGAACACTCAATGTTCACTGTTCAACAGTGTTCAACAGTCTTTGAACAAGCTTCAAGCTTTTAAAACTACAGTGCTGTATTCTAATACAGGAAAGTACACAAGTGTAAACGCATCGTGGCCAGGCAGCTGCCATGACAGCTATGTGTTTAAGGTGTCCAACTTGTTCTACTCGTTTCCACAGTTGAAAAATTCAATTTAGATCTATAGTAAGCTTTAGTCTCATTAATTCGACTCCAAATGCAGACCCATTTTACACACTACAAATGTTACATTTTATTGGTATCTGGATAACATAACGATATTCATCTGTTGAGTACAACTATTTAGACTACAGTAAGCTGTTGTTCTTAAATGAGTTAAACGCTAATTTCAGCCGTATTTCAGTTATCTATTCATGGGGCCAGTTAACCATAATTCCTTTTTTGAACAAGTACAGTAGACCTACTGCAAACTTTCTGACAAATAAAGAGATATGGTTAAATATGACAGTCTTTTTTCTCCTTTGTCTATAATCCCGGCCGACCCTGTGATACCTCGCTTGGTGAACCTGCAAAGACGCCTGACAGGTACAGCGGGTGGTACAGTGGTCGAAGAGTTAACACTCAACCCGGAGGTTCCTGGTTCTAATCTAACAACAAACTGACGTATATCGACGATATTAGATCTAGCAAATTGTCGATGTGGAAAAAAAGTTAACCTTTACGAAAAGCTAGAAACTTTCGCGATATGATCATAAGTGACGATTTTGCGACTACTTAACTTCGCGGATCGACTGTGTCGCGAATTTCGCTTACTTAAAACGCGCGAAAAAACTTCTAAGTTTACAGTAATAGTATCTGTCAAACAATTTCCTCTAATTCGTTCCTTAAATGAAGAAAATTATATGTTTTAGATATTTATATAAGTTGCAATACCAGACTCAAAGCGATGTCTAAAATCTGATCTTTTGGAGGCTTTGTTCATTTCATATGAAAATAAAACGGTTCTGAAGAAGAGCATAATCAGAACCATGCTGTGTTAGCAGTCTTATAGAAACGAAAAATGACAGAAAATCTTATATCAGGGTTGTTATCTCTCCTAGTTGATGTTTTTGTGTAAAAATCTCAATTTGAATGAGAATTTATGTATATTCTAAATCGATACGATTTTCTGACGACTCTGTTTGAAGTTCTTGAAACATTTGAAACTAGGCGTCAGCTGACACTTGGATGTCATGACTGAATTTCCAGTCGATTTTACTTTTCTAATTATATCCTTATAAACTTGTTACGCAACTTTTATGATATTGTTATACAGTGGATGTTTCAACAAATCGTCACAGTCTGTGAGCTCAGTAAAACTGTCCATTATGTGAATGGAATCAGACCCAGGCACAAAGTCCCTAATTGCCAGTTCGACATGTTACATAGACACTTCTGTGTACAACTTTGGTCAGTGAGCGGGGCCTCGTTATTATGACTACTCATCTGACAGTGTGTAGCATGAAGTTGACTGGTCATCACTTAGACATGTGGCTAATTTGCATATTAATATCAACTAAAACGCAGCTACAAAAAATGTCTTTCAATGCCAACTTTTCATAAAGTTATTGTATCATCTCCCTTCAATAATCAAAGTACAAATTTATTTATACTGTCAGAGTCTTTCGTAGGGAACTGTTGATAAGAAATGGACAGTGAAATTAACATTTTGGACTCTATATTAATCATCATTACAGAAACCATGCTCTTCTTTCAAAGCTACCAAACTTTAAAGATAAATTTATTTGGTTATAGTTGAATTAATCTTGATGAAGGTAAAGGTAGAAGGTCCAAGTAATTGTAAAAGCTGAAGAGAAGATGAAATATTGATTTATCTCTTGAACACCGTAAAGGATTTTCGGGAAACTTTGGCAAATGTCGAAACAATGTGCAGAACCTATGTTCAAACTTCTTCGAGGTATTTCTCGATTTCGTTATCCGTGCCTGTGTAAGATCTGATTCAATTACAAGCCTTGTTATCAAGCAGCACAAGTATATTGTGGGATATGGCGGTAAAATAAATGAAAACATAAAGGAATATAGAAAGCATTTAATCGAAAGTATTAAGTAATAAGCATTCAACAAAATGGATTTAAGAATTATCAAATGGTAAGATGAACGGGCCTTCCATATTTGTTTCTTTGTAAAGCGACATCTATTGGATTCACTAAATAAAGTCGAACATTATCAAGTTAATTAACAATTAGAATTTAAAAAAACAAGTATTCGTTCGAGATAGCACGTTTAAAGTAACACTGGAAGTTAAATAGACTTAAGACGTGAGAGCATAACAAGGTAAGCAAACTGATTTTACCTAGTATTTCATACTTGATAATAGTGCACGATATAAGGCCACCATGGCCGCCCTAAAGTGATTAAAACTTCCTGTTCTAATTTAAAGAGACAGAGCATTAAACGTGGTGCAATTCTAAATCACACGAAAACGACATGTAATATGCTAACGAATTAACATTTATTCACAAAAATCATGCTAAAACTTGAAGTCATTTAACCAGTAAAACGCATTCGGAAATCTTACACTTGTTATTTAATGTGACTTAACATTGCAATTTGATAAACTCTCGCTACACTTTTTGAATACATAAATTGCTGTTTTATAAATTCTGCTTGCTCTTGAATATATGCTAACTGACACTAGCTAATTGACTGTCCCTACAGCGCTGCTGATATTCTGTCATCTAGATGGACATGTATATCTGCGATTCAGTCAAAAAGTTTTATTGCCACCTAAAGTTATTGTCGCAACGTGAAATAAGGGCAGGTAATCGCTGTTTTGATTAACAAAATCGAAAAACATTGTAGACCTAACTTTTTCTCCAACATTTAATAATTAATAAAGTAGCAGTGACTCCACCATGTGTGACAGCATAAAGTGATATCAAGTCTTTGAATTTTCATTAAATATGAAGAGTGCAATTTTAACTCATTCATATGTGACATTGAAATGTTGTTTGGTAAATGTAACATCCAATACATGAAAAACAATCAAAATAGCATTCAACAAAGTATAACTTTGCAAAGATGCTGATAAGCTTCTATGTGGGGAAGGTATGGGCAAAAGAAACAGTAAAAACAAAACACAAATCCACGCATAAATCCAAAAATTCAAGACATTTTCAAAATGGCGCGTCCGAAGAAACTGGTTCGCGGGAATATACTAATATTCAGTTTCAAGTCTGACCATTAATCGAGCTAGCTCATTGGTTAGCTCCGAGGCGTCAATGCAGTCTTATCTAATATCACGCGCGTGTACCATGTAGCTTATCAGCAGCAGGCTTAATGTCTACAATGTCTGAGTGCATAATGGTATCCGGAAATATAAATTAATTTTTTGCTGGTTCCCATCAATAAATAACGATTTATCCTTGGGGTTTCTCTGAGTTCTATTTATGTCTACAGTTGATAATAACAACACTACTAGTTTATGGCTACAATGCATGACGTTTTATAGAAATAAAGATATAGAAAAGTTCTAGTACAAAAAGATAATCACAAAGAAAAATATAAATTGGATGATATATACCACCATATTTATCCAACCGAGTAGATAGCCAAGGTAAGGAGGTAAAACGTTTTAAAATTTCTATTCAAGTGTATTTTATCGCTACAATAAAGTTAAGGATGTAATAAATATAAATAATTTTCAGAGGTTGATTGTATTCTTACCGTTTCATAATGTTACTTCCGTGACACATGAATATTTAGTACAGTAACAAAAGCAATATGATACAACAGTATAGTACATGGATGCTTGAATGTAGCCAAATTTTCCGTAATTGAATAAATCCTAAGTACATATAACAAACTAGTCTGGCAGAATAGCAAATTTAATCAGATGCATTTTTCTACAACTGTTTGCTAATGATATACATGGCAGATGCAAAAGACTACAATGAAGAGCACTTACACTTTGTTTTCTTTACCTAACTATGTTTACCAACAATGAACATAATATATAACACAGAATAAAAAAAACTTAATGGCACTAGCTATGCCTATGCAACAATTTAATAAACATGAACTACTTCAGTAGTTGAATATATGATTGTGTAAAATTTATACTTTATTTGATTAAGCTCTTGTTGAAAAACCAAAAGTAGGGGAAAGGCTTAGCATAAAAGCTTTACATTCATTATCAATAAAATAAGTACAGGTGTACTAGTGCTGAATTGTGCACATAAATTCACGTCTAAAAGCATATTTAACAATAACACTGAAACGCGAAGAGGAAAATTGTTTGTTTTAGAGTTATAGTATATGTACTGGAGAGATGTAACTTTGTAACTTGAGTCAGTGATCTATGATTAAAGCATACACGCAGATCTTTTGTAAACGAATCAATTCGGAAAGATATAAATCTGTCACAGTAAGAGCTACAGTTTTATCAAAATAGTGTACTTCCTTGAACGCATTATCACTACAAAAGCGCACATAAAGTTTACACAATAAGAAAGATCGAGTTCAAGTTGAAGACATTTTAACAGAGAGTTCATATCTTCAACATAAAAACGTGTTATTTGAAGAAGACGAAAAAATATGTTTTTGAGATTATTGCATATCCAGCAATACAAGACCATACGAATCTTCATAGAATACCTTCTGAACTAAACGGAATTTCTGTTTAAATAAAGTCATCGGCAGCAATATTACCAGCAAACTTTATCGGTAGATTTTTTATACAACCGTAATTCTTTCTTGTGTCAAATGATTAAGTCAAAGAGGAAGAAGAAACATAAAATATCTTGACCTAGATGCTGAGATCAGTGTCATTGAAGAGATAAAGAAACTGCAAAATGTTATGACAGAGCAGGGTATAGAGGGTGTAAAGCAAGCAAAAAGGGCTAGAAGTGATAAGTGGAAGAATACGGTGCTGCATATTGCCGTAACGGGAAGCACAGGAGCTGGAAAATCTACTTTTATTAATGCTTTACTTGGTATAGAAGCGGAAGACGAAGGTGGTGCTGAGGTTGGACTCAAAGAATTAACTGCCAATCTGACACCATAGAAGCATCCAAAACAATCCCGATTCATTGTTTGGGATAAACCTGGTGTTGGTACACCGACATATCCAAAGACAACTTATTTGGAACGCGTTAAGTTTGATCAGTATGATTTCTTTATGATTTTGTCAAATCTTAGATTTACTGAAGAAGATTTGTGGTTGGCGAAACGATTTTATTTCATCCGATCAATTATTGATATAGCTATATATAGCGATGGCTGGCTTAATCTGTCAAAATTTAGATTTACTGAAGAAGATTTATGGTTGGCGAAGTAGACACAAGAACAAAGAAACGATTTTACATCATCCGATCAAACATTGATTCAGCTATATATAGCGATAGACCGCCTATCGGAAAAAGCCACTTGCCTGAAAAGGTTCTTTTTACAGTGAGAGATGATTGCAACAAGAACCTTATAAAATCCGGCATTGAATCTCCAAAGGTTTTTCTCGTTGATAATCATGACACGCAAAGTTATGACTTTTGACCACTAGAAGCGCAGTTACATGTACCCGAGGACTCTGACAACATAAAGATGGAAGCCATGGCTTTATCATTATCAACTCTTACAAAAGAAGTACTGCAGAAGAAGTGTTAGAACGTAGAATTAAGATCAAAGCCACGGAAATCGCTTGCGCGATGTGTAAGATATTTGAAAAACGAAATTTCATATTACAAGGATCAGTTTAACCTGGATGATAAAACTCTTCAATATAACAAAGTCATTCTGAAGTTATCTGAAAAAAATTGACAATATTTCAAACATTGGCCAAATTGCAAAGGAATTAATGAAAATCTCATTTAGAAGAAACTCTTTCGAACGGCTTATTCCCTGTTTGATATTATTTTTGTTTTTATTGCAGCGTTGTTTGGAATGTATAGCTTAGGGCTACCTGAATCTATCCAAACACTCCAGTTTAGTTGTCTTTCTCTAAAACAGAATCTAGATGAAATGTACAAAATTACATGTTTATGGCGCAGAAGCTCAGAAAAGTCTTGTACAATCTGTTTTAAAATCTTGAAAGAAAACAACCACTAAGTAGTGCAATTGCAAAAATCAGTACTGTTGATTAAAATTTCAGTGAAAATAAGAATGTTACTGGAAGGACTATTAAACAAAACAGATAAGAACGATAAGAACAAACATACATGGGACAAATCCCCGAAACGAATAACTACTAGTATTTCTTACACATAACTATAGAACGATTGATGCTATGCTAAACAAATACACATGTCACGTGTATAAATGAAACACGTATTGAAACAAGTACACTTATTGCTTTCAATTCAAAGAACAGCACAATTCGTTATATGTTTAACAATAACTATGCACATTATGAAATGAACATTCCAGAAGACAGTGTATAAGAAGTTCCCATCAAGTGTGAGCCATTGGCGAATATTATAAGTGTATCGGTAGTTATTTTGAATATTTTCATAGCCATCGAACTGATTGTGATCCAATATTGGATAGCTTTACTTGAACGCCTTTTTAAATACTATTTGAAGTTTTAATATATACTAATGCATTGTTAAAACCCGCAATACGACCGGTTACACAGAGTTGAATATTTGAAGTCTTTTTAGAACTAAAAAAAGACAGCTACTTTTAAATTGGTTAATTACTTCCCTCAAAGTTCGAAAGCCAGTTTTTCCTAGTTTGTAAGAGTTGTGATGTTTTCCACCAGGCTTTCCCCTCACACAACATCGTATAAATCACACATTTTCACGGTGATTTTTGAAAAGGAGTAAACCAATATATTTAAACATATCTCAAATACGATTTGATCGATCTGCTTCGAAATCCAGAAGTTATTCACAGGGTTATTCAGGTATACATATGACGTCATTACGTACATCGGCTTGAAAAATATATAAATATCAGTCTCCCGACATTGTGTGATTTCTTAAATAAGGGTAACACAATCATGTTGAAGCTTCACGTGGTATTTAGGAAGACCTTACCCTCTAATGTACAAAACTAAATAGTTTCTGCTGTCACAACGTTAAATTCCTGTTTTTGGTGATGTTATCTTTACAGAAATTCAGATTAATTTGAACAACATGACCTTTATCTTCTATTAGTAAGTTAGAATCAGATTTCTATATTTAATGTTTGGTTTCTGCCAATATACTACATGTATCCAAGTTTTACATGTAAAAAAGTATAATATTTGGCGTGGCCTTGTCTTTAGAATTCTGTCTATTTTCTTTAGTTTCTGCCGTTTTACTATCAGCTTTTTAAAGGTGAAGGCTCTTACATCAGTAAACCGGAAATATAATTCTATCTTTTAAGTTTAGTTTCTGGCGATATACTATCAAAGGTTTTATTTTTGAAAAAAGTCTAAAGTCATATTGGTTTCTCAATAGTAAGAGACGAAACAGAGTCCAAAAAAATTATACATATATTTTGACACGTTTTCATAGTACGAGCATAAATCAATTTCGGTATGCAATAACCACTTCTGGTTTGAAATGAACAACAGCACAGCTAAATTTCTATCTTTTTATGAGCTCATCTAGTGTTTGTATACCACTTGTGGTCGTTGCCAGCAAAGTTATCAAATTCTGACTGACAATTAATTCTCCAAACTAAACCCAGTACTTAGTACTACATTAGGACCGCTTTATTTTTGCAACCACAACAACAGTGTGAATTCTAATATGCCTATGGTATATTTCTATAGTCATTTCAAGTGCTTTTATATGATTAACAAGTAACAAGATAAGTAAGCGGAGTTTTGGACACGGAATATTCTTTATATTGGTCTTCATCTTGTGTTCACATTTGAGCAGTTAAGCATCTTACTGTTGAGCATTTCAAATCTCACTTTGAACTTGAACAGAATTCCACAAGATAGATGTGTAAACATTTTCACGTCTTTGAGTGGCTATCTCTGTTTATCACTTAGAGTTTAGCATTTAAGAATTGCTTGCTTGAACGTAAATAAAACGTGTCAACCACTACCAGTACCCTCAGTTCTTTAATCACATTTGTGGCCCTTTTTCACACATTGTGGTACTCGCAATTGAAACTAATTTGTTTTGAAAATAAGATCGTTAAAGATCATATGGCACCAACACTGAAAGCACATACTACACACAAAAAGTGGAAACAAGCACGGACATGGAGACGACCCTCAAAACCAAGAAAAACAACGAAAAGGACTTAAAAAACACACAAGAAGGAAGTACCACCTAAGGACGGTCTGTTGTTATAATAATTATAATAGTAATAATGATAATAATAATTATAATAATTATACTGTAAAACAGGTTTTATTTGCGATCGTTTAATTTTCGCTAATATTCGCGATTTTGCTACCTCGCAAATTCAAGAATGTCGTGAAAAATAAAATTCCTTATCTGAATCAAATTTATTCCGAAGTTTTGGTACTTACAAACGTAACTTTTGTATGTTATGAAGTTAACTGACCGTACCTTGTCGTATTCAAGGTAAATGTGAGTCAAAGGTCAAAGTCAAAAACCTTTATTTCACTCATATCATGCAAGTATACATGACAAAAAGAGGTAATATACGAGAGAAGTTTCATACATGAGGCTCATTCAAATATGAATTATAAAATGATATAATTTTACACATGTGGAAAAATATATAGCTTGTTTTACTTGATGATCATAATTGTGTCATACAAAGTATAATACATTTCAACAGTGTAATCTTAAATGGGCTGAATCATTAACCCGTGGAGAGTCATTTTAAATACTACTCTACTAGATATTTTCTGTATAATTCATGTCGTTAAGATATGGTCTTTTTCTAACAATATTTCATGACAAATGTTTTAAAGTTACAGAGATTTTTTTTCCAAAGTATTCTTATCACAATGCAATACAAAGAAACAGAACTGGTGTAATAATATTACAACAAAAAAACAAAAATAATATCAAACAAGGAATGTCACGTACCAACAACGCAGCCTCCCCAAAACGAGCCCCACAGCACCTAGAAGTGCACACACACACACACACACACACACACACACACACACACACACACACACACACACACACACACACACACACACACACACACACACACACACACACACACACACACACACACACACACACACACACACACACACACACACACACACACACACACACACACACACACACACACACACACACACACACACACACACACACACACACACACACACACACACACACACACACACACACACACACACACACACACACACACTCACAGACACAGACACAGACAGACACACACACTATCATGTACACACACACACTATCAACACACACGAGGACAAAACGAACAATTAAAGGAACACAGTGGGGCACCGCCTTGGAACGGTCAGTGGCAAAACACCACTGGGGAGCTTAAACCGGTTTATGGTGCGCACCCAACCTCACTCTTACCCCCACCATGTTCCAAAGTCACAGGACAGTGTAAATAAAAGTAATCCCTGCTAGGTGAATCTCTAACACACGCAATGGAAACAAAAGGCATGGTATGTAAAACACAAAAATGCTCGTGTATAAATATATAAAAAGCAAACCTTGAGAACCAAAAAACGTATGTACTCAATGCCTTTGCAGAAGGCAGAGCACCAAGAGAAACACCCTTAAGGGCCCGACGAAACAGGCCAGAGGACAGAAATCAAAACAGTTTCGTCCCAGTGGGATTTAAAAACTGCCCATCACAGAGTCCTCCCCCTCTTCCGTCAGACACAATCAAAGAGGGAAGCATAGCAAGACTTGTATACTGAATTTATGTTGTTCGAGAAAAGGCTTAATTAGCGGCGACATAAAATGCATTTCACAAATATGCAAAGATTTAAGTATTCAGTTTTGTTATTTGTATTCATCAATGCACCGAGTTTTACTGTATTTGGTCGTCGTAAATAACACGGTTTCAGGAATTGTTTTCTTTCATTATTAAATAAAGTACATTCAAAAATAAAATGGTATTCGTCCCTAATTTTCCACAATTATTGCATAGTCTTTCGTTTACTGGAATTCTTGCCCAGTTACCGGTTTCAATTGGGAGGCGATGGTTTCTTGTTCGAAAACGTATCATATAAAATCGGAGAGCTGATGGAGTAGAGGATAGATATTTCTCAATGCCAAATTCTGTTTTAAATATTTTGTTTTCAATTGCAGAGTACCAATCGCCTAAAAAGAGGTCCTTAAGTTTTTGCCAAACTGTTAGTTTAAGCCATTTTGTATTAGGGAAAGTATGTGTGTCCTAAATATTGTTTAAACCACATTTAATAAAACCATTTTTAACATTATAAAACAACGGAAATTTATTCTTCAGCACAGAATTTTCATAACTGCTAATGATTGTTAACATACTTTTATAGACTGTTGAAGACAATTTTCGTGGTAGTTCATATTGATTTTGAGTACAAATTCTTGACCAAAATGATATTGTTTTTTCTTCGATGTCTAAAGTAATTGGAGTGCATCCTGTTTCACCGTATATCATGTAATTAGGAGTAGACCTTTTTGCTTTAAGGTAGTAGACCCCTAATGGGCACGAGCTTTTTTGTGTTTTACATACCATGCCTTTTGTTTCCATTGCGTGTGTTAGAGATTCACCTAGCAGGGATTACTTTTATTTACACTGTCCTGTGACTTTGGAACATGGTGGGGGTAAGAGTGAGGTTGGGTGCGCACCATAAACCGGTTTAAGCTCCCCAGTGGTGTTTTTGCCACTGACCGTTCCAAGGCGGTGCCCCACTGTGTTCCTTTAATTGTTCGTTTTGTCCTCGTGTGTTTGCTTTTTGTGCTGGTGTGTGCTGGTGTGTGCTGGTAGTGTGTGTGTGTGTGTGTGTGTGTGTGTGTGTGTGTGTGTGTGTGTGTGTGTGTGTGTGTGTGTGTGTGTGTGTGTGTGTGTGTGTGTGTGTGTGTGTGTGTGTGTGTGTGTGTGTGTGTGTGTGTGTGTGTGTGTGTGTGTGTGTGTGTGTGTGTGTGTGTGTGTGTGTGTGTGTGTGTGTGTGTGTGTGTGTGTGTGTGTGTGTGTGTGTGTGTGTGTGTGTGTACATGATTGTGTGTGTGTATGTGTGTGTGGGTTGGTGGTGTGCACTTCTGGGTGCTGTGGGGCTCGTTTTGGGGAGGCTGCGTTTTTGGTACGTGGCATTCCCTGTTTGATATTATTTTTGTTTTTAAGCGCGTTCTGTAAATCTGCTTCGCTATCCGCTAAAATTACAGTATCATCTGCATATAGCAGTATAAAAAGTTTTAAGTAGGTTTGCACATTTTCTATTTTGATTCCATTTAGTTCTCTGTTATTGTGAAAGAAATTATGCAAGTCAGTCAAAAACATTGAAAATAACAAGGGCGATAAATTTTCCCCTTGGCGAACGCCGATGTTATATGGGAAAAAGTTAGACTTTTGCGAATTTACGGTAACACATGATTTGATATTGTTATACATATTTCTAATTAAGTTGAAACATTTACCATTTATATTAAGTCTATAATTTTTTTCCCATAGTCCATTTCGCCATATAGTATGAAAGGCTTGTTTCAGATCAATTAATGCACAAAAGAGCTTTTTCTTAGAAGTATTTAAATAATGAATTAAATGTTGCAAAATAAACATATTGTCCTGTGTTAAAAACCCTTGCCGAAAACCGGCTTGACTACTGTCTAATAGATCATTCGATTCAGCGTAATTTTTCATTCTATTATTAATTACACAAGTAAAAAGCTTACCTAAACAGCTGAAAAGAGTAATTGCTCGGTAATTTTCAGGCTTTGTGGGGTCCCCTCTATTTTTATATATCGGATTGATAATGCCTTTAGTCCATGATTCTGGTACAATACCTTTATCTAAAATGAGATTAAAAAGTTCACAATAAATAGATTTCATGATTGAGAATGAATATTTCATATGTTCATTAACAATTCTATCGATACCACAAGCTTTATTTGATTTCAAGGATTTAACTGCTTTCTCAATTTCTTCTTCAGTTATTTAAGAAATAATATGTATCCATGTTTGGTTTGTCGTAGAATAACCCGAGTTCGGAGTTTTTATGAGCAAGAATATATCACGAAGGCCGAAGGCCTGAGTGATATATTATTTCGCATAAGAACGACAAACGAGGGTTATTCTACCATAAACCAAACTTGGATACTTATTATTTCGATTCTAACACGACTTATTTGAAACAACATTTGAAGAAAATGAGAGAACTATTTTCATCGAACGTAATTTACACTTGCGTGCTACGCACCTAGATTTGGCCGTTGAAGTTTCCTCCCGCGAACACTGTAAAGATGCTATTTCAATGTGACTTTCATTCATGAAAGATGTATACGCGGTGTTTCAGATTTTTCATCAACGTAAACTACTGTTTCATAAGAAAGAAAAATTTTAATAATTTTCAAGTAAATGTAACAGGAATTTCCTTTAAAGAAATGGTTCGAATTTTCAGGGTATGCAATAACGGTTCAAGTTACGAAAAATATTAGTAACGGGTATAGATAAATGACGTCACAGTTTCTCTTGATTGATGACGTCACTGTGTAAACAAAAAAACAATAACAACAATACAGTAAATAAAGTCAGTGTAAATGGTATCGTAACATTAATCAAGTTAACTGGACGTGTGTCATCCATCGGATCCCCCCGCTTTGCCCCAAGTCATCCACAGTATGCCATGTAAGATCCTCTATACGTCGGGTAAATTGAACAGCCAAAATACGATGCGCGTGCAGCGTCGTACAAGGTCGGTTTATTGCAGAATAACCCAAATAAATTTTGTTCTACATGTATGTAGGTTATTCGCTGGTCGTGTTAGAATTAACAATTTATCATTTCATTATCTTGTTAATCTAGTGCTAATCTATTTTCATTTACATTATCACCATCTTCAGTATAATTTGCGTTCTTAAAAAATGTGAAAATTTTTTCTAGCTCACATTCATTTTTTTCATTACTGTTACTTTTAAAAATTTTCCAGTATTTTCTAGGGTCATTTGTTTTTAATTTTCTTAATTTATCTATACGTTTTGATTTCGATTTATTAAAGAACTGTTGCATCGTTTTTTTTGGTACATTTTCTTATTTTGTGCAGATGCTTTGCTCTATGAAAATCCCTTCGAGTTTTTTTGCACTGATTACCAAACCAATTTTCAGTATTATTTTTACTATTTCTTTTTACATTATTACCATTATAATTAACAAGGCCAAACGTTAGCTCTGACGGATTTATAATCTAGGAAGCGATGTCCGACACTATATCATCAGCACATGACTGATTAAAAGAATTATTAGTGTGTATACATGTATCATGCAATTTCTGAGTTATACTTTCTATTTCATGTGAGTTCATGTTGGCTACAAAGTCATTAACTTTAGTTTTTTTGGAAAAAGGTCAAGGTCAGTTAAGAGTGACGGACATTTATTGTGGTCAGTGAGAAAAAATAATTTTAAAAAGTGGATTACGAAAATTTGAATATAGCAACTATTGTCGTAGATGTTCAGATAAGTTCATTTAAGACTTTGATGATGTAGGTTTATTCATTTGTATTCACTGAAGGCTGCTATTTGATAATACATAAAATTACACAAAGGACAAAGGACAATGGACAATGGCGGACACGTTGTATAACCGGTTTTAGTATACACACCAAATCATAAAAAGTGTTTACATTGTTTATAAACGGTTGAGCTTGTAAAGAAAATAAAAATGCACAGAAGAGAAAGTTCCAGAGAGGTCAATAAAGGCTCCGCGTCGAAGGATGACGCTTCAGAAATACAAACGAAAAAAAAATAAAGACAGAAAAGAAAGAAAGGTGGAAAAAGATGATAAGAACGAAAAGGGAGAAAGACAAGTCAAAATTGATAAAATGATGACCAAATTACAAAAAGATTCTAGAGACGAAAAAGAGCCTAGCATACAGGATTTAATCACGGTAGTAACATCTCTCGACAAGAAATTCAGCCAGCTTGCGTCAAAAGACTATATAGAGAATGCTTTAGATAAGAGGCTTCAGAATTTGGTGAGTGAAGAATCCTTCAATACTAAATTAGAATCACTAAAGACTGATATAAGTCATGAAATAAAGGTAGAGATGGACAAGGTATATGAAAACTTAAGAACTGTCAAAGGTCAGCTTAAAGCTTCAGAGGCTGAGATGGAACAATTAAAAAATGCAGAGAGTGACAGAAAAGTTGAACTAGATAAAGTAAGAGAAGAAAATGTGGCACTTATTAGAAAGAACAAGGAGCTCAAAGAGAAGATAATGGAAAACCATGATAGAACAAAATTCAACAATATTCAAATAAATGAGCTTGAGCAATACTCGAGAAGAAACAGTATCAGGGTGTATGGGGTGGACGACACTGACAAGGATGAAACGCCAACAATCACAGCAGGAAAGATAATAAAATAGCTGAAAAATAAACTTGAAATAGAGATAGATGTATCGAAAATAGATATTGCCCATAGACTAGGGAAGTTCAGCGAGGAGGGAAATAGACCCATCATCTGCAAATTACTAATTAGAACTGATAAAATGAAAATAATCGGAGCAAGAAAAGGGCTCAAGGGTACAAGCATTGTCATAAGAGAGGATCTGACACTTAAAAACGCGAGGTTACTGGAGAAACTGTCTTTAAAATGCTGGTCTGACGGAGGCAAGATTATAGGCCTCCTCAGTAACGGCAAGAAAGTGAAGATTGATCTCTTCACGGATTTGTCAAAAAACTTGCTTCATTAAAGAACGAAAACTTGTACTAAATTATAGTTTCTTGAACTTTTAGCTGTACTTGTATGCAGTAGTGTAGGAAAAACTTTCTCCTTTAGTATAAACGAACAACATAATGTTACTGACATATATTTGTTTGTTTGATTGATTAATTTATTATGTTGTTTTGCGTAGTGCAAATCTCTCACTATTGACACGTGTTTTATCATGAATATTTATTTACATATGCAAATTATGGTCGCTTGTATGCTTTATACATGCATTCATTGGCTGGTATTGATAATACTCTAATATTTTCGGTTCAAAGTTCAGAATCATTATGTAGCTTACAGGTTATACCGGAGTCACGAATCAGTTGATTGGCTAGCGGTTTTCCTTTTTTAAGTTACGGAATATCATAAGCGGCCAATACGAAAACATCTTTACAAATAATCATTATTTTATAAAATTTTAAATGTTAAATAGGCGAGTTTCTATCCAGATACAGGCATAATGTGGCAATATGTGTCACGGGAGGTATGTTTTTTCTAGCTTTCAGGGATGAGATTGTTCTCTACTGTGTATTAATTGCCAAGTTGAAGGGTAAAAAATGGTCCGTAAGCCTCTTATTTGACTTGTTTACAAATTACAGTCAAAGCACGTCGAAATAAAATAAATGTGGTTCGGTTAATTCACGTTTTTTCCTGTTTTTGTTAATAGAGTTATACCAAGGACCAATATAATTATATAATAATGTATTAACTACTGTTCATATTTTTCATCAGCTGTTGTTTATATAGTAAAATAAGCAGCAAATGATTTTTGTGCTGCTACTAAAATGATCTGATATCTGCCATGACACAATGCAGACATGATACACGAACATCAACATACTTTCCTATTACATTGGAAAATGTCAGTTGATCTTATTAATACATTCGGTAGTATATATAAAAATACAATATTATTTATATTGGAACTCATTATTGCTTCATTAAGTCTTGTATTTCTCCTGGCAAAATTCGCAGTAATACAAAAACTTACGTGTATCATACTTTGAAGAATTACACCAAGAAATTGCTTTTTTTAATAGTGTTAACTAATATTGTGATATTGATAACATTATCCATGGAATTCACTGAGCCGGATATTGTTCATATTTTTGAAAGGTATCATATATCATATGTAATGTGTATAAATAATTACAATTAGCTTCAACAGCCTTCAGTTTCAGAATTACAATGTTCAAAATTTCTACATTAACATCTCCTCAAGATTTTTTACATTTTTACTTTGGCAAGTGCAGTATTGGGGCCAGACCTTTACCAGCGGACACCCATTCATTACTCTCTCATGATTTTATATGATTCCTAAATCTATAACACAGTATGACTGATACTCTAACTTTTGTCTCAATGAACGTGCAGAGTTTAGGGGACAGTAGAAAGAGAAAAGATGTAATGAATTATTTAAAGGCGAAAAAGCATAATATTTACTTTCTACAGGACACACATTTTACCAACAGGGAAATAAATTTTATCCGCAGTCAATGGGGATATGAATGCTATTTTAGTAACTTTAATAGCCAGTCAAGAGGTGTAGCTATCTTTATTAATAACAATTTTGATTTCACCTTCAAAAGTATGGAAAGTGATCAAAATGGTAATTTATTAATTGTTAATGCATGCATTGAGAATAAGGATATTACAATGATCTGTCTTTATGGCCCAAATAAAGATGACCCTAATTTTTATACTGTTTTAAAAGATAAAGTATCTCAGATAGAGAATGACTGTGTGATAGTTGGAGATTACAACTTGGTCTTAAACCCGGAGGTTGATTGTTTTAACTATGTAAATATTAATAATCCTAGAGCAAGAGAAATAGTTTTACAAATGATACAAGAAAATGGCTTGCTTGACTGTTGGAGAGAACAGAACATCGAGGAAAGACGATATACTTGGTTCAAGAGAAACCCTATTGAAAAAGCAAGACTTGATTTTTTCTGATTTTCAGTAATTTGTTCACAGAAATAAGTAAAGTTTCGATAGAACATGGTTATAAAACTGATCATTCAATGATAACATTAAGTATTGAGTTTGGTAAATTCAAAAAAGGAAGATCTTACTGGAAATTTAACAATTCATTACTTAAGGACATTCAATATATACAACAGATTAAAAACCAAAAAGAGGCAACCAAAGGTCAATATGCCTTAGCACTTCAAGAAGATAGAAGTAATGAAAATATAAAATTTGTATAAATGATAAATTATTTTTTGAAACTCTGCTATTGGAAATCAGGGGGAAAACCATTCTTACTCATCTTATAAAAAGAAACAGGAAATTAAAATACAAGATACATTAGAAAAAGAAATCAACCTCCTGGAAAAAGAACAGAATATTAATTATGAGCTTTTGGATGAAAAAAAAAACAGAACTATTAATGTAACGGCAAAAGAAAATGCATGGTATTTTTATAAGATCAAGGGCTAAATGGGTCTCAGAAGGAGAAAAACCTTCACATTACTTCTGTAACTTAGAAAATAGAAACTATATATCAAAATTAATGAATTCTTTATATTCTAAGTCAGGATCTCTGTTAACAAATCAGACAGATATTATGGGCGAAGTTTTAAATCATTATAGAAATTTGTATGAAGTTAGGCATACAGATGACATAGTGATTGAAAATATTATACATAATAGAAGTCCTACCTTAAGTGAGGAGGAACAACTTTCATTAGAGGGGCATTTGAGTTATAATGAGATGTTAGCAAGCTTAAAAAAAATGTCCAATGATTCTTCACCAGGAAGCAGTGGTTTCACAGCTGCATTTAAAAAAATTTCTGGGTGGACATAGGTTATTTCCTGGTAAGGTCAGTTAATCATGCCTTGGACACAGGTGAATTATCAGTTACTCTAAAACAAGGGGTTATAACTTGTATACCAAAAGGAGATAAAGACAAGCGATATATAAAAAATTGGCGTCCAATATCCTTATTAAATGTCTCTTATAAAATTGTTCTGCAAGCATTGCACAACGTTTAAAAAAAGTTCTACCCAAACTAATTAGTGAAGACCAAACTGGTTTTCTTCCAGGCAGATTTAAGGAGACAATATTAGTTTGATTTATGATGTTATGCAATATACAGAAGAAAATAATATACCAGGAATGTTATTATTGGTTGATTTTGCTACAGCTTTCGATTCTTTGTCATGGTCATTTATGTATAAAGTCATGATTTTTTTCAATTTTGGTGAAAATTTTATTAAATGGATAAAGTTGTTTTACTATGACATACAGTCCTGTATAACTATTAATGGCCATCTTTCTGACTGGTTTACTATATATCGCGGTTGCCGTCAAGGCTACCCTCTGTCCCCTTATATTTTTATACTGTGTGCAGAAATTCTTTCCATTTTGATAAAGCAGAACCAAAATATTAAGGGTATTAAACTGAATAATATTGAGTTTCTACTGTCACAATATGCCAATATGCAGATGACACAACAATGCTTTTAAATGGAACTGAAATATCACTGAGAAATACAATGTTAACACTAAAGTTTTATGCCGAAATCTCAGGATTAAACATAAATGTAGATAAAACAAAAGCAGTCTGGATTGGATCCATGAAAAACAGTAGTTTAAAGATATGTCCAGATTTGTGCCTAACTTGGGAACAGAGTAATTTCAAATTATTAGGTGTAAACTTCACTCTAAATCTTAATGAAATTGTTATGACCAATTATAAAGCAAAAATTGAAGAAATTCAAAGGTTGTTTTTACAGTGGGCAAGAAGAAATATCACCCCAATTGGTAGGAATATTGTTATTAAGACATTGGCATTATCAAAGATAAATCATCTTATCTTGAGTTTGCCAAATCCCAACAAAGAAACTATCAAATTCATATAGAACCTTTTATACAAGTTTCTTTGGAGCTCTGGTCCAGACAAAATTAAGAGAACAGTCATCACACAGTCATATGAAAATGGTGGTATCAGAGTGGTCAATCTTGAAACATTCATGTTAGGTCTCAAAATCACTTGGTTAAGAAGATACCTGAACTATAATACAAAATATTTTAATTTTATTGCTTTGGAATATCCATTTCTTTGTAATTGCACTAACTTTGGTAGTGATTTTTTAAAATTTAAGATTGATACTGTGAAGAACATATTTTGGAAGGATGTTTTCCAAGGGTATGTGAATTTAAATACACAACATCCAAAAAACTGGACAGAATTTTGTGCTTTACCAGTATGGCATAATAATATGTTTAGAATTGGTGGGAAAAGCTTTTATTTCCCAAGGTTTCATAGAAAAGGAGTGATACTTGTAAATGATCTGTTAAACAGAAATGGAAATTTGTATACCTTCAATGAATTTATAAATATATTTGATATACAAACAAACTTCCTAGAATATCAAAACATCATAGAGTCTATTAGAGGTTTTTTAAATAAACTGAGATTTCCACACTATGCCATAAAGGTAAACTACCCTATGCAACCACTTACAATTAAAATTATTAGCAGCAGGAGAAAAGGTTGTAGGTGTATTTATGACTACATTTTGCAAAACCTCAAACACTTCACCATCTTCAACTAGGAAATGGAACACAATACAAAATTTAAACACTAATTTCAATTGGAAATGCACATACAAAACTCCATTTACTGTGACAAATGATCCTAAATTACAATGGTTCCAGTTCAAAATAAATCACAGAATCATAGGCACAAATAATTTGTTGCAAAAGATGGGGATGAGGGATGATAGTAGATGTACATTTTGTCATACACAAGCAGAACCAATTCAGCATCTATTTGTGGACTGCCACATATCAAGTACTTTTTGGGGAGAAGTCAAGAGATGGATCAACAAAAAAGGTCCAAATGTAGAAAAAAACTGGTCATAATAAATATTTTATTAGGTAATCACAACCTTAAGCCAGCTACTGTGTCTGTAATTTTAGTTGTTAAATACCATATATATCTATGTAAAATGAAAAAATCAGTTCCTAGATTACAAACTTGTATTAACCAAATTCAACTTCATATAAGGTCAGAAATGTTTATCGCAAAGAAACTTCAAATTATGAATTCTTTTTACAAAAAGTGGAATGAGTTAATAGCATTGCTTGGGAACGATGACTGAGGTGTGGGCATGGGTCTGGTGTCACAAAACTGCACTGTTGTCTTTGTTGTTTTTACTCTATTTTTTTTTCTTTCTGGCACTTAAGTTTACTGTACTATATAGTAACTAAAGATATTTAGCAGTCTGCTACATTATATGTTACTGACTGCTGTCTCTTACTGGCTTTGTATCTTTTTTAGTTTTTCTTTCTTCACTTTTTTTGTTTACATATAAATTATGGAGAGGTTTTAAACTAAGATGGATAGCCATGGTAATGTACATGTATATAGAAAATATTCTTGAGGGAGTTGCTCCCCTTGATATACATATATATCACATCAGTTTCACCACAAACACTTTTTAAAGGTTTATTCCCTTTAATTAATATTGGTATATCTAGTTTCAAGTCACTATATATCTAAAATATGAAAGAAATTCTAGACATAATGCCATGAATATAAACATACAACTAAATCACAGAGACTTTTGTTTCCTACATCCTTCACCGGGCAAGGCGGAACAGGTCAAATTCAAACAATATATATTTATATATATGCAACCCAGCAATAAGTGTAGGAAGATATAAAGAACGATATGTGTTTAACATTATAGTCTGAAGAGTAATTTAATAAAAAGGAATTTATTTTACTTATTATCACCTTGAACGATATATCTAGTACGTTCAAGGTGAATGTGCAACTTTGAAACTTTATTCTCTATGAACGTTCTGTTTTCACCTCTCTGGCGTTGTTGACATGATATTCTAAGAAACATATACTCTTTACACAATAAAAGGGGTTACCCGACTGGGGCCTCAAAAAAAAACATTTTTTTTTTAGTTTTATCCCATAATTTAGTATGTGGTTCGTCATGTCCAATTTTATCTAGATTCATATTGATTTTAAAATCGAGAGTCAACACTAAAGGATTATGTGCGTCAGATAACAATGTACAGAAATCCAATACTTTAAGTGTTTAAATAGGTTAGAGCTGCATAAAAAGTAATCAAATGTACTGGCCCCTTCACATGTAAGCAAGCATTTCGTATCTCCCCTAGTTCTACCATTCATTATGTAAATATTATTGAACTGTAAAAATTCAATGAATCTATAGCCATAATTGTTAACTGAACAGTCTTTATTTTGACGGTTTTTAAATACGTTTTTAGAAGTATCAAATTTATTCATTTCCAAATTATATTCATCACATATTTCATAGAGGAAAAATGTTGGTTTCGTTGTAAGATCACATTATAATTTCTCCTAGTGGGCACCAAAAGTGATATTTTCACCATGATACCATGGTCTTTGAAATATGGCTATCACAGAACTACCACTACTTACATGTACAAAAGAATTAAACAGATTTAGTGAGAAGCGGAAAGTGTTTTTTCAAGTACTAGATAGCCGCGTATTGAGCTGTTTTATGCAAAGGGCTGTAGGACAAATTAGCCGAACATGCTGATCAACTGCTCAAAAGATTTATTTAATATAACCAGAAAAACTTATGTCAAGCTACTACCGTCTTGAAAAATAAGTTCGACAGGAAATGGCACGAGATGAGTTTTACCTTTATTGCTTTTACGAGGGTAAAGTTTAAGGCTGTGTACGCAAAAACAAAACTGTTTGAACTTTGTAGAACGTAACTGGCATGAGGTTAATAAAATGATTATGTTGTTTGTTTGATTATGTTGTACGAGCCTTTATACCATTTATTTACGAAAATGATAACATGTGTCATCAGAAATCGTTTATTAATAAAAACAAAGGGGCGTAACAATGAATACATTTATCTTAAACTGCGTACATAATAATGATCTAAATATTGCAAATCATTTATAATATATATATATATAATTTATTTGAAGACAGATAGCAGAAATACACAGAATGGCTCCGTCAAGGACGAACAGCGCATACAATGCAATAAAATATTTTGGTACAAGAGGCTTACCCCTATCTGCAAGCCTTACTCAAAACCGATCATATGAAAGACACTTACCATTACTGTACTGTTTCTTTTTGTAAACATGGGCATCACCATTTGTTTTGACTTTGAAATGACAGTTTTAAATGTGAATGTATTAAAATACTATTTACACACAAGAAAAAAGATAAAAACCTTTGTTGATCTTGGCGAATGAAATTATAGTCGCTGTCAGGCGCTTCTTTAAATGACCTTGACTCATTCCTCTAGTGACCTTGATTTTATTTCAACCAATGAAAATGCAAATGTTTTTTTAGAGTATTTTTAAGAAAAAGTGCTGACATATATCATACAGCAGATCACATAGAAAAAACATCACAGGATGTTATCACAAAGTATAAAGTTAGAAGTGGTGACATGGCCCATCATTACTTCTAATTATATCAATATATGATTTATAAAATATAATAATCAACGAATGAAGTGACTGTTGCATAGATAAATTACTTAATTGGTAGCATGGTGCCGAACCTTTGCAGAGAAAGTATAGAAATCGACTCGTATCATTTTGTCACCATTTCGTGATGCTAACCTTGACCTTTTCTTGAACTACTGAACATTTGATCTGGTGACCTTGATTGTCATGTAGTTTTCGAGATACAAAAAAAATCATAAATATATAGAAAATGTGCCTACATGGTTATTGTGTCAAAGCATAAAGTATGTGTTTATGATATAAATTTTCATTTTATACCCATATTTGCAGATTGGCGATGTCACACAATTCATTATAATTCTATGAGTATTCACTTTATGACCATAGACTAAGTTTTGTTTACACTTATATTGATTTCCTATATTGGGAAAAGTAACAAACTACTTTTTATATGCCTGTTACGAAAAATGAACAAATAAATAAAGACATTTTAGGGCAGAAGAGAGTTTTTTTAAACAGTATTCTATATTTTGACCTTTAAATGACCTTGACCTTGAAATATAATGGCATTTAAAGAAAGGTCATTTGAAAGCTTTGTATCTGGACATAAATAACCACTTAAATTAAATTCAATATTGTGTAGCATTTAATAGTTATGATCGTTATATCTATACGAGTCATAAGCTTATGAAATGGCGGCCATCTTGGACCCCATCTTGGTTTCCATAAAAAAACTGACATGAGGTCAACTGTCCACCCTCGATAAAATTACACTTTAATCATCCTTCTACACAAATATACCAAGAAACACTCTGGACAAAAAGTTCACACAAATACCTCCAGGGACTAGACTAATTCAATAAATGCAAAGTTATATGGTACCCCTTAATATCACACAACAAAAGTAAGCAAATATGAATACATACACGCATGAAGATGATAGCAAAAAGAGTTTACACACACTTATGTAAATAATATTACATCACGAACGCAATTGTCATTGTAATTAGACGCATGGTATGACAATATGATACATTCTAAAAAAATAGTTACAACAAATGCAACAATATAGATATTCGTAGTCAGGAAAGTGGTTGCACCTGTTATCAGTTTTAATATGATCGTTTGCCAGTGTATCGTTTCGAATGAATTGTGGCGCGCATGCATTATTTGAATTGGCATAAAAATGGGATATTCCGAAAAGGCTGTCTATATAAGAAAAATATATTGAAGTTGTAACCTTTACTATTAAATATCTGTTTATTTTTTGTTGAATGTATTCGTAGAAATGCTTGTTTAGATTACTAAAAAAAATTCTTGTTCTTCGTAACGCGAGTATATTTTACGGCATAGCCAATAAAATAGTGAAATATTAACTGCGGTTTCGCAAAGAAAGAAATATACGAAATCACACCAATACATGCATTGCAGTATATAATATTGGGTAATAATCCAATTGTAGCGGTAACCCGGTAAACTTAAATTCCTTTTACTACAAAACGGTAAAGCACAGTTACAAATATCATGACAATCAAATTTCAGTTCATCAAATTCTGTACACAAACTATCGTCTGCTTTAATACACAACCGGCTAAGCTGTCTGCAATAGTATGGGTCATTACATTGAGCACGTGACTCTCCACATAATTTTTTATGTCCTACAATTTGTCTGTAATGTTTGACTGAGGTGCGGCCGGGCGTATTACCTGTTTTATACCTGCCCACTGATCATCAGTCATGTCGGGACTCACAAGCGATATCAATGACATGTCGCGTTCTTCATTTGCACGTTTTGTAGAAATTTCAGTGTCAATTGGTGATCTCTCTTTACGTTTCTGTTGCATTGTTCTGTCAGTGTCAGCAAGTAGACCATATTTGTTTGGTGTGGTGAAGTTGAGTTCACTGTCTGTTTGCATGCGGTCTATGACTCGCTTTTGTGGGTTGTACGGCCGTCTAGCGGCATTTGGTGCGGAATATCTACCTTGTGGATTTGGGAATTTCCTATATTGATTCTGTTGCTCTCCATATGCTGGGGGATTTTGTGGTCTCGGCAATGTACAGGTGTTTCCAAACTTGTCTGTGTATATGTTTGTATCTGAGTTAAATAATACATTATTGACATAAAGCCTATCCTTCACTAACACAACCTTTTGATCTAATTCACTTAATTTTCGCGTAGCTGGATATAATTTCTTCCTTCTGTCTTCTATTTTCTTTGGAAATTGCTCGTGTATTTTGATTTAAGATTGCCTTTTATTTAAAAGAATTCCAGCTTTTCTCACTTGTTCTTTTTCACTGTGACTTTCAAATATTGCGACGCGTTCGATATGATACAGCTGCTTTTCGCGGATCTCCAACTCTTTTAACCTGTGCGAATGTTATGGAATCAACATCTAGTGGGAATTCTTTACTAATTTCATTGTCACTTTGTATTTTATTTTTCAGGATTTTTCTAAAGGTTGTTTCTGGACTTTCTATGGGTACTAATTTATCGTTTACCTCTCGTCGGGCCTCCTCTACATTGAATATTATTAAATTGTAATTCATAAGCTCACATTGTGTATCAAGAAAATGGCTTTTTAATTCCATGTTTTGTGTGTCTAGCTGTTGTATTCGTGTCAGTAGTTCAGTGTTTTGTTTTTGTAGATGATACATTTTATCTTCCACAACTCTATTAGATTCTAAGACGTTGTCAGATGTGTCACTAAGCAAGTGGCAAAACTTTTCAGTATCATGAATTCTTGTAGACATGGATTTATTTTCGTTTCGGATTTCTGTGACATTGCGATTTAACGAAGCAACTTCCTTTTCTAAAGGTAAAATCTTTGCTACACTACATTCAATTGTTTTTAATCTAGTGTTTATTTCATGAATCAAATCGTATAAGTTACCATCTTGACTTGACTATGTGTGGTTGTTGCGGGTGCTGGTTGCGAAAATGGACGAAATCCTGGAAATCCGGGAAAGTATGGTGATTGTGATGTCGGGTAGGGTGGTAAGAAAACATTAGGCATTGAATACGGGTGCTGCTCTTGTATTGTTGGTTTCAAACCATGATCAGAGTTCGTGTTCTGTGTTTTTGCATTTGAATAACCGCCGCCATTGTTTCCTTTGTTTGGATTATTTTTCGACGTTTCACCCTTTTTCTCTGACATAATGTTCACAAAATATCCAAAAGATTACACTTAACTCATTTAAGATCCAAATTCGATCATATGCAAATCTTTCAATTCGATAAATTCCTCTCAGTTCAATTTTTCACACAATGTTTCTCTATCGTTTGAAAAAAGCGGCCATTTACAGTCGAGCCTCGTTTTCGTACCCTTATTAAATCTGTCCCATGTTCGAAAACGTAAATAAACAACATTGTACATTGATCATTGTCAGGTAGACGCTTGAGGCCGTGTATTAACACAAAAGTGTTAAAACAATTACGGATGACAGGTGTCAATATGGTTTTCACAAGCTGATCTCTTTGTTTGTTTGACAATAATTTGTAAACCGTGTGAATTAAAATTTGTTTGCGCATCTTTGGTTGTTGGCTTACCAGAACTTTAATCAATCAATTACAAAACTGTTATAGTTTGAGCATGTCGGGCAAATGATATGAAATACGAGTGATTAATTTATCAAACAAACATACAAGTAGCATTATACTTTCTGGACAGGGAACAGCAATTTCGGCTTTGGGTTTATTTGTACGACGCACATGTATACTAAGTTAAAAACCAAGGTTATCCAATAAAGACGCCACTTCCGATTTTCAGGATGTTGAACTTCGCGAATTCAAAAATACGCGAATTAATAAAAATGTCAAAATTAGATAAAACAATCGCGAAATTTCGGTGTCGCGAAATTAAAGTGTTTTACAGTAATAGTGATAACGATAAAGATTGTCGATATGTTTGACTCGGCGGTATTTTGAACTAGCAATATTTTACTCTTTGCCCTGATAGATAAGCCCTTATCAGAAACTTCAACTACGTTCACAGTTTATATGATTGGAGTTCACAATACGGTGGTGAAACAATTTAAACCCGAAAAAATATGCACAAACTGTAAGTTTATTTATATCATTATTAAGGATCTAATTAGATGCTAAAATTAAAAGTAGTGAATATAATATGTCAGTGGACTTAAATCTTATTGGGGCGACTGCAAGGGAGGCAATTGGTGTTTTTCATTTACTTATGATGCTCTCTGGTACCAACGCTCGACTATTCCGTTTTAGAATCAGAACATTCGACAACCGTGTGTTAATTTGCAAGGATTCTGTCGATTTTAGTTGACATTATAATACAGACAACACCAATCAAAACGCTCCTAACAAAACGAGTACTATTTGGTGCGGTTACCTTGATTCACAAAATGGCGGTGCCCATTGCAAATGTAGAAAGAACGCATGAATTCTGTTCAAAATCTAGCATCGAACAATATAAATCAATTTTCCGAAGTGCTTAAACAACGAGCGTTGAGATTGGTTAACCTATATCTTTTTTTGAAATCGTAAAGCTGCTATATTGAATCTAATATGGTAAACTAAATAGGACAGTGGCGAAAAATAAAAACCACAGGTATCTGACGATGTCTAAATCAAGGTATCTTTCTATTTTTGCAAAATATCAATTTGTATAACGGTGTCTGCAAGTGATTTCAAAATATTGACAGTTTCTGTTCAACCTAGACCCAGTAACATATCACGGTATTAACTCTTTATCTATTTTATCTGTTTTATCTCGTAGCCAAAGCAAAGTTTAAAATGTATATTATAACCGACATCAAATATGAACCCACTCGCTCTGTGCAGTACAGTTATGTAGTATGGTATATAGAAGGGAGTTAACTATTAAACTAATATCAAATCTATAACAGGCACAGGCTATTACATTTTTACTAATCATTCAGACTTTGTCGCCTCTCATCTGCATAAAAAGTTCTGAGATTTTAAGTCATTAACCCGAAAATGCCATATCTTTACAGTAATACATTTGAAATCACAGATTTTCGGGACATTGCAAAATGCTCCTTTTAGTACTATAATGTTGTAAATGATACAGAAAAAATGTATGGGTTTTATTGAGTAAAAAATGAGGATCAAACCGAGTTTCAATTTACACACTTCCAAATTCAATGTGTTGTACTTTAAATTAAAGTTTAGTGACGTTCAGTGTTCGGTCAATGGTAAAGGCTGATGTTTTAATAAATTTTAATTGAAAAGGGAATTCAAATGTAATGAAAGTGCTAAAGACCTTCACAATGATTTCATATTACAGTTTATGAGCTTCGGCTGGCGAAAAGATCATTGTATTTTTGCATACTGTTTAAATCACAATAAACAGAAAAAGAGGGTTGACAATACATAGAATAGAAATTGCAACAATACTAATTGATCACTGCAAATAAATACTAAGAACATGTAAGCTCAAAAAGATTATTTATACTTATTAAACAATAATTAAAATTTATCAAGTATTAATATTAGTCATACAGTGAACAATTATTATCATATAAATGATTTTTCTCAATCATTACATTTATTGCATTTTTAAAACATAATGTACATTTTTCGTTTTCGTCAAAACGTCTTTAATTTCATCTTAAAAGCCAATGCCGTTTACTGTTGACAAGATTCCCTTTATTCCTGGATTTATTTTTAGAGCAAATATCTTATCAATGCCATTAAATTGACTCACCTGAATGTTCTCTCTACATTAATATAGAAATTATATCTAGGACAATAGATAAACTGATTAAGCTGTCTTATCCAAGGTCACACTGTTGATAAAATAACATAACTATGTCATGTATGCATCAGGCCGTATTCACGTATTCAACTAAGATTTTGATTGAAAACTCGTGTTTCAAAATACATAGCTCAACTTCTAGTTGTCAACACAACTTTCTGGGATTCCATTTGTAATCGTATAATACTGTGCAGATTTTATATGCAAAATACCTGAAATGTTCATGAATTTCGTAAAAGCATCTGAAAAATACTGAAGACCATTGTCGCCCTAGATCTGAATAAATAATTCGCTTTTCGAAAAAGTTGTCTGAACAAAGATTTGACTAACTTTCAAACATTTGTAAAAACGTCATTTGGCCACATTGCAAAAGAATTAATGAATATCTCATTTAGAAGAAACTCTTTCGGACGGCTTATTGCAGCGTTGTTTGGAATGTATAGCTTAGGTTTACCTGAATCTATTCAAACCCTCAAGTTTAGTTGTTTTTCGCTAAAACAAAATTTAGATGAAATGTACAAAAACGCATTACATGTTTATGGCGCAGACGATCAGAAACAAAGTCTTGTACAGTGTGTTTTGACATCCGGAAATAAATCAGCTACAAAATAATACGATTACAAACATTAACAATGTTAATTAAGATTTCAGTGAAAATGAACATTTAGATTGGAAACTTTAACTAAAATGTATGTAAGGTCTGTACTAAACATATCGAAGAAAAACGTCAATATATGTTTGGATATTGATCTAATGTAAAATACTTTAACTAATTCTGTACGTTATTCAATATTTCTTTGAATTGTTAAATAATTATTAATATATACCATTGTATGCCTAATGAAAGCGGCAAGAAAAATGTGGTTTATACGCGTTGGGTTCTTATAGTCTACTATTTGCATTTAAGTACGATAAATTGAAATACTGCATTTTCTTGTTTAACAAAGAACACAAACATTAAAATCAAAATTAAATTATATTTAAAACGTGAGGCTTTTAAGTGACACCACATTATTCAATTCAGACGTAAGAAATAAATATAAGTTTTGATTCGAAATTAACATAATATTTCATAAAACTTTTATCAAATTGTGCATTCATTTTTAGCTCGACTTTTCGATGAAAAGGGGAGCTATCCTACTCGCCCCGGCGTCGGCGTTGGTGTCACACCTTGGTTAAGTTTTTCAAATTTCAAAAGTATTAGAGGTATGGCTTTGAAACTTACCATACTTGTTAACCATCATAACCTCCATCTACAGACAAGAGTACATAACTCTGTCAAGGTTTTTGACAGAATTATGGCCCTTTTTTACTTAGAAAGTGTATTGAGCTTGGTTACGTTTTTCGTACCACCTCACTTTATTTCAAAACCATTGGAGGTATTGCTTCGAACTAACCATACTTGTTTATCATCATAACCTCCATCTACAGACAAGAGTACATAACTTTGTCAAGGTTTTTGACATAATTATGGCCCTTTTTTTACTTAAAAATGTATTGAGCTTGGTTAAGTTTTTCGTACCACCTCACTTTATTTCAAAACCATTAGAGGTATTGCTTTGAAACTTGCCATACTTCTTACCATCATGACCTACATCAACAGGCAAGAGAACATAACTCTGTCAAGATTTTGACAGAATTATGCCCCTTTTTGACTTAGAAAATACATTGAATATTTGTAAAATCCACTTATTGCCTTAACCTTGTGAGATATTGCTTTGAAACTTTGAATGCTTGTTAACATCATTACCCCCATCTGCAGGCAAGAGAAGGAACTCTGTCAGGGATTTGTTTTAAAAATTAAGGCCCTTTATCGACTTAGAATCTTGGTTAAGTTTTTCGTACCAGTCCACTTTTTGACTAAACTGTTTGAGATATTAATTTGAAAGTTGGAATACTTGTTTACCATCATGATCCCCAAACATGGGCAGGAGAAGGTAATTCTGTCAATGATTTTATTTGAATTATTGCCCTTTTTGACTTAGAAACTCAGTTAAAATTTTCATTTTTGTCCACTTGTTGACTGTGGGGTTCGTTTTGGGGAGGCTGCGTTTTTGGTACGTGGCATTCCCTGTTTGATATTATTTTTGTTTTTAACCATTTGAGATATTACTATGAAAGTTGGAGTACTTATGTACCATCATGAGACCTATCTGTAAGCAAAAGAAGATAACTGTGTGAAAATGTTTCTTGATTTGTACTTAGAAATTCCTAGTTAAAGTCTTGTGTGCCCTTAACTGTCAAAGTTTTGTTTTATTGGCAAGCACTAAAAAACTCGAGCGCGCTGTCCTACTGACAGCTCTTGTTAAGGTAAAAGTTAATCCTTTAAGCCGCGTTTCGCGACATGGTATTTGTTGCATCTCGCAAAATACACCACGCCGGTCAACATCCTTATGCCGTGCGATGCCGCGTGGATTTGTAAGTCTCCCGCGATATAGTGTGGAAAAAATGGAATCCGTCTGAGATGTACTGTACATTGGTAGAGATGGGTTGTCTATAGTTTAGACGATGGTAGATTCTTTATGGATTGGTTACATGGGGTACATTTACACAATAACTATACTGTGTAATTTGTAAATATAATTCAGAAATAAACTTTAAATTATGAATGTACAGTTTATAAAGGTATATTATCTGTGAAGTATAGATCCAACTGAAGAACGCTACTATTATCGGAAAATCATATTTCAACGTTATAAGTAAGAAAATAGTGTTATAATGAATACTTAGTTGTTAAAAAGGTGCAAAATTGAAAAGCCGCCATGGCCTAAAGGATAAGGTGTCCGGATGCTTTGACACTGAAAGAAACCGTTTATCGAAATGCAATTGTTTATGTTTCGTTATGTTCTCTTTTTTTCATTCACATTTGGGGGATGTTTCGTTACCATGCTACCTTTTCATTATCATTATGATTTAATTCTATATTTTATTAATTCTTCATCTTTATTGTTTGTTTTATATATAAAAATCATTTTTTCAATTCTGTATAACAGTTATTTTAATACTTTTATTGCGCTCTGTGTCAGAATAGTCCTCACAGTCGCTATCGGTTTCGGTATCCTTCTCATCGCTTACATCAGTAATGATGACGACACATTCATTGGATTTATATTACAATTTCTACTTTTTTTGCAGCCTTAAGATCATTTCGCACTAATTTTTTCTACCCTTACATATATACAGAATCCTGAAGTCATTTTAAATCAACTTCCGAAAAAAAACGCGCGTATTTCGTCAATTGTGAATAGACTTACATGAATGCCAAACAATACTTCCTCAGCCGTGACTCGAACTCGTGATACCAAGTTTCGACGATCGCCGATTTATCTACTACGCCATATTTCTTCGGTAACATTACAAGTATATACTTGGGTAAATATACATTTCCTAACAAAATATGAAGGGATAATTTTACATTTGACTACCCCTAATATCTTGTTTATGTAAACATTATAATGGCAGAAATAACATGTTTTACCTATATTATCGAATCGTCTATATCAATAGCCAATCGTATTACCTCGTAGATGTATACATCATTTACATAACAATAGAGGGCAGGTAAATGTGTATTAAAGTCTGTTCCACCTAATTTTGGACCACTAGTTTCTTGTCGCCATTGCATGTAGTTTTGCTCTTTATAGCATATTCATATCTGGAAATTTAATATCTTCGGGCATCTTTTTAATGTTTCCATTATTTCTTACAAATACGTAAAAATCCGCATTTTTTGTGATTTTCTCCATAGGGCGTAATGCAAAGTGACGTCGCGTTAATTTCTAAGATGGCGGCGTCCATAGCTGACGTTACCAGGGACGTACTCAAAATTACCAACGTCGTAAGAGACAAGTTTTTGCGGTGCATCTCTGCTATTCAATAAATGTGTATATGCCGACCTGAACAAATTCGTATCGACTGTTCAACGATTTCGGCATACCAACTTGCTTTAAATATCCGGCACCGTATGATCAGCCGGTACATAGTCACCCAGTGATATAGAAAATATATGACATGTAATAAGAACCCCGCACTCAGGTGCGGACGAAGATTTCCGCTCTTTAAAGAAAGGGGGCTTTCTTTGGGAATCCACCATAACATGATGAGATCATGACCATATATTTTCAGAAATGAACATTATTTATAAAACTATTCTAAATCTGAAAGTCCAGTATATGTAAAAATAGCACGTCATCTAATAAATACGTCACGAGTAAGTTTCGGAGAATTAAAATCTATGTTGTCGTTTTAAGATCAATAGATCTAGGTCATTAATGCCTGAAGGAAAATAAAGGATTTAGAATGGATTATGGAGTGTTCAGGGTTAAACTGTGTCATGCATGTTGGGCCCATGTTTAAATGAATGCGTGTTTCACTTGCATGTTATGCTACTTCACCTGAAATTCAACAACTGCTTAAGACTTTCAAAATGTTTAGTAGTACTGTCATGACTCATGGACTGGAGTAAATCTGAAATGTTTGACAGACTGTCAGTACGACATTAGCCTAGGCTAGGCTAGGAATCATTTGAAAGCAGGAATGATTAGGTAAATCTTTTTATTCTAGAGCTAGATCTCCCGTGAGGGATTTTGGAGCCTACTTTCCCTAATACTTCTGTCACAGTAAGAGATACCGTTCTATTGTCATTGAACGCATTATCACACCAAGAGCGCACATTAAGTTTACACAATTACAAAAATCGAGCATTTTAACAGAGAGCTCAAAACTTCAACAAAAAGCATGTTATTGAAGAACACAACGTACTTATGTTTTTTTAGGTTGTTACATATTCAGCAAGATAACTCTACCATACCAGTCTTCATATAATACCTTCTGAACTAAACAAGGTCATCGGCAGTAATTATTAGTTTATTCTATCGGTAGAATTTTGAAACAAGCGTAATTCTTTTTGTTTCAGAGAAATGGAAGAACTCCAGAGAATGTATGAAGACTTGATGTTTTCCAGTGATGAACTCTTAGAGGAAGACGGAATAGCAAATATTGATTTAGATACTGACACCAGTATCAATGAAGAGATGAAAGGACTGAAGTATGTTATGGCAGAGCAGGGTATAGAGGGTGTAAAGCAAGCACTCAGGGTTAACAGTGATAAATGGAAGAATACGGTGCTGCATATTGCTGTAACAGGTAGAACAGGAGCTGGAAAATCTGCTTTTATTAATGCTTTACGTGATATAGAAGCGGAAGACGAAGGTGGAGCTAAGGTTGATGTCAAAGAAGCAACTGCAGAACTGACACCCTATAAGCATCCAAACAATCCTAGTTTTATTGTTTGGGATATGCCTGGCGTTGGTACACCGACATTTCCAAAGGAAACTTATTTGGAAAAGGTGAAGTTTGATCAGTATGATTTCTTTATAATTGTGTCAAGTAATAGATTTACTGAAGAAGATTTGTGGTTGGCGAAGCAGACACAAGAACAAAAGAAACGATTTTACTTTATTCGTTCAAAAATTGATTCTGATGTAACTAACAATAGCCGCGCTAATAAGAAAAGTCACTCATCTGAAAAGGTTATTAATAAAGTGAGAGATGATTGCTACAAGAACCTTACGGACGCCGGCATCGAATCTCCAAAGATTTTTCTCGTTGATAACCATGACAGGCAAACATATGACTTTGGACAACTAGAAGCGCAGTTACTCGTGGACTCTGACAACATAAAGATGGAAACTATGGCTTTATCACTGTCAACTCTTACTAAAGAAGTACTACAGCAGAAGAAAGACGTATTAGAAGGCAGAATTGACGTCAAAGCCATGGAAATCGCTTGCGAGATGTCTTTCTCACGTCAAAATAAGATATTTGAAGAAGAAATTTCATTTTACAAAGATCAGTTTAATCTGGATGATAAAACACTTCAAGATAACAGAGTCATTCTGAAGTTGTCTGAAGAAAAATTGATTAAATTTCAAACATTTACCAGATCAACATTTGGCCATATTGCAAAAGAATTAATGAATATCTCATTAAATGAAGGTTTTTTCAGGCGGCTTATACGATCGGTGAAAGTGATGCTTGGATTAGGGTTAAATGGATCTATCCCAGCCGTCCAGTTCAGTTGTCTTTCTCTAGAACAGAATCTAGATAAAATGTACAAAATCGCGTTAAAGATTTATGACACAGAAGCTCAGAAAGGTCTTGTACACTCGGCTTTGGCATCTGGAAAGAGCTAAACCGCAAAAAAGTAGAACAGTTTACGACATCAAACATCAATACCATTAATTAAGATATCGATGATAATGCGAGGAAGTAACTTTTAGATGGATAGTGGAAACTATATAAACAATTGTACTAAAATTGACGGCCAATGCTTAAATGACAAACGGAATAACTGAATAAGTTTTGCACCAAAAGTCACAAACTATCAAAGCTGAGAGTTCAGAACGATAAGGACAAGCATACAGCCTTAAAACCATATATTGAATAGAACAATAGAAACAAATACAGTTTATATACTACTAAAGTTTATTAATGAAACAAATATTGAAAGCAGTGCAGAAATTTACTTTTTCAGACCAAAATTGATACAGCGATATGATAATATAGCGATAGCCGCGCTTATCCGTAAAGGCACTCCCCTCGATAGGTTCTTTATATATTGAGAGGCGACTGCAACATGAACCTTATGGAAGCAGGCATTAAAGTTCCAAAGGGTTTTTTCGTTGATAATCATGACAGGCAAAGATTTGACTTTGGACAACTCGATGCGCAGTTACTCGAGCACTTTGAAAGCATCAAAATGAAAGCTATGTCTTTATCATTGTCGACTATTACAAAGAATGTACTACAGAAGAAGAAACAAGTAATAAAAGGTAGAATCGAGGACAAGGCCATGGAAAACTCTTGCGCGGATATTTGCTGATCAACGAGAGATATTTGAAAAAGACATTTTAGACTTTAAGGATCAGTTCAATCCCGATGATTAAACTCTTCAAGATAACGGAGTCATTATGAAGGTGTCTGAAGAAAATATAACTAAATCTGAAACAATTGCCAAAACGACATTTCGCCAAATTGAAATAGAATTGAGACGTCTCTCATAAAAAAGAAATATTTTCGAATTGTCTGATGCGAAAGATAAGGAAGATATAATAGATTAGACATAAATTAATCGACAATATTCCTCAAGTTTAGTTGTTTTTCTCTACAAAAAGATCTCAATGAAATGTACAAAATGGCGTTACAGATTTATGGCACAGAAGCTCAGAAAGGTATTGTACACTTGGCTTTGACATCCGGAAAGAGCTCAAACACAAAATAAGATGCAAACTTTACAATACCAAACACCAATACTGTAAGTTTAAATTTCAATGAAAATGTGAGGAATTAACATTTAGCTAGAATGAGGAAACTATATCAACGGTTGTATGTTTGGTTTGTACTTAAATTGACGACAAACATTTGTAAATGAAACACTGCATCAGTAATGCTGCAAAAGATATGAATTATTAACATTAAAGATTAGAACGATAAGGACAAGAACACATTGGACAAATTAAGAGTTAAATTTCTCCAAACGAATAACTGTATTTAACAAATAATAATAGAACAATGATGCCTTGCAAAACAAAAATACTTGCTTATGATTGAAACAAATATAAATTGTTTTCACATAACAAACATTAAATTGATTGTGATTATTTTTTGCATATTTTTACTTGTGCCTTTTTGATTTTCAGTATTTTAATTGCTTCTCTATATGGCAGTTTTGAGACTTAGGTCAGGATCAGCAGGTTTCTCACAATTTTTAAACTTAAAACATTTCACTTATGTTATTTTAATCTTCACTGCATCTCATCTGATGTCATAATATTTATCGTAAATGTTTATATCGCTTATTTATTGTACTAACTATGTGATATGTACATTGTATCATTTTAACCATGTTATTTGTTGAGATTGTGGTTATGTTGGTCAAAAGCTATACAGTAGTCGGAACGTAACAGTTGTCACACGGAGTGCACGATACACGCACGATGTACGCACGATACACGCACGTTAGACGCACGTTGCACGTTCGGTAAATACACGATGAGCGATTCAGAACGATACACGATATACACGATGTACGAAGCGCACGCTACACGCTACACGATAAACGGATTATACACGTTATACGATCACTTTGAGATTTCACATTTTATCTAGACTTAAACCTTTTAATCAGACCGAAAGAATAAGATCAATTAGAAGTTTCATACCTTAACAATAAAAAATGACATCGATAAGTGTCAAAGATCCACAGTTTTCATATCACAGTATGTGTCAAATTTGAACACCTGTCGGAGTGACTTTGGCAGGAAATTGATCCCGATGTGCGAGAAAACGGGCGTAATTAATGTTAATTGCCATCTACACTTTTCGTTAAATAAATTCTACATTAAAGACACTTTTTAGGACCGTGTTCAAGTATAATAATTTTATACTGGAACTTTGAATTGATATGTTGATGGGTGTCAAGTGGGTGGGGTAAATTGACATTGAAGAAACTGAAAGCTTGAAATGGCGTTTTCGAATAAATCAAGCATTTGGAACGGGGTTTTTAATGTTATTTTGTAGTATTTATAGTTGTGATGATTATACAGCCCCTAATTTTGACCAATGTTTTAATAGAAAAAAGTTTTGAACAATATTTAGGTTTTTTCCGGTAGCCCGAAAGTGAAAAATGTCCCTCTAGAAATCTAAGATTATTCTTAGAGGAGAGAAGATAATTAAAGCGCAATGCAGTATTTATGTACTGTGGACTATGGTGATTAATTCTATGTAAAGTTTTATATCATGTTACTTTATATTGTGTTTTAGTGGGCCTATTCTATAGGTGGGGTATATAAAAACACATAGAAAAAATGAACCTCTAGGAAACAGTGATATTTTCTAGAGTGAAGAGGGTTATTAAAGTTAATCTTTATTTCAATGTAGTTTAATTCTTGGCACGCAGTTTCATATACTTTATGTCACTGCTACCATTCTTTTAGATTCAGAACCCCTGTTGAGGTGGTTTGAGTAATACTTTATTGGGGTAGTAATAAATTTAAAGTAAAATTAAACAGACTGTTATGTATTATAAATTTTCTCACCCATTTTGGGATAAAATTTATAAAACTTTCTAGGAAATGAACCAAAAAACAGATTAAAAATCATTTGCAAAATTATTTTGGACCCTCTGTAGAATAATGGAATGGTCCAATTGCATGACACAACTCTGCATCCAGTGGTGGATAGCAGATTCAATTAGAACCCTGGAGAAGACACATCTCACAGCCTAGATTATACAGTCTCAAAATGCCATATATGGTGTTAACATATACATGTATGTACATGAAACATATAATCTTATATGGAATTATATGTTTATTTGATATACTGATGATGAAGAAGATACAATGAACATCAATGGATGGTTAATTACTGGGCAGAAAAATGATGTACATTCCAATATCTAATTTATCTGATGGCATTTTTACATAAGTAGTTTCATCAGTATAAAGGCTATGAGATAATAGCATTTAGATTTTGTTTGCATATCCTATGTACATAAGTCTGATGATATTATGAGGTGATAACACATGTACATATACCGTCTCCCTTGGTCTAGTGGTTTAGGCATCCGCCTTTGGAGTGGGAGGTCGAAGGTTCGAAGCCCACCAGGGGTCCGTTCTGATATAGCTGGTTGGTGAGCCGCCAGCTAGTTAAATAATGGTTACCGTATGCCTACCTGCCTGGTGCCTGGCATTAAATGGTAGGATTCAGGAGGTACATGTGCTCAAAAAGTCTCTCATAAGTCAGAAATGGCTGGCCCTTTAAATAGGGGTGACACTATAATAAAAAAGCACTTTACCTTTTACTTTTATACTATACATGTAGTAGCTCATTTGGAAAAATTGTTCTTGGAATACACATGTAGCATTAGCAAATAATTTGATGGAAGACTGACAACAATATGAAAGAGCTAAGCAACACTCTATATTTATAAAGGGGGTGTAACCTCACATGTTTCAAAAACCTCAATAACTATGAGACTGCAGAATAGAGCTCAGCAATGATGGTACTCATGTTTTGTTTTAGTTATTTTGGAATTTAGATATGTAGAAAGAACTTAAAAGATCTATATTTGTTCAAATTGATGTAAGCTAGGCATTTTAAGGAAACTATCAGAGATGAGGAACAAATTTAATAAACCGGACAGAGTTCAAGCACCACCTCTGCCACACTTACAGGAAAAAAGGCCCTTTGAAAGATTTCTAAAATGGTTTCAATTTATGAAACTAACCAGAGGAGATCAGTGTCAGAAGTACTATATGACTACATAACTATACAACCGGTCTACTGAGACCAGAGTAAATTGTGACTTAGTAATAGATGTGATTTTCATATTATTTTCTTTATTAAGCTATTAAGATTACAAACTACACACAATTAATATAGAGGTGTTCAAAAATAAAACTACAAAAAAATAGGTGTTAGCCGGTATCACTGGCTTTACGGGAAGTCCACACAAGCACAATTTTGCCATCTTAGCCTTAAAAGAAATCTTATTTTTTAAAATGTTTTATTCATTTTATACAACATGATTATGGTACTCTTTTAGTGATATTATACTATTGTATACTTAAATAATGAGCTCTTTGCAGAACTTACTACTTAATTTAATTAGGATCTTCAGTAAAAGAACTACTTGTAATACTAAAATACAATTATTAATCAAGTGTGAGGGTTCTCACAAGACTGATATATATTACAAATCTAATAAAACCTATTTCAAGGTATACAACTTGATTAAAATCAATTTTTTCTATGTGCCTCCTTCTGAAGTAAGAGAGTAAGAGTCTGTTATAGTTAAACTGGTAAGAAAGATGCAGGTGATCAGATGTAGCATCTGTATGGCCAGTGGCCAGTCCAAACCTGCAAGGATCTACTTACTGATCATGATAAAAGGGTTGATGTTTCATTTAATTGGAGGTAGTACAAGTAGGTTTGTAAGTAGAAACCGGCTTACATTTATCCTGAACCCGCCCCCCTACCCCCTCCGTCCCCAACATATTACAGATAATAGCCAGTGAAATTTTGTTTTATTATAATATTATATGGTGCCATACAGACAGTGCAAACTACCATACAGTATTAAATTATATATAAGATATAAATTACAGTTACAGTATTTTATAACTGAAACAGGCATGTAACAGGTACAGTGGTTGGGCAACCCCTACCAACATGTCACCCGTCACTCCCTGCTAATTTCTGTTATGTGCAGACTATGATTTGCTAAATAATAACAAGATTGAATTTTTATGTTTTGGGTTGCCAATTTAAATCAACACCCACTAACCAGTGAAACAGCATGTTTACTACTACAATTAAAATACTAAGTACTTACTGAATATAAAAAATTGCATTTATACAAAAATTGTTTAGGATTTTGACTAGTGACCTACAGGATGGGGTCTGATAGCAACTGGAGTAAATTAGATAACTAATTTTATCAGTCATTTGACAGTCTACTATGTTATTCTCCAACAACCTTTATACACATTAACTTAGGGCTTTTCTTAGACTGAGAATAATTATTAATAGTGAAACCATGCAAGTCCAAGCTTATCCATTTCTGGCTTGAATTTTAGTCTCTGTGTGGTGAAAGCTATGCAGTCAAATAGCCAGTGAGGGGTGTTACATTTTACAATGCACTAGATGCAAACCTGGTCAACCCAAAGTATGTACCAACCCGAGCTGGTTGGTAGTAAGTTTGCGCCCAGCCTAAGACGTGTGATTGATTTGTCCATTTTGTAATTTGTCAAGTATCCCATAGGACGGCCAGGTCGCACTGTTTTGCGGCGAAATGTGTTTGTTTTAAGTTTCAATTCTCTACACCATCCATCCAGGATAGTGGTTCGAATCCCGGCATATATTTCTGTGGGTGAGTATGGTATGTCCTGGATCATGGCCCCTAAACCAGGCCCCTTTTGTCTGCATCATCTGCTCTCATTACCAGATATTATCATAAACCTACATGAGCTGGGCACTATAACATGGTAACTGGTAAGCCTGTTTTTAGGCATTGATAAAATTTATGAATAATAATAATGTATTCAATAACTCTGGTCTAGAATGACTGTTTTTTTTATTTCATTGAGAACAGAGATGATAGTGAATCTGAAAATATATACAATATAGCAAGTTTTTTAGGTTGATGATGTAAAAGACAGCTCAATGCAGTGTCTATTGTTATCATTTCTGGTATAAATGCAGGAACAGGTTATAGAGTATTCCTGATAAATGGAACAATAATTTGTCAATCTTCCTATGATGGCAACATACATGTTTAGATGGATTACAACAGCTGAAGCTAATATACCAGAGCCTGGATTTTTAGACCCATCTGTGTATATATGTAGATGTCCAGAATAAAAATATCTGATCTATCATTTGAGTTTCTAACTTTGCGAGATGCGGTATGTCAGATTTGATCATTTTGTTTTCTTCGGGCACTTGTAGGAGGATTTTACAAAATAGCCGTGCTTTATGATCTCACTGACCAAAACCTTGACTTTCGCTCAATATTTGAGAATCTATTCCTGGCGCCCCAGTCTAAGGGGCGAACCCCAGCCTCAAGTTCAAACAGGTAGGCAGGAGTAGAGGACAACGCACAAAGGGCCAGCTGGAGGCCTTAATTAATTTTGGACAATATTCAGACCCTGTTTTGAATGGCAATGAGGCATTTGATGAGACTCAAACTAATTATTCAGTCAAAGACAATACCTAATTACCTTTCTCTTTATGTCAGCTAACGGATATATTATTCCAATCAGGCAGTATAGGGGACATTTTGGTCATATGGGGGGACGTTTTGGTCTGGGGACGTTTTGTTTTGGGGACGTTTTGGATTGCTTCGGACTTTAAATATTTTCGTAAAAGTGTAGTTGATTCGGCGTATTATTTGCATATAGCCAATAAAACACTTGTTAACATCATACCCACGATATGTTGCTTCGATACAGGCGTACCTTGTCTGCTGCACTTTAAGGAATGCATTGACAACAGCAGTTTAGATAAAAAAGATGTCCTTTCCGTTGCAAAAATAGACCTAAATTTCGGATATGAGGTGAAAATGTCTTCGACCTGTCCCGGAAGTCTTTCTCGCTCGCAACTACACCAAATAATATAAACTGAAATCAGCACTTTTTGGGGGAGATGTGCACGCTAAGTAAAACGATTAACTACGAAATACACCATCGAATCGTACGTATACCGTATGGATTATCGTGCATCGCGAATCGTATATCGTGTATCGTGTATAGTATATGGTGCACGTTGCACGATGAATGATACGATATGATACACGGTATACGATTGACAAAATACACGATGAGTGCACGCACGTTATACGCACGTTGCACGCACGTTATACGCACGATATACGCAAATTTTGACAACTGTTACGTTCCGACTACTGTACATAGCTTATGTTATCATATTTGCAATGACATACCGTCTTAAATAAATGGCGTATTGTATTGTGAAAAGTAATAAAACAAATTTATTTTCGCGATAAATGAAACTGTTTTTGGCAAAAACGTTTTGTATTTTAGGATATACATAAATGTTTTTAGGAAAACTTGCTTTTCGTGAAAATTAATTCGTTTCATTTCTGTCCGAGGACCGTCTAACAGTGAAAACAATTCCGATTATAATGTTCTTTTTATAGTTATAAAACAAAAAAATAAAAAATCCCACTCCCTTTTTAATTTTCTCCCCCAAGAAATGACCACTATCATGATTTTGCCCATTAAATGAAATTATAAAGTAGCAAAAATAAAAACAAAATCGTGAAGAAAATATAATTTTTGATAATTTTGGAATTAAGTGAGATAATTGTCTTGATTATGTTATGCAGAAATACGCCACAATAAGATATATATATTAAGCTTGCTTGTATGTTTGTGTGTTTTGCATTTATTTTGTAAAGTTTTCTCGCTCTGCACTAGTATTTAATATTCTTGAAATATCGCCTAGATTTATGTTTGAAACGATTCAATAATTAGAAGTATTTGACCCATAATATAGTCTATTATAGCCGAGCACAGGTACATGCAGATTTATAAAAAAACAACATTTGTTTAACATTATTAATGCAGTGTAGACGTATTACAAAAACTGTAGCTCTATATAAGTTGCAATGCAACACAAATGTTTAAAGCTCCTATGTAGAGACGTTATGGTGACCTATTGCAAAATTTCCGATCCGAAAGAAAAATAATGAAACATTAACATGCTCTTTTCGAATGTATTTTGTGTATTATGTTGGATTTCAATAAAGACATTATACTTTAGTTTGCAGTTTTATTTGTCATTCAATGGAATCGCCGTATTTTACTTTTTTCTTCCGCTCTAATTTAATGATCATGCTGCTCCGAAAGTTGAAAAACAGCCATGAAAACCATATCCATACACTAGACTTGCCACACTTTATAGCATGTGTCTAAAAAATTAGAACGACACTTGACGTCAATATAAGAGATTTTTAGGTCGTATTGTTTCAAATATTGACGAATCTTCCAGTTCAACTGAACAACAAACTAGCGGATGTCGAAGTTTTGTTGTAGTTTGAAAGTCAAGGTTATTATGTCATGATGACCGTACATTTACACCGATCGTACGTTATAAATTTTGATACATTTTACAAGCGCATTTGCGATAAACTAACTGGAATTAAAACAATATAGTATCCATATTCAATGTATGTGGAATGAAAAATAACGCTTGTGTGGCATATGATCATTTGTCTATAGAGCAGTTGTGTCCCTTGTCATATTTAAAGCCTAATTACACAACACGTGCGGAAGATTAGGAGCTTTGCTTCTGTGTGAGTTCTATATCCACTGATTTCATTGGTCAAGTAATCAGCCTCTGCGTATCCTTGCAATATAAATAAGTTAAGCACGATTGCCATGAGCGGTTGGTGCAAAATATGTACAATGTATCTTAGATAATGAATCTCCAGGAAAAATTATAAGACACACAATTTTAAAAGTAGTCCTTTTTAATAAGAGATGAGGTTTTGGCATTATTTTCCATCATGACTGGATATAAGAATCCTACATCGATTACATATTGAAGCATTATGATATTCGGCATATTGTATATGCAGCAACAGACAACGGCTGCACTAATAATAGTCTTTTTACCGTCGTAAAATCCTGGGTTGAAATCCCGTTCCTTGAGCAACCTTCCTGAAGTCGAGTGCTATTGAATCTTAACAAATACATGTAAATGGAACGTCTGATATCAGGGCTGGTAGCTGAAATAAATAAATGCGAGAGTAGCTGTAGTTCTTTTCTACCTTTCAACGAAAAAGAAATTTGAAACCGGCGTGGCTCTTACTTATATATGAGTTAAAAACAAAGCTCACAGATATGCCCAGAAGATGGCATCATATTTGGATCGTTTTCCGAAGTTTGATACATTTGGTTTAAATGGTTCAACTGCGAAACACATTCATACAGAGCCCTGTGACGTTAACTGCAGAATTAATCAAGCAAGTTTTTGTGCAAGAAATTTAAATAATGAAGTTGAATTCTCCATACGTTGTTCTTATTCAATAATATATAGTTTAGGACTTTACTCCATCTTGCAGGTATCTGACAACGGAAACTATTCATTTGAACGTATATTAGAACTTATTCTGTCTAGTGAATCGATTTATCCGGAACAAATGTATGGATGTTATTTATACGTCTTGGCCATTTTGTCTGAAAACATAAGAACTAAAGTCTTCTTTAAAATTGCTGTGACGCGTAGGGACCAAGTGGCTCGCTATATGACTGTTTGTGTGTTGATGATAGTTAAAACATATTTTATTACCATATATACACATGTTTGCACACAGTATAACAATTATAAAAATACATATGATAAGAATGAAAGACAAAATGTCTTATGAGTTGATGATAGCAGCTTAGAAGCGCATAAAATCAACTATAATTAAAGTCAATTTTTCAAAGTTAACACACTGAACAGTATTCAGGTCTTGTCGAAGTCCCGAATAAAATCTGGTCTGTAAATTCGGACACGGCCATCCTTGAAGGCTATCCACACGTCACCTGTCCGGTCAATGTTCAAAACATACGCGTCCCTAAGGTTCTTGAAAATAGCAGTCTGTAAGTATTTCCCGTCCTCACTGAAGATATGAACGTTTGTTATTGCGTTATTATCAAGAATAAAAACATGACGTTGGAACGAGCAAGCGACTCCAGATGGACATAATGGCCCACACGAGGACGACGTTTTGACGTCACGGCTTATCGCGCCTTTCCAGATACCGTTTTCATCCAAAATCGTAACGTTTGATATATCATCAGAAAAGAAAATATCACCGATATAATTCATTGTTAAGTGTCTCGGACGGTACACCATTTTTGGATCAGGGTGACTCAGTTCCATTAAGATTTCACCACGCGTACCGCATTTTAATATTTTCCCGGCGTCATGAAATGCGACAAAAATGTTCTGTTGACCGTCTCGTGTTACACACAACGCACTTGGGATGTCAACAACAGAAAAACATTTCAGAATTTTCTTCTGCTTTGTGATGGAGTTGATTGATTTTTCGGTGGCGAAGAACAGCTTTCCGTGGTGATCGCATGAAATGTCAATAATGTTTTCGCTTACAGACATAATGCTTGTAAAATTTATGTTATCGCTTGCCTTTTTGTGTCGTCTGCTGTCCAATGTGTAAGAGACAATGTATTCACCAAAGGAAACGTACTATTCTGTCGCGGATGTTAACGAGATTTTTGCATGTTCATCTTCAAACGCCTTTTTTGAATAGGAAGTCGTGTGTCGTATATTCTTGAGAATACCACCGGCTCAATAATTTCGTGATCAAACGTAATACTGCAGTTTTTGTCTGCAGGCGTGTCCGTCTGAAACATGACAGAACCAAATTGGGGAACGGATGCAAGCTTCATAGTAACAAACACTTGTTAAAAGTAGTTCCGTGTGAGTAGATGTTTCTAATTATTTTTGTATTAGTTGAAGAGTAGCCTGCACATCAAAAAGCTGTTCCTTTAGGAATAAAAGCTTCTCATCTATGATTTTATGGAACTTATTTGCATTGGATACAAGTTCCTCGATCCAGATATCTTCAGGTGCCAGGAGTTTATCGCGGTGAATTGTAACGTAATTTTGATAACGTCTGATAACATTTTCCACACGATTCTGTAATTTTGTCTTACTTTCTGACATTTCAACGATAATTCCTTTAATTGTTGGAATGACTTGATGTTCATGAGAGCTCACCATTTTCTGGATACTCTTGCGTCTGTGTTTTGCCGCGCGAATAAGTTCACTTTGACCTTTTATCTCTATGGAGTGACGCACATGCGCAGTAAGCTTGCATTTTTCGCAGATGGATTTTTCACAGAAATCACAGTACAGCTTGTGTTTGTGACATTGAAGTGGTCGGTCATATTCATCGACCGTTTCCGATATAGTATCTGTCCTCGACGTTACTCTGGACATTTTCGATTGTAACGATTTGGTGTCCCGTCTTCCATCGGTCATCTTTTGTCACTTTTCGTGCACATGTAGTAAAAGCGACGCAAGAACAATATATACATTCACTGAGTATCCGTCACGTTCTGTCCAGAAATGTGTACAATTTATGCGCTTTTAATAAAAAAAGAAACTTTATTTTTACTATTATACATTTTCAACCTTTCACTTAATTACGTACCGAGCTCTTTAAATACTGTTGATCCTTACTTTTGCTGATTTTTGCATTGATTGACCCGGGACATGGATGGCGATACAAAATTTATTGTTTGTTTAATATACCTGCCTTCAATCGTTTTCACATCTTTATCAATACCATTGTATCGAAGGTTGGCCTAGCTTTCCAATTTAGTGATACCGTTTAACCACATGGAGGCATTGACAAAATGTCTTTCCTGTCTTCATATAAGCCTTTGGCTTAACAGTATAAGTAAACTCCGTTTATAACGAACTTCTACTGACCATTTAAATGTGTTCGTTATATCCGGAGTTTATTATATCCGTATACCATTTTCATATAAAATAAATAAAGAAAAAGAAATCGGGACCAGAAAATTTGTTCCTTATATCCTTATATATTCCTTATGCTGTGGGGTTCGTTTTGGGGAGGCTGCGTTTTTGGTACGTGGCATTCCCTGTTTGATATTATTTTTGTTTTTAGCTATATCCGGAGTCGTTACATACGCAGTTTACTGTACAGTCTAGTCTAGATTTTGTTCTTCTAAATATTGATATGAATAGCGAAAAGTTCCATAATCATATCTGTCCGAAAACTCCAAATATACCATTCACCGTTCATATAAATTGCGGGTTGGTTTGATTTTGTCATTTTTGAAACTGTGTTATGAATATAGCGTCCTTGATTATTTGATATATTTTGTACATCGCTTATGTTACGCGATATATTTTACTTTTATTCTTTGTAGATTTATTGTGTCATACTATCAAACTAAAGACTTCATTTTGGATAGAAGTGATACTGCTTTTAAGAACGCTGGTCGGAAAACACAATATGCATTAACTGCAGATGTCCACAACAAAAATAATATTAGATACAAATAGACACACCAGCTTACTTTTAAAAGTTAGTATAACATTTTAAATAAAGACGACACACAACTACTTTTTTATTTTTCTAGCCTTAAAGTGTATTATTTAACCATAAGCGTGAAGAATTTCGATTGTTATATACCTGTGAACCTTTGAGTGTGAAGTTAACTTTGAACGAAAGGAAAGAGAAATGTAATACTTTATTCACTTGCCTACGTTGAACGAGTGCATCTGCACTGATTGATAATTCTCTGATATTTACTTTTTGAAGAAGACGGTACGTATCATGGACATCTTACAACATCACCCGAATATTTATTTGTGCTCAACGATTGACCTATCTTCTTGCGGTAAGTTTTAAACGCATTATATCCGAACCGACAACTAAGATAATAAGATCTAGTTATAACTTGGCAAAGAAAATCACAAAGTTCATGTCGCCACTAAAATCAGACAAATGCCGGTACCTGGGTGGAACCATTCACATGCCACCTGTATAGTCACGTCCAGACACTTTCAGACAAAGATGGAATATTGTGATACAATCCAAATTAGATGCCTGAAGTTGGCAGCCTAACAACCGAGTGGCTTGAAGCTGCTGTCAGTGATCTGGAAGCACATCGCCTGTCGAACAAGCGGCGTGAAGTTAGTGGCCTGGTTGCCTATTTGCGTACAGATGGCCGCCTGGTTGCGCAGCGACGTGCAGTTGGCGGTTAGGCGGCGTGAAGTTGGCTGTCTGGTGGCCTAGCAACGGCATATAGTTAGCAGCTTGGCGACGTGAAGTTAACCGCCTAGCGGCTTTAATTTGATTAAGCGGCATGAAGTTGGCGGCTTGGCGGTCTAACAGCGTGCATTTGCCGGTCTGGCAACGTGAAACTGGCGGCCTGGTATACGTAGAGTTCTTATATGGCTTAAATTACGACATAGCAGACAGACGTTAGCGTTGTTAGTGTCATAAAGTAAGAGCCCTAGTGGTAAGAGGCGTGAAGAAAACGCTGTGGCAATGAAAATATGTCTAACATTTAGTTACATAATACAAAAATCAGCCGATTCATGTTAAACAGAGCACATCCTATAACATTTATTTCACTATATCAAAGGCTCAGTGAATGAATTAATAAATGTATATGAACGAATGAATGATTGATTAAATTAAAGAATGTATGAGTAACTAAATAGATAAATAATAAATGAATGAATCCAATAAACAAAAGCAAGAAGGAAAGTAAGAAATATGAAAAAGACAGACAAAGAAAGAAGGTTTAGTTAGAACCGACTTCATTCTATGCCCGTTCACTAGAATACCAGGACACACCTATACCGAGCGACCTTAGCAACGTTGTTTGCCAAACAGCTAGCAGTCTGAATGGTTTAGTGTGCCTGGCAGTCTCACAGACTTAAACCCCCAACTGGGATATAAAAGCCAGAAGATGGCGCTAGGGCAGGTTTCATGGTATTTTTAACATGCTTCACATCTAAGAGCCCTTTTTTAAAATAGTGAAATAACCAAGAAGTATTTTACTTTAAAACTTTTTTCATAGCTTCTTTGCAACATTTCAAATAAATTGGCAGAGAAAATTTCATGTAAAAATGTACTTTATGGTACTTTGTAAGAAAAAAATCAGTTAACTGTCAAGATTTGAAAATCCCGGGGAGGAGTTTATTCGGTCATGAACTGCAGACGTAAACAAAAGCACGTGGTAGTGTTTACATTCCTGCAGCTTGAAATTACACTCTTGAGGCATCTGTTTGGCTATCAGAGACTTGTACAGTCCATGGCGGATCAGTAATAACATAATTATAATGATAACAGACATACCTGTTGCAGATTAATTCTTTATTTTAATATTCCCTTTCAAATGTTGCATTTTATTCATGGAATAGTTTAATCCAATTTCAATATGAATGATAAGTGTGTGGATCGTTAATAAATAGCATCACTTTTCATTTCCATTAATTATACTGTAACCATTATTATTATCATGTCCCAGTCTGTTATTATCAGAGTATATATAAATCACCACTGATGTCCCATGTATGGCACATCTTTGGGGTTTGGGTATAGGTTTCTAACTTGGTATAGAACACAATCAGGTATGATTTCTCTTTGAGTTAATTGAATGTTCGCTTCCTTCATTGCCTGATCTTTCCTTTGTAAATAAGCAGGTAAATAGCACACTCCTCTTCTGTCGAGCATTGTCCAGTATTTTCGGTATAGGCGCTTTCGAATGATGTTGTTTCCTGTCCTGGCTGTTCGGCCACCACCGAGCCATGACTGTGGATTTGAAGTAATACAAGGATTGTTAAAACAGTGTTTACAGACACGTTCACAGCCCTCTGCCTCGTTTTCTTTTAACTGAATAGTTGATGTGTTTTCTTCTTCATTAATTGTATGTTCACTGTGAATGTTTGCTCCTCTATTTTCAGTTGTTTCTCTTTTCATTTCTACATGTCTGTTTACACACATATGGGTATGCCCTTGATCTTCTGGTAAACAAAAATTGCCATCTTCACTTTCAGAATCACTCTGAATATCAATATCCCATCCGTGAAAATTAAATATTCCTTCTGTTATTTCTTTCTGTTCAGCAGTCATTTGAACAATATATTTTTTAATTTTACTGCTTTCGATTTCCATGCTTATTTTAATAATAAAGTTTCCCTCCAAATTTACAGCCATAATCTGCATTGTGTCTCACAACAACACAATGTCTATTAATGAAATGCCATACCAAGTCTGAGATAAGCTATCATCACCCCTTTGTTATTCTTTCAATTATAATTGAGAAATGTCCAACTGGCTCAGCATCACCAACATTCAAGCTCAGTGCAAAATTTGTTGTTGAGGATTAATGATAATACATACTTTGTGCAAAAAAAATGGATATTCCCCAAGAACAAGGGTTAAAGCGCATCCGTGATGAAATGAAACATCAACCTAGAATGTTTGCCTCTTGTTCTAAAGAAGCACGAAAGGAATCAAACAAGAAGCAGAAGCAAAATCAAACTCAACAAAGGGGTCGTCTTGAGTTTTATTACAAGACTGAAATTGAGAAAACAGAGGTGAAGGAAAACTGAACAGAGTTTCAACTTTTCAGTTGCTAAATAGAGTGTTTGACTTTTTTATTAATGAAAATATTCAGTCAGAAAGAGGGCCACGTGATGAGACTTACTTTGAAGGGACTACATACCAATTTATTGAAAGGGATGGGGCAGTTGATAACCAACTTTTCGTTGGTTCATTAAGTGCTGTTGAAAGACTTGTGACGTCTGTAAAATCTCATACTGATAAGTGTGATGGTAACGTTACAATAAAAAATCACCAAATGCTTAAACATGTATTGTCTATCAATATGCAATGTGAAAATGAAAAACATGTTTGGACTTGGACCTCATCACCTCATATTGAACATGGTCGTTTCTTAGTAAATGCAAGGCTAGCTCATGGATACTTCTCATCTGGTATGTTACCCAACCACTTCACGAAATTCTGTGATGGTGCAAACATCGGAAATATGGGAGAACAATACATGAAGGAATTTCAAGACACCTACCAAGAAGTCATTTCTCGACTGGCTTCTGAATCCAAACAGGAAGCACTACAAGAGGAAATAGCCATGACATGTGCTACCTTGCCTGATGATGAAATGGCTCATGGAATAAATATTTTGACTGATGCCAGGCATTGCTGGAGGAAAAATGCAGTTTTCAGTGATGTTGTGTGCATTGGTCAAGCTACGCACAAGGTTTTGGACATACAAACAGTGTCAAAGAAAGATGATGACCCGTGCTCTCAAAGACATGAGCTCACAGGGGTTAAACGTATCTATCAAGCTTTAGATGAACAGTATTGTCCAGTTAATATCCATGCCCATGACAATAACAACCAAATTACAAAGTATGTGCGTGAAGAAAGAAATCCAACCAACAATGCTATAGACACCTGGCACATGACAAAATCAATTTCTAAAAATGCAAAACGCATAACTTCTGGCTTCAGAAAATACCACGGGATAATTTGGCATGAAGAGCTATCGGACAAAGCAGCTGCTTTAAGAACACATATCTACTATTCCATGAAAAATAGTGAAAACAGTGCCGAAAAACTTCGAGCAAACATCTTAAATTTTATAGAGCATTATCAGGGTCACCATGACAATTGTTTGTCAACATCAAGATGTAAAACAGATGTGAACTATGAATGTTCCAAATTCCAGTTGAAAAGTGACAGAGCTGTAGAAATTATAACTGATTTTTTAAAAGGGTTGCCAGTCTATAAAGAAGCAGAAAAATATAAATACTGTATGGACACTCATTATGTAGAATCTTTCAACAATGCTCTATTACAGTTTTTAGACAAAAGAATTTCATTTGGTTATTCAACTTACAAATTAAGAATTGACTTAGCATTACTAGACTGGAATGAAAACATAAATAGGGACTTTACATCTGAAAGAATTGTTAGCTACAAAAGAAATCCCGAAATGACATACAAAATACCTGTTAAAAAAGCAAAAACATTTCAATATAAAGAATCAGTTTGGAATAAATGGATTGAATGGTTATACAATGCATAGCATGGTGAGTAAATTTTATTGTCTGCTCTACTGTTTGTTTACTTCAGTTATATTTAGCACAGGTACAGCATCTCTCTGCATGAGTAATAGTTTGTTATCTGGTAAACACGCCTACCAAATTGTCCCTACCAGGGCAGGGATTTTTGCGGCTTTAAGATTAAAGCTCTGAAGGTACTAAAGGTGTCCTTTATATACTATAGTGACCACTTCCCGTTTGTATACAGATCTGAAATGGTATATTGTAACAAGAGGACCATGATGGTCCAGTACTGCAGACATAAGTACACTATATACATTGCATCCTAGTTTGAAAATTATTTCTAGAATGATAGAATGTGAATGCTACAGAGTAAAACAAATTAATGGCCTTATTGCAATGTAATCCAGAGTTCCCTACAAGTTAATTGCACTTCCTCTAATTGCCCCTGTATTATCTTTTACAATTATAGCCTTAACAATAAAAGTTAATAAATGGATATAATTAAAAATGTAGTATTATATTTAAAATTTGAATAAAAATACTTTCAGTAAAAAGCTATGTACAAGGTAAGATAATTTTTTATTATCCAGATATTAATATTATTGGACATGCTAGTAATGTACACTTTACATATCCCGTCATTGCGCCATACCTCAAACGTGTGAGTGATTGCGTACAGTATAACATTGTATGAATACATGCTGATTTGTGATGTTATTGAGTGACGTCACGAAAATCTTGTGGTATCATACGGGTATGTCAAGGTCTGCTTACATGCAGTATTAAAATAAGTTGAAATTAACAAAATCCTTCAAAGCTTAAGAAAGGGAAAGGTAATAAAATTGTTTTGGATTTTTACGTGGTATATGAGGATATGTTACCCACCTCAACATAATATCACCCTTACCTACGACTTTGGTAATATTAGTCTAGACGTTTGATATATTCCCACACACCACTTACTTCGAAAACCCAAATGATATAGGAAAAAAATTGGCAAGTAACAGTTATAGTTCTTTGATGTTGCAAATCCACTTATGTCCTCTATTTTTTCGCAGTTCGAATAAATTCCATTCCATATTTAATAACTTATACTCCATACAAAACAAAAGACACATACATCTATCTTGGGATTAGCTAGAGGCATGGTTCTTGGTCACTGCACTCCCTATCAATGCCCTTTATCACTGTGTGATTCAAGTATCAATTCAATCCAAGTGTTCAATATCATCCAACTTATATTCCTGACGAGGTTTTACAGAAAGGGAGATAATTCAATAATGAAGTTATCTAAAGAAACAGTTCACTCCCTACCCTCGATGTCTTCTATCATGTTATGAACTATCAAATCAGGACGGCCATAGTGGTCTGTAAATCAAAATGTCTTTAATGCGACATCATTTCTTCCTAAGTTTTTTTTCCTTAAAAATACTGCCCACTTCAACCAGATTTATCGGCTCTTTCATATTCTGTACATCTTTTATGTATTTATCTTTAATACTTCTTCCAAATATTAATCATTCTTAGTTTCCTAATAATATATTTAAATAAGGAAGAATCTATTCTCTAGCAAGTTTTTGATATACCTTAATTGAAATAAAAATGCATAAGCATCATAACACAAATGTATTAAATGAAATTCCACCTTTAACTTTGCTTTACCTTACTAAAAAGTATCAATTCATCTCTTAAATGGACAGTATACCATTTAAATTCAGGCGAAATTAACTGACTGAATTAGAGTAGAAAACAGAGCCTGCACAGGTGTAAACTTGTATTAAAAAAAATATTGTACATGTTAGATAAAGTAGATTTCATATCCATATTTATAATATTAAAGTCGATGAATGAATCTCAAGTACATGATGCATTACATCCTCATACCTGTAGAATGAATATATGAACAAATAAATGTCAATAAAAAGCAAAAAAAAAAAAAAACAAAAAAAAAAAACAGAAAAACTTTCCTCCTTCAAATCAACAAAACCTAGGGCATATGCTATTCCTGGAGCAAGAGAAATGGAATGTATAAACGTTAATTTTAAATTTAACCAGTGGGTTAACTTTTAAGTTAAATTCATTTTCTGGATAAAACTGAGGTTAGACTGGTTGATATTAACCTTGAGTTGATTTGGGTTAAATTCACCCAGGTCATATTGATTGGTTACATTTTAACCAGATGGCTGCTTTGGTTATCCCGGACGCTAGACGACCCAGACAATTTCGTATAATTGACAGACGGACGGTTTAGACACCAATGAATTACGCAGGCGGTACAAGTTCGATGCAGCTAACTTGGATAGACTGGAGTCATTGCTTGGTGACAGACTACGGCGACATACACAACGGAATAACCCACTAACGCTGAAACAACGGATAGTGATTGCCCTTTGTTTCTTTGCCTCCTGGGGCTTTCTTCAACTGATAAGGGATACATTAGGCGTTGATATCGCCACTGTGTCCCGGACAGAGACTCGAGTGACCGACGCACTCTTTGACGTACAGGACGAGTACATAAAATTCCCGACGACTGATGACCAGAGACTGGCTGTAAAATGTGGTTTTATACGAAGCGTGGCTTTCCAGGCGTTATCGGTTGTATAAATTACACGCATGTTCGTATAATTGCCACTCTCAAAGCAGAGGAACGAGCATACGTCAATCGCAAAATAGTTCATTCGATAAATATGCAAGCTACTTGCGATCATCTTGGTAAGTGTGTCGTGTTTGTTTTTCTTTTAGAGTTACTCCCCTTCAAGATATATTTTAAGCTCAAGGTAGAGAGGCTACCATGGGAGAGGAACTTTTTGTCAACAAACTTAGTTTAAAAAAGAAATAAAATTTATTTGTTTGCTTTTAACGTAGTCATAAAATTCGTTTATGAAGTAAACGAGATCTGTTGTTGGATAATACAGTATCATTTATTAATATGCCGTTTACCTACAGTGTCAGTGAATAAATCAAATTTAAAAATAAGAGTGACAGAACACTCAATGTTCACTGTTCAACAGTGTTCAACAGTGTTCAACAGTCTTTGAACAAGCTTCAAGCTTTTAAAACTACAGTGCTGTATTCTAATACAGGAAAGTATACAAGTGTAAACGCATCGTGGCCAGGCAGCTGCCATGACAGCTATGTGTTTAAGGTGTCCAACTTGTTCTACTCATTTCCACAGTTGAAAAATTCAATTTAGATCTATATTAAGCTTAAGTCTCAATAATTCGACTCCAAATGCAGACCCATTTTACACACTAACATTTTATTGGTATCTGGATAATATAACGATATTCATCTGTTGAGTACAACTATTTGGACTATAGTAAGCTGTTGTTCTTAAATGAGTTAAACGCTAATTTCAGCCGTATTTCAGTTATCTATTCATGGGGCCAGTTAACCATAATTCCTGTTTTGAACCAGTACAGTAGGCCTACTGCAAACTTTCTGACAAATAAAGAGATATGGTTAAATATGACCGTCTTTTTTCTCCTTTGTTTATAATCCCTGTGATATCTCGCTTGGTGAACCTGCAAAGACGTCTGACAGGTGCAGCGGGTGGTACAGTGGTCGAAGAGTTAACACTCAATCCGGAGGTTCATGGTTCTAATCTAGGCTGGGTAACTGGAAATTTCAGAAACGCTTGAACGCTTAGAGATGAACTGGTTAGACAGCCAGAGATGCGTATCATGCGTATCGGGTGATATACACTGGACATGTAAAAGAACCAACCGTCTGAAAAGAGCTAGGGTCTGGAAGCAGGATTCTTTTGTATCTGCATCTGTCTCTCTTCAACATGCGCCTTTAGTCGTAGATCCCAATCACTAAGATGTAACAGTCTCTTTTTCTTGAGACCCCCTTTAACTGCGGTCATTAAGATATTTTATTAATTCAAAATTAATCGACAATATCAATTGAAGTAATAGCGGAAAGCATGATCTCACTTGTATTGTGCGATATCAAACATTGCATTCATAGTCAAATATTGGCTTTCATTATTCACACTTTTCTCACCTTTCAAGTGGATGTTACAGTGACCTGGTAATCTCAGATATTCAATACAGTAGACATAATTTATGTTTGTGCCGTTTAACAGCTGACTGCTTCCTAAATGCCGTACAATGTACAATATGGGAATTAAAAACATATTGTGTTCAGCTATAAGTATGGTATTTTGTCCGATATACGACCGTCCGTCATCCATGGTTCCGTTCGGTACCTGTTTTCGGCACAACAAACAGAAATATCTCTTCAAAAAGGAGGCATGTTAAAATTGTAAATACAGCAAACTGACCTATATCGACGATATTAGATCACTTTAGCAAATTGTCGATGTGGAAAAAAAGTTAACCTTTACGAAAAGCTAGAAACTTTAGCGATATCATCATAAGTGACGATTTTGCGACTACTTAACTTCGCGGATCGACTGTGTCGCGAATTTCGCTTACTTAAAACGCGCGAAAAAACTTCTAAGTTTACAGTAATAGTATCTGTCAAACAATTTCCTCTAATTCGTTCCTTAAATGAAGAAAATTATATGTTTTAGATATTTATATAAGTTGCAATACCAGACTCAAAGCGATGTTGAGGCGGACTCGAGAGTGACTCTTCTTCTCAATCGAGCTAAAATAAATTAGTATAAACTAAATTTGATTTCCTTGCCTTACACAACATTTGTAAAAGAGGTACACTCGGTATTCCTCGATTCCGTTATCCTCGCCTGTGTTAGATCTAATACAACTACAAGCTTTGTTATCAAGCAGCACAAGTATATTGGCGGTAAAATAAATGAAAACATAAAGGAATATAGAAAGCATTTAATAGAAAGTATTTAGTAATAAGCATTCAACAAAATGGATTTAGGAATTATCAAATGGTAAGATGAACGGGCCTTCCATATTTGTTTCTTTGTAAAGCGACATCTGTTGGATTCACTTAATAAAGTCGAACATTATCAAGTTAATTAACATTTAGAATTTAAAACAACAAGTATTCGTTCGAGATAGCACGTTTAAAGTAAGACTGGAAGTTAAATAGACTCAAGACGTGAGAGCATAACAAGGTAAGCAAACTGATTTTACCCAAAATTTCATACTTGATAATAGTGCACGATATAAGGCCACCATGGCCGCCCTAAAGTGATTAAAACTTCCTGTTCTATTTTAAAGAGACAGAGCATTCAACGTGGTGCAATTCTAAATCACACGAAAACGACATGTGATATGCTAACGAATTAACATTTATTCACAAAAATCATGCTAAAACTTGAAGTCATTGTACCAGTAAAACGTTTGGAAATTTTACACTTGTTATTTAATGTGACTTAACATTGCAAATTGATAAACTCTCGCTGCACTTTTTGAATACATAAATTGCTGTTTTATAAATTTTGCTTGCTCTTGAATATATGCTAACTGACACTAGCTAATTGACTGTCCCTACAGCGCTGCTGATATTCTGTCATCTTGATGGACATGTATATCTGCGATTCAGTCAAAAAGTTTTATTGCCACCGGAAGTTATTGTCGCAACGTGAAATAGGGGCAGGTAATCGCTGTTTTGATTAACAAAATCGAAAAACATTGTAGACCTAACTTTTTCTCCAACATTTAATAATTAATAAAATAGCAGTGACACCACCATATGTGACACCGCATAAAGTGATATCAAGTCTTTTAATTTTCATTAAATATGAAAAGAGTGCAATTTTTACTCATTCATATGTGACATTGAAATGTTTTTTGGTAAATGTGACATCCAATACATGAAAAACAATCAAAATAGCATTTAACAAAGTATAACTTTGCAAAGATGCTGATAAGCTTCTATGTGGGGAAGGTATGGGCAAAAGAAACACAAAACATTTTCAAAATGGCGCGAAGAAACTGGTTCGCGGGAATATACTAATATTCAGTTTCAAGTCTGACCATTAATCGAGCTAGCTCATTGGTTAGCTCCGAGGCGTCAATGTAGTCTTATCTAATATCACGCGCGTGTACCATGTAGCTTATCAGCAGCAGGCTTAATGTCTACAATGTCTGAGTGCATAACGGTATCCGGAAATATAAATTCATTTTTTTCTGGTTCCCATCAATAAATTACGATTTATCCTTAGGGTTTCTCTGAGTTCTATTTATGTCTACAGTTGATAATAACAACACTACTACTTTATGGTTACAATGCCTGAACCAGACGTTTTATAGAAATAAAGATATAGAAAAGTTCTAGTACAAATGTACATACTGATAATCACAAAGAAAAATATAAAGTTGGATGATATATACCACCATATTTATCCAACCGAGTAGATAGCCAAGGTAAGGAGGTAAAACGTTTTAAAATTTCTATTCAAGTGTATTTTATCGCTACAATAAAGTTAAGGATGTAATAAATGTAAATAATTTTCAGAGGTTGATTGTATTCTTACCGTTTCATAATGCTACTTCCGTGACACATTGAATATTTAGTACAGTAACAAAAGCAATATGATACAACAGAATAGTACATGGATGCTTGAATGTAGCCAAATTTTACGTAATTGAATAAATCCTAAGTACATATAACAAACTAGTCTGGCAGAAGAATAGCAAATTTAATCAGATGCAATTTTTCTACAACTGTTTGCTAATGATATACATGGCAGATGCAAAATACTGCAATGAATAGCACTTACACTTTGTTTTCTTTACCTAACTATGTTTACCAACAATGACCATAATATATAACACAGAATAACAAACTTAATGGCACTAACTATGCCTATGCAACAATTCAATAAACATGAGCTACTTCAGTAGCTGAATATATGACTGTGTAAAATTTATACTTTATTTGATTAAGCTTTTGTTGAAAAACCTAAAGCAGGGGAAAGTCTTTGCATTCAAGCGATACATTCATTATCAATAAAATAAGTACAGGTGTACTAGTGGTGAATTGTGCACATAAATTCATGTCTAAAAGCATATTTAACAATATGTGACAGTGAAACGCGGAGAGGAAAATTGTTTGTTTTAGAGTTATAGTATATGTACTGAAGAGATGTAACTTTGTAACTTGAGTCAGTGATCTATGATTAAAGCATACACGCAGATCTTTTGTAAACGAATCAATTCGGAAAGAAGACGGTATAAATCTGTCACAGTAAGAGCTACAGTTTTATCAAAATAGTGAACTTCCTTGAACGCATCATCTGTTTTAAAATCTATAAAAGAAATTAACCAATAAGTAGTACAATTCCGAAAATTAATACTGTTGATTAAAATTTCAGCGAAAAATAAGAATGTTACTGGATGGTGGAAACTTTATCTACGATTGTATGCTTGGTCTTTACTAAAATTGACGACACATATCTAAAACTGCACATGGCATCATTGATTTTGTTATACAACCAAAACACAAACTATTAAACAAAAAAGATAAGAACGATTAGGACAAACATACATGGGACACATCCCCAAAACGACTAACTACTAGTATTTCTTACACATAACAATAGAACGATTGATGCTATGCTAAACACATATATCTGTAACGTGTATTAATAAAACAAGTATTGAAACCAGTACAAGGTTTTACCTCAATCTATAGAACAATCCGTGATATGTGTAATAATAACGATGCACAATATGTAATGAGCATTCCAGATGACAGTGTATTAGAACTTCCCATCAAGTGTATAAAGTTTTGTTTGAGTCATTGGCGAATCTTATAAGTGTATCGGTAGCTATTTTGAATATTTTCATATCCATCCAACTGATTGTGATCCAATATTGCATAGCTTTACTTGAATGCCTCTATAAATACTATTTGAAGTTTTAAGTAGATGGTTTTAATTGTATTTAATATATACTAATACATTGTTAAAACCCGCAATACGACAAGTTGAATATTTCAATTCTTTTTAGAACTAAAAGAGACAGCTACTTTTAAATTGGTTAATTACTTCCCTCAAAGTTCGAAAGCCAGTTTTTCCTAGTTTGTAAGAGTTGTGATGTTTTCCACCAGGCTTTCCCATCAGACAACATCGTATAAATCACACATTTTCACGGTGATTTTTGAAAAGGAGTAAACCAATATATTTTAACATATCTCAAATACTATTTGATCGATCTGCTTCGAACCCTACAAGTTGTTCACATGGGTTATTCACAGGTATACCTATGACGTCATTGCATATATTGGCTTGAAAAATATATAAATATCAGTCACCCGACATTCTGTGACTTTTGAAATAAGGGTAACACAATCATATTGAAGCTTCACATGCAAGGCATTTAAATGAAACAATACATATTTTCATTAAAAATATTAACTGCTTACTGATCTTAAGAAACATTGGAATCTCATAACCTGTACACGAACGTTTCCGTAAGTGTAGATTTTTAAATTTAAGCTTGCTTGTATGTTTGTGTACTTCTGCATTTATTTCGTAAAAGTTCTTGCTCAACACAAGTATATATTATTGTAAAAATACAGCCTACATTTATGCATCTTTTTATTGACAACATCTTATTAGAAGTGTTGAAGTGAAACAATGTTTTTGCTAAAAAAATAATAGCAGGCAGACGTTATTACCAATCCGAAACTACTGCATTTGATAAAAGCAAGGGAAATTTTGCTAAGTCTTGGGTAAGTAAAACGTAAAACAAAAGTAAATTTGGTCTACAGATAGTAAAACAAAAAATAAAGGTAAGCCATGACCTGGGCTTTTAGGAGACAAACTTAGGTACATTATTAAACAGGTACATTGTGGTTAGAATAAAGAAATCATACGACAAAGGTATGCAATATTTTGACTTAGAAAGACATGGACGTATGTTTTAGCAATTTGCTTTGTTATAGTAGCGTTTGAAAACACGCACATGTTTTTTATATGTATGCATGCATGTTTTTTCTTGATGAATTGGTTACTTTTAGTGTTAAATTAAATCAATCATGTTAGAGGTGCGTTCCACAAGTTTCATATATCATGATAAAATATAATACTTTTCAGTATTGTCAGCATGTCAGTGGAATTATAACGGAAGTAGAATCAGATTTTCTTTCTTAAATGCATTTTGTCAAACACGTTATATGACTAGAATAGAAATAACTGTATCTATATGAAGCAATTTCAAATCAACACATATCTTAAAATATTTCATATAAAAACATAGTAATTGATAACGTATGTTTTCTCAAGTTTCTAGGGATCAATGTAAACTATTTTACCAAGGTAAATAGAATTTTAAAATGTTTTGTAGAAAACAGTCAAAAGTTTAAAGGTTATAGCTCTGCAAACTTGCAAAAGTGGCACTTCATTCTTGTCAAAGCCTGAATGACATAAGATGCATTAGCCAATTATTAGACATAAATCTTCCAGTCAAGCTAGCTGATGCCGAGATTTTGTTGTAGTTGTACTGTAAAAGGTTATTTTGTCTTGGTGTTAGTTTTATATTTTTAATCATGATACGTGAAACGCAACTTTAATATACCATTTTATATTGAATAAAAAATAACTCTGTGTCATATTTATAATAAATCATAGAGCAGTTGTGTCCCTTGCCACATGTAAAGCTTAGTTACACAAAACGTGCGGATGATTGCGAGCTTTGCTTCTGTGTAAGTTCTATATTCCATTGACACATTTATCAAGTAATACTTCTCCAATTCAAGATTCATGAAGTAGGCACGGATGCCAAAAGTGTTATAAATGTGAATCGACTCAAAATATGCATCTTCAATGATATGTGATGTGCGGTTGCACAATATATAGTCTGAAGATCTTGGTTGAAACCCTGTTTATATACCGTATTGCATGTTCATTGATATTTCGTAGCCAGACGAACACGTATCGAACACGAGTGTCCTTGTGACAGTTTTCCTGCCTTCGATAGACTTTCAGGAGGAATTTTGCCGTACCGACAGGAGAAGAGATAAGGTGTTGCCATGTATATCATCTTGAAGATAAATATTTTTTTGCATCTAAAGACACCGGTAACATGTGTAAATATTGCAAAACGGCTTAAATAGGAGCTGATAACCTCGGTACAGTCGTAATTTTCACAACGTTAAAATTTATATCTTGTAAATTATAAGGTTATCTACGGTGACAAGCCTAGTTGGGCCTAGTGATAAAGTTATGCCGACCAGGGGGTCGAATAGAGACTTCATACTCCAAGTGTCTGTTTTATCAAGCACTTCAACTATCCCCACAGTATTTATGATTGGAGAGCGAAACTGAACGTACACAATACAGTGGTGAGACAATTTAAACACGAAAAAAGAAGCACAAACCGTAAGTTTATTTATATCATTTTTAAGGATCTTTAGAATTAGATGCTGAAATTAAAAGTAGTGAATATAATATGTCAGTGCACTTAAACCTTATTAGGGCGACTGCAAGGGAGGCAATTGGTGTTTTTCATTTACCTATGATGCTCTGGTACCAAACGCTCGACTATTCCGTTTCAGAATCAGAACATTCGACAACCATGTGTGTTAATATGCAAGCGTTCTGTCGATTTTAGTTGACATTATAATACAGACAATACCAATCAAAACGAGTACTCTTTGGTGCGATTTCCCTGATTCACAAAATGTCGGTGTCCATTGCAAATTTAGAAAGAACGCATGAATTCTGTTCAAAATCTATCATCGAACAATATATATCAATTTACCGAAGCAGTTAAACAACGAGCGTTGCGATTGATTAACCTATATCTTTTTTGAAATCGTAAAGCTGCTGTATTGAATCTAAACCGGTAAACTAAATGAGACAGTGGCGATAAATAAAATACCACAGGTATCTGACGATGTCCAAATCAAGGTATATATCTGGTCCTGCAAAATATCAATTTGTATAATGGTGTAAGCAAGTCATTTAAAAATATTAACTAATGTCTGTTCAACTCAGACCCAGTTACATATCTCTGTATTTACTCTTTGTCTATTTATCTATTTTATCTGATTTATTTCGCAGTCAAAGCAAAGTTTAAAATTTGTTCATTGTAACCGACAACAAATATAAACTCGTTTGCTCTGTGCAATACAGTTATGGCGTATGGTATATAGAGGGGAGTTAACTATTAAACTAATATCAAGTTTATAACAGGCACAGGCTATGACATGTTTACTTATCATTCAGATTATTTCGCCTCTCATCTGCATAAAAAGTTCTGAGATTTTAAAGTCTTGAAATCCATAATGCCATATCTTTACAGTAATATATTTGAGATCACAGATTTTCGGGACATTGCAAAACACTCCGTTTAATGCTATGTGTTGTAAATGATACAGACAAAATGTATGGGTTTTATTTGAGTAAAAATGAGGATCAAACCAATTGTCAATTAAGAGGCTTCCAAAATCAATGTGTTGTACTTTAAATTAAAGTTTAGTGAGGTCTGTGCTTTTACTGTACACTTCAGCTTGGTCAATGGTAAATGCTGATACCTTAATGTAATGAAACTGCTAAAAACTTTCACAATGATTTCATTTTACAGTTTTTAAGCTTCGGTTGGCGAAAAGATTATTGTATTTTTGCATACTGTTTAAATCGCATTCACAATTAACACAAAAAGAGGGTTGACAATACATCTAATTGGACACCGCAAATAAGTAATTAGAACATGTAAGCTTAGAAAATATTACTTCTACTTTTTAAACAATAATTGATTTATCAAGTATTAATATTAGACATACAGTGGGCAATTATTGTCATATAAATATCTTTTCTAAATCATTACATTTATTGCAGTTTCAAAACAAAATTTCGTCTAAACGTCTTCAATTCCATCTTTAAAGTCAATGCGGTTTACTGTTGACAAAGTTCCCTTTATTTCTGGCAATTCTTGTCAGATCTTGTATGATCAGATATCTTGTTCATGCCATAAAATTGACTTGTCTGACTGTTCATTCTACATGAATATAGAAATTAGATCTAGGGCAATAGATAAACTGATTAAGCTGTCTTATCTAAGGTCACAGTGTTGATAAATTACACAGCTATGTCACAAATATTATTATAGACGCACATATTACGAAAGGCGTAAAACACATTACCATAACTTAGAATTCCGAGTGCTAGCTGCGCTGGTGCTTTCTTACATGTCAGCATTTGTTGATAAAATTACTTTAGATAAATTTAACTTTACTGATTTTTAAACTGAAGTAGTGCCTGACTGCTTACTGAATTCGGGCTCAAACGTTTACCGAGTACAGAAATATTTCAAAATGAGAAATTTGAGAATTTTACCTAAATTTGGTTAAAACTATGTTAAGACCAGGGAGAACCGTTTGTATTACACCCCCTTCCCAAGCCGACAGCAAACAGAGATTTCAGTAGCTGGCTAATCTTATTAAAAACCGAAGGTCTCGTCCTTAAATATTTGATACAATACTTGATAAGGCTTATTATCTTCAAACTAGATAGTGAGGTTAGTCTCGACAAGTAGATGATCCCTACTTATCATAAGATCACGTGGTCACACCCAATGAAATTTGGACCATATACTAGCATACAATTTTATTTCGACATTGGTTGACCTTGACCTACTGACTTCATGTCTTGATTTTGATGCTAAAACAATAAAAATTGTCCCATATGTACAGTTTTACAGCAAATTTGAACTTTGATCTAGGCTAACTATGATATTCGCCCTAGTATTTGCTTTTTCATTCTGGAGAGATGGCTTTTGATTTGAACTATTTGTGCAATTTTGCATGCAGATTTCAACTGTGACCTACAGACCGACTTTCTGTTTTTGAAGCTACATTAATGAAATTTGAAACATTTAAAAATTTTGAGCATGTAAACAGTAGATTTTACATTCGACATTAGTTGACCTTGACCAACTGACCTACTTTCCTGTTTTTGCCACAGCAATGAAATATGAATCAGCATTGACAATGGCTAATTTTGACCTTTGCCCTGACTTTTGTTTTTCAGTCTAGAGAGATTGAATTTGGACTATTTGTGCAGTTTTGCAAACTAATTTACAAAATTCCTATGACTTACCTTGACTATGACTATCATTTCATAGATATGGCTGTAACAATTTATATATCTGTTGTGGCTGTTTCATCTTTCGAGTTTCAGTAGTTTCAGATATTTACCAAAATCACCAGTTAGTATGTGTTTTATTGTAAAACCACGTTATCTTTGCTTCTTATCGGCAGTTACTACCCGCCGAAGGCGGATGTATTAATCTGGGGCTATACGCCGCAACTACCATCTGACTTTCCGCCGTCCGTAAACAATGCGAAAGAAGCGATGGGCAGCACAAAATTAGCATACATAAATCAGGTTATACTATACCAAAAACATACTAATTGATTATATTTACTTTAACGATGTAGTAGGCGTAGTAAATGATATAGTTAATCATAAATAATGCATTTTGTACAAATAGTGATTGACGATAAGATGAATATCCAGATCTATGGACCTGAGACAGAACCGAAAGCCAATATTTACAATGCATTTTGGGATATTTATCGAAATCATCACACTATTTATGTTTTATATTTTGACAAACACTTAATATCATTATTTTACAACAATGTCAATATTTACAAAGTTTATAATTTTATCGACAATGATGGATATATGAACACGGCAGTATGATTATGCAATTTTCCCGTGATATACCATAATATACATCAGCAAATCGATTTTGTCTAGCCGACAGCAGACAACTACCGGCTTTCATCTTCGTTTGTGGATGTCTTTAAATTCGAGAAATTACACGGAGGGGGCACATAAAATTTACAAAGTAATACCAATTGAGGGAAAACAGATGACATACACGATAGCTGATAACCTTTAAACATGAAAGCACATAATTTAAAGAAGACGAGGTAACCATTAAAGATTGTGTTATTTACAAGAACAAAACAAGACAATACTTGCTAGTCGTGATATCATACCTTCTAAACTAAACGAAAATTATGTTTTAAATCAAGATATTCACAGCAATCACCACTTCACTAGTTAAGATTTTTTATACATCCTTATGTGTTTTGTTTCAGAGAAATGGAAAAGCTGCGGAAAACGTTAGAAGACTTCCTGAAGTCCAGTGATAAAGTCTTAGACGAAGAAGATACATCAAATCTTGACCTAGATACTGACACCAGTGTTAATGAAGAGATAAAGAAACTGCAGAGCGTTTTGGCAGAGCAGGGTAAAGAGGATGTAAAGCAAGCACTATGGGCTAACAGTGATAAGTGGAAGAATACAGTGCTGCATATTGCCGTAATGGGAAGCTCAGGAGCTGGAAAATCTGCTTTTATTAATGCTTTGCGTGGTATAGAAGCGGAAGATGAAGGTGGAGCTGCGGTTGGAGTCAAAGATATAACTGCAAATCTGACACCCTATAAGCATCCAAAACATCCCAATTTTATTGTTTGGGATATGCCTGGTGTTGGTACATGGACATTTCCAAAAGAAACATATTTGGAACGCGTGAAGTTTGATCAGTATGATTTCTTTATGATCGTGTCAAGCTTTAGATTTACTGAAGAAGATTTGTGGTTGGCGAAGCAGATACAAGAACAAAAGAAACAATTTTACTTCATCCGAACAAAAATTGATGCAGATATATATTACGACAGACGCTCTAATCGGAAAAGTCACACACCTGAAAAAGTTCTTTATACAGTGAGAGATGACTGCTACAAAAACCTTATAAAAGCCGGCATTAAATCTCCGAAGGTTTTTCTCGTTGATAATTATGAAAGGGAAAGTTATGACTTTGGACCACTAAACGCGCAGCTACTCGCGGACTCTGACAGCATAGAGATGGAATCTTTAGGTTTATCATTGTCAACTGTTACAACAGAAGTACTGCTGGAAACGTATAAAAACTTGGTGAAGTCCAGTGATGAAACATTAGAGAAAGAAGAAGCATTATATCTTGATATAGATGCTGACGGCAATATTGATGAAGAGATAAAGAAACTGCAGAAAATTATGGAAAAGCAGGGTATAGAGGGTGTAAAGCAAGCACTAAGAGCTAACAGTGATAAGTGGAAGAAAACGGTGCTGCATATTGCTGTAACGGGTAGCTCAGGAGCTGGAAAATCTGCTTTCATTAATGCTTTACGTGGTATAGAAGCGGAGGACGAAGGTGGTGCTGAGGTTGGAGTCACAGAAACAACTACAAACCTGACACCATACAAGCATCCAAAAAATCCTAATTTTACTTTCTGGGATATGCCTGGCGTTGGTACACCGAAATTTCCAGTGGAATCGTATTTGGAACGCGTGAAGTTTGATCAGTATGATTTCTTTATGATTGTGTCAAATGGTAGATTTACTGAAGAAGATTTGTGGTTAGCGAATCAGACACAAGAACAAAAGAAACGATTTTACTTCATCCGATCAAAAATTGATACAGATATATATAACGACAGACGCTCTAATCGGAAAAGTCACACACCTGAAAAAGTTCTTTATACAGTGAGAGACGACTGCTACAAAAACCTTATAAAAGCCGGCATTGAATCTCCAAAGGTTTTTCTCGTTGATAATAATGAAAGGGAAAGTTATGACGTTGGACCACTAGAAGCGCAGTTACTCGAGGACTCTGACAACATAAAGATGGAAGCTATGGCTTTATCCTTGTCAACTCTTACAAAAGAAGTACTGCAGAAGAAGAAAGAAGTATTAGAAGGCAGAATTGAAAACAAAGCCAAGGAGATCGCTTGCGAGATGCATTTAACTGATCAAAAGAAGATATTTGAAAAAGAAGTCTCATACTACAAGGATCAGTTTAATCTGGATGATAAAACTCTTCAAGAGAACAAAGTCATTCTGAAGTTGTCTGAAGAAAACTTGACTAAATTTCAAACATTTGTCCAGACGATATTCGGCCAAACTGCCAAAAAATTAATGAATATTGCATTAAGAAGAAGCCATTTCGAACGGTTTATACGAACGATAAGGTGGATTATTGGATTAGGGTTGCCTCAATGTATCCCAGTCCTCCAGTTTAGCTCTATTTCACTACAACAAAATCTAGACGAAATGTACAACATCGCATTACGAGTTTATGACGAAGAAGCTCAGAAAGGTATTGTACAGTCTGTTTTGAAACTCTGAAAGAACTCAATCACAGAATAAAAAGAAAAACTTTACAATCCCAAACAGCAATTCTGTTAAAGACGATTTCAGTGAAAATGTGAGGAATGAACATTTAGCTGAATAGTGGAAACTATATCTACGACTGTATGTTTGGTCTGTACTTAAGCAGACCAGTATAAAATTGACGGCAAAACACATAAACTATTAAACAATAAAGATTAAAACGATAAGGACAAGCATACATGGGACAAATCCTCTAAACAAATAACTGTATCTTACACAGAACACCAGATGGATTGATACCTTGCAAATCAAATTAACCTGTAACGTGTATTAATGAAACAACAATTGAAAATTAACCTAACAAAAAGGAAAACCCGTGATATGTTTAACAATAACTATGCACATTGTGTAATGAAAGGGAATTGTGTGTTAGAATTTCCCATTAAGTTTATAAAGTTCTGTGAGTCAGGAGCATACTACACTCTGCAAAACTTAAGTGTGTCGGTTCTTATATTAAATATTTTCAAAATCATTGAATGATTGTGAACAAAACTTGCATAGCTTTACTTAAATACCTCTGTGAATACTATTTGAGGTTTGAATATGATCGTTTAAATGTATTAAATGTATACTAATTTATTTTTATAACCCCGTTTTGAAGTCGTAATACCACCGGTTACTCAGAGTAATGCACCGCAATTGTGACGTTTGAAAATACATTTTACGATATGCCGTCAAGTTTTAATTTACGGAGAGAAAACATTTTTCGAAGTTTTATATGCCACAATGGCTGAAGGGCGTTTTGGTGGGAAAATATTATTTAAGGCCAAATTAATGAGGAAAAATATATACGGACAATTGTCTGTCAATATGTAGAATAAAATTATGAAGACTTCGGGTGTTAGAAACAGGGCGGAAATATTAAACAGACGGCATCTGTCCGACCAGTGCAAAGATGTTAGTTGTCACTGATTTTTTGTTTTGTTCCGACGACGTTTTAGTAAGCGGCCTAGCTAGAGTGTACTATAAAATCCCCTCAGTCAAAATCATTTCGGTCCAAAAATGGCAAAGTAGTCAAAATCCCGTGTGAAATATATCGAGGGGACCATGAAAACCTTGTAAAGCCATCGAAGGGACCTTGTAAAATTCATCGAAGGGATTTTGACTATGCGAATTTTGGACTGAGGGGATTTTGACTGAAGGGATTTTAAGTGTCTCAAGTTTAAGTAGCACAATAATGTCTGATGACACTAAAATTGTTTCGACCATAATCGAAAAAACTATTTTAGTTCTTTTTGGCACTGCGAAGCACATCTTAAAATCATCTTAAATGACCATGTATATCGATGATAAATTCGACCTAGAAATATTCAAAATTGCTGACAGCAAAAATCGACAATATTCATAGGAAATAACCACGAAATTTATTCCTATTTCAAGCAAAATAATGAGCAAAACGTAATCTGACTTTTCTATAGAAATCAGTCAGGGAACGTTTTCGAAAGTTCTAATATAAAGTTAACAATGCGTTTCTGTTTTAAGTTGATTTTTCAGATACTTGCGCACTGTCTCAAATGAAATGATAGCATTTCTGGAAGTTTTGTAACGTCCCTCGTATTGTTTTATTCGCATGACATGTTATTCGATCATTGTGCTAGGGTTGTGGTTATCATGTTAATATGACTTATGATTGAAACATGAATCTTATCTCATTTTATCTCTGACAATGCTTGCATCACGCACGTAGCTTACTGATACAAATAAAAAGTAAAACGGATTTCAAGGCACATATGTTACCCAGCACAGATACATATATATTTTTAACATATTATAAATGCAGAGTTAAGGTATTTCAAAAACTGTAGCTCAATATAAGTTCTTATGTATACAGCACAAAGATTTAGAGTTCCTATGTAGCGACATCATGGTGACCTATTGAAAACTTCCTGATCTTTAATTTATTAAACAAGTGGGTTATTATTTTCATTCTGTAGTTTTACAGATGTGAATGATCTTTTCTCACCTATGAGATACATATTTCCGCTCATTTATCCATGTCAGATAAACTTATCTCACATCGCTTATCTCACATCGCTGCCGAACTATTTTAATTGTAAGCAGACATAAAAATCGAAAAATGACTGTAAAATTGTTATTTTTGAAATAAACATAGGGTTGTTGGTATTCATTTTCTTAGTTAGATCATTTTCTATCCATCTATAGCAGTTTTGAAGTAAATTTCGAGAAAAAGTTGATTTTCATTTTTTCATCCCCATCCTGTATTTGCACTAATGCCTTCTTACTTGTGTGAAAATGCAATTAAAACGTGGCTCTAACTTATGTATGAGTTGAAAACAAAGCTCACAGATATGCCCAGAAGATGGCATCATATTTGGATTGTTTTCCGAAGTTTGATATATTTGGTCTAAATGTTTTCAACTGCGAAACGCATTTTTACAGAGCCATGGGACGTTAACCGCAGAACTATTCAAGCAATTTGTTCTGCAAGAAATTTAAATTTCAATGAAGTTGAATTCTCCATACGTTGTTCTTATTCAATAACAAAATAGTCTGGCATTCCAGTATTCCCAGGAGCTATAAAGTGACTATCACAAAAACACACCTAGGACTTGACTCCATCTTGCAGGCATCTGACAACAGAAACCATTCCTTTGAACGTATATTAGAACTGATTCTGTCAAGTGAATTGATTTATCCGGAACAAATGTATGGATGTTATCTATACGTCTTGGCCATTTTGTCTGAAAACATAAGAACGAAAATTGTCTTTAAAATTGCTGTGACGAGCAGGGACTGTACGGCACGCTACATGGATTTGTGTGAGTTGATGATAGCACCTTAAAAGCGCATAAAATCAACTATAAAGTCAATTCTTCAAAGTTAACATACTGAAGAGTATTCAGGTCTTGTCGAAGTCCCGAATAAAATCTGGTCTGTAAATTCAGACACGGCCATCCTTGAAGGCTATCCACACGTAATATGTTCAACCTTCCACTTAATTACGTACATAGCTCTTTATTGATCCTTATGTTTGCTGATTTTTGCATTAATTGATCCGGGACCTGAATGGCGATACAAAATTAATTGTTTATTTAAAATACCTGCCATCAGTCGTTTTCACTTCTTTAGAAACACCATTGTATCGCAGACCGTGCGAAAAAAGTTGACCTTGCTTTCCAATTTAGTAAATTAGTCTAGATTTTGTTCTTCTGTATATTGATATGAATAGCGAAAAGTTCCATAATTCTGTCTGTCGGAAAACTCCAAATATTCCATTTAAAGTTCAAATAAATTGCGGGTGGGTTTAACTTTTGTCATTTTTGATACTGTGGTGTGAATATAGCGTCCTTGATTATTTGATATGTTTTGTAAATTGCTTATGCTACGCTATATATTTAAGTTTTATTCATTTTTAGATTTATTTTGTCAAACTATCGAACTAAAGACTTCATTTTGGATAGAAGTGATATCAGGAGCGCTGGTTGCAAAACTTACATGTATTATGCCATTAAATGATGATGTCCGCAACAAATAATAATAAGATACGGATGGACACACTAGCTAAATTTTAAAAGTCAATACAACATTTTAAAGAAAGATGACACCTAACTATTGTTTTATTTTTCTAGCCTTAAAGTGTATTATTTAACCATAAGCATGAATAATTTTGTTTGATATATCCCTGTGAACCTTTGAGTGTGAAGTTAAATTTGAACGAAAGGAAAGAGAAATGCAATACTTTATTCACATGCCTACGTTGAGCGAGTGCATCTGCACTGATTGATAATTCTCTGATATTTACTTTTTGAAGAAGACGGTACGTATAATGGACATCTTACAACATCACCCGAATATTTATTTGTGCTCAACGATTGACCTATCTTCTTGCGGTAAGTTTTAAACGCATTATATCCGAACCGACAACTTAGATAATAAGATCTAGTTATAACTTGGCAAAGAAAATCACAAAGTTCATGTCGCCACTAAAATCAGACAAATGCCGGTACCTGGGTGGAACCATTCACATGCCACCTGTCCAGACACTTTCAGACAAGGATGGAATATTCATTGTGATACAATCCAAATTAGATGCCTGAAGTTGGCGGCCTTACAACCGAGTGGCTTGAAGCTGCTGTCAGTGATCTGGAAGCACATCGGCCTGTCGACAAACGGCGTGAAGTTAGTGGCCTGGTTGCCTATTTGCGTACAGATGGCCGCCTGGTTGCGCAGCGACGTGCAGTTGGCGGTTAGGCGGCGTGAAGTTGGCTGTCTGGTGGCCTAGCAACGGCATATAGCTAGCAGCTTGGCGACGTGAAGTTAACCACCTAGCGGCTTTAATTTGATTAAGCGGCATGAAGTTGGCGGCTTGGCGGTCTAACAGCGTGCATTTTTCCGGTCTAGCAACGTGAAAATGGCGGCCTGGTTATGTAGAGTTCTTATATGGCTTAAATTACGACATAGCAGACAGACGTTAGCGTTGTTAGTGTCATGAAGTAAGAGCCCTAGTGGTAGAGGCGTGAAGAAAACGCAGTGGCAATGAAAATATGTCTAACATTTAGTTACATAATACAAAAATCAGCCGATTCATGTTAAACAGAGCACATCCTATAACCTTTATTTCACTATATCAAAGGCTCAATGAATGAATTAATAAATGTATATGAACGAATGAATGATTGATTAAATTAAAGAATGTATGAGTAACTAAATAGATAAATAATAAATGAATGAATCCAAGAAACAAAAGCAAGAAGGAACGTAAGAAATATGAAAAAGACAGACAAAGAAAGAAGGTTTAGTTAGAACCGACTTCATTCTATGCCCGTTCACTAGGATACCAGGACACACCGATACCTAGCGACCTTAGCAACGTTGTTTGCCAAACAGCTAGCAGTCTGAATGGTTTAGAGTGCCTGGCAGTCTCACAGACTTAAGATTAAAGCGCTGAAGGCACTAAAGGTGTCCTTTATATACTATAGTGACCACTTCCCGTTTGTATACAGATCTGAAATGGTACATTGTAACAACAGGACAATGATGGTCCAGTACTGCAGACATAAGTACACTATATACATTGCATCCTAGTTTGAAAATGATTTTTAGAATGATGGAATGTGAATGCTACAGAGTAAAACAAATTAATGGCCTTATTGCAATGTAATACAGAGTACCCTACCAGTTAATTGCACTTCCTCTAATTGCCCTTGTATTATCTTTTACAATTATATCCTTAACAATAAAAGTTAATAAATGGAGATCTAATTAAAAATGTAGTATTATATTTAAAATTTGAATAAAAATACTTTCAGTAAAAAGCTATGTACAAGGTAATATTATTTTTTATTATCCAGATATTAATTTTATTGGACATGCTAGTAATGTACACTTTACATATCCCGTCATTGCACCATATCTCAAACGTGTGAGTGATTGCGTACAGTATGTCATTGTATGAATACATGCTGGTTTGTGATGTTATTGAGTGACGTCACGAAGTGACATTGTGGTATCATACGGGTATGTCAAGGTCTGCTTACATGCAGTATTAAAATAAGTTGAAATTAACAAAATCCTTGAAAACTTAAGAAAGGGAAAGGTAATAAAATTGTTTTGGATTTTTACGTGGTATATGAGGATATGTTACCCACCTCAACATAATATCACCCTTGCCTACGACTTTGGTAATATTAGTCTAGACGTGTGATATATTCCCATACACCACTTACTTCGAAAACCCAAATGATATAGGAAAAAAATTGGCAAGTAACAGTTATAGTTCTTTGATATTGCAAATCGACTTATGTTCTCTATTTTGTCGCAGTTCGAATAAATTCCATTCCATATTTAATAACTTATACTCCATACAAAACAAAAGACAAATACATCTATCTTGGGATTAACTAGAGTCATGGTTCTTGGTCACTGCACTCCCTATCAATGTCCTCTATCACTGTGTGATTCAAGTATCAATTCAATCCAAGTGTTCAATATCATCCAACTTATATTCCTGACGAGGTTTTACAGAAAGGGAGATAATTCAATAATGAAGTTATCTAAAGAAACAGTTCACTCCCTACCCTCGATGTCTTCTATCATGTTATGAGCTATCAAATTAGGACGGCCATAGTGGTCTGTAAATCAAAATGTCTTTAATGCGACATCATTTCTTCCTAAGTTTTTATTTCCTTAAAAATACTGCCCACTTCAATACAGATTTACCGGCTCTTTCATATTCTGTACATCTTTTATGTATTTATCTTTAATACTTCTTCCAAATATTAATCATTCTTAGTTTCCTAATAATATATTTAAATAAGGAAGAATCTATTCTCTAGCAAGTTTTTGATATACCTTAATTGAAATAAAAATGCATAAGCATCATAACACAAATGTATTAAATGAAATTTCACCTTAATTTTGCTTTACCTTACTAAAATGTATCAATTCATCTCTTATATGGACAGTATACCATTTAAATTCAGGCGAAATTAACTGACTGAATTAGAGTAGAAAACAGAGCCTGCACAGGTGTAAACTTGTATTAAAAAAATATTGTACATGTTAGATAAAGTAGATTTCATATCCATATTTATAATATTAAAGTCGATGAATGACTCTCAAGTACATGATGCATTACATCCTCATACCTGTAGAATGAATATATGAACAAATAAATGTAAATAAAAAGCAAAAAAAACAAAAAAACTTTCCTCCTTCAAATCAACAAAACCTAGGGCATATGCTATTCCTGGAGCAAGAGAAATGGAATGTATAAACGTTAATTTTAAATTTAACCAGTGGGTTAACTTTTAAGTTAAATTCATTTTCTGGATAAAACTGAGGTTAGACTGGTTGATATTAACCTTGAGTTGATTTGGGTTAAATTCACCCAGGTCATATTGATTGGTTACATTTTAACCAGATGGCTGCTTTGGTTATCCCGGACGCTAGACGACCCAGACAATTTCGTATAATTGACAGACGGACGGTTTAGACACCAATGAATTACGCAGGCGGTACAAGTTCGATGCAGCTAACTTGGATAGACTGGAGTCATTGCTTGGTGACAGACTACGGCGACATACACAACGGAATAACCCACTGACGCTGAAACAACGGATAGTGATTGCCCTTCGTTTCTTTGCCTCCTGGGGCTTTCTTCAACTGATAAGGGGTACATTAGGCGTTGATATCGCCACTGTGTCCCGGACAGTGACTCGAGTGACCGACGCACTCTTTGACGAGTACATAAAATTCCCGACGACTGATGACCAGAGACTGGCTGTAAAATGTGGTTTTATACGAAGCGTGGCTTTCCAGGCGTTATCGGTTGTATAAATTACACGCATGTTCGTATAATTGCCACTCTCAAAGCAGAGGAACGAGCATACGTCAATCGCAAAATAGTTCATTCGATAAATGTGCAAGCTACTTGCGATCATCTTGGTAAGTGTGTCGTGTTTGTTTTTCTTTTAGAGTTACTCCCCTTCAAGATATATTTTAAGCTCAAGGTAGAGAGGCTACCATGGGAGAGGAACTTTTTGTCAACAAACTTAGTTTAAAAAAGAAATAAAAATGACTTTGTTTGCTTTTAACGTAGTCATAAAGTTCGTTTATGAAGTAAAAGTGATTTGTTGTTGGATTATACAGTATCATTTATTAATATGCCGTTCACCTACAGCGTCAGTAAATAAATTAGATTTAAAAATAAGAGTGACAGAACACTCAATGTTCACTGTTCATCAGTGTTCGAAAGTCTTTGAACAAGCTTCAACCTTTTATAACTACAAGATACTAAACGTTATAACTTACAGTGTTGTATTCTAATACAGGAAAGTACACAAGTGTGAATGCATCGTGGCCAGGCAGCTGCCATGTCAGCTATGTGTTTAAGGTGTCCAACTTGTTCTACTCGTTTCCACAGTTGAAAAATTCAATTTAGATCTATAGTAAGCTTTAGTCTCATTAATTCAACTCCAAATGCAGACCCATTTTACACAAAAATAACCTGCTTCCGGTTTTCACCGATTTAGGCGTCTCATACCTAAAGACTGAAACGATTGCTCTTGTAGGCACTTAAAACAAAGCTATACTTTGGTTCAGCAATTGTTATTTTATTATCTGAAAGAGTTCTAAGTGCGTACAAAAGCAATGTGTCTAGGGAGCATGCGGACCTACACTATGTGTTTGATTGCTGATTGGCTGAAACTAAGTGGATGCATACAAGAAAAATTACTTTGAAATAATCGCTGCATGATAGATCCCAAATGAAATATGAAGAGAAAAATCTTGATATAAATTATAATCAATATATTTGGTATATGAAAATACTGACATATTTGGTAGGTGACCACTAAAATTGCCACAAAAATGGGGGTGGTGTCATTGAGCCCCAAATTACTGGCATAAAGTATTGGATCACACGTATAAATTTTGTTATTTTTATGTGGGACTAGGATGTTTCTACAAAATAAAGTTCATTTCAGCAGTCGGTGAGATTCTGGGTAGTCGCACCGGAAGAAACCCTTATAATGTAAGTTTATGGAAATGTTTTTAGGCGTCTCATACCAACTGACGACAAAATTGCCTCCATTTTCACGGCGTCAGAACAGTTTTATCCTCACCAACCTGATCCGGTCAACAACTAGGCAATCTATAAATAGTTCAATATCATCGTAATAAAAAATGACAGAACCATATCTCAAAATAGCATCACCATATATAGAAAGGACATCACCATATATCAAAACCACTGCACCATATATAAATATGCCGGCACCATATATCAAACTCACATCACCATTTGTTAAAACCACAGCCCATATATAAAAATGACCGCACCATATATCGAAACCACAGCACCATTTATCAAAATAACATCACCATTTATCAAAACCACAGCACCACATATCAAAACGACATCATCATATATCCAAACGACAGCACCATATATAAAATGACACCACCATATACCAAAAATGACACCACCATAAATCAAAACGACATCACCATTTATCAAAACCACAGCACCATTTATCAAAATGACATCACCATTTATCAAAACCACAGCACCATCTATCAAAACGACATCACCATCTGTCAAAACGGCATCACCATTTATCAAAACCACAGCACCATTTATCAAAACCACAGCACAAGCTATCAAAACGACATCACCATCTATCAAAACCACAACACCATCTATCAAAACGACGTCACCACCTTTAAAACGACATCACCATCTATCAAAACGACATCACCATATATCCAAACGACATCACCATCTACAAAAACTACAGCACCATCTATCAAAACGACAGCACCATCTATCAAAACGACATCACCATATATCAAAACACAGCATCATCTATCAAAACCACAGCACCATCTATCAAAAACACAGCACCATCTATCAACACGACATCACCATATATCAAAAGGACATCACCATTTAAGAAGATTGTATAGAAGGCAGCTATGGCTTTCCATACGTAAACCTTTTCTTCAAGGGGGTTATTGGTTTGAGACCTGGTAGGGTCGTTTGTATTCTTTTTTTATGTTGCGCAAACTATTCCTTATAATAGTGTTTTTAGTTGACTTTAAAGTCTAATGACTAATGAATGTTGGCGCATAACATAGGCCTAAACTGGGTCCTAGGACACAGACGTAAATAAGAGGGTTTTTCACTGAAGTAATTCGCTGAATTCAATCAAATGTTGTTGGTAGATAAATCAAAAGTTAAAGTCAATAGATACAAAGAAACACAGGTTAACCAAATAACCATTTATTTCGGGCATGTAAGATTTTCATTTTTTATCGATATTTTCAGCTATTTTTTTTATAAAACAAATGTTCACGACATTGACTTCAATGTGATAATTTCTTTCGAAAATTATAGCTTAAAAACTCATAAAAATGATTTTGTTTGCTTTTAAGAAATTATCGTTTTGCATTCTATCTCCTTCATTTTGGGCCATTTTCTTAAATAGTCGCTTGTGAAAACAGTAACAGATAACGCAACAAATAAATATGCTTAAAACTTAATGTACATCATGTTAATTTGTCAATGTAAATCTTATAACCTTTGCCGTTAATATTGCTACATTTTTCTGTTATTTACATATTTCAATTTTCTCTTGAATTATTGCGTTGCGACAATGGTATTCCCAGACGTGTTAACATGCATTCTGAAGTAACATAGTATATTGAGATTGGAATAAAATGGACTACTAGTTCTTATTCATTTAATTTGTAGGAGCTGAAAAATGCTCTGCCAGTCAGAACATTTTGGGAGGACACCTCTGAATTTCTAAAATTCTGATTTAGAAAGTGATGATAATTTAGAAAAAAACAAAGAAGCCAATTAGGATGATCAGGTATAACTTAGCCTTTACTTTAATTACAAGTTTATATCAGTTATACCTTCTAAGCGAAAAAGTGTCCATATCGGTACATATGTGACGGATTATTTCAGTACACGTGTGGCTAGTTTTAAAAGTGCCGCCTTCGACTTCAAGTAGTTCAAACATTCGCTGAATAGTCGGAATTTAGCATATTCATGTATACGGTATGACATTTAATCCAAGGGACAAAACTAAATGGATTAGTATATTGAGTTTATTTTAACACTTTCACTGCCATGTTCGTCATTCACCGAGAAACCAAGTGCTACTGCCAGGACATTCTTTTATATGAACTCGATCGCTAAATACTTAAAGGATAAAATCTGAACATAGCCAAATAGCACTAAAAGCAGATATCTGCGTATATCATGGTTTTGAGGTGCTTAACAGTGAAAGTGTTAAAATACTCAACATTGCTTTATTAAGCATGATAATGTCTCATATTATACCAAAGAGGTATGATGTAGTTTCGAGAAACTATTCAAACAAGTCTTATTTGTTTCGAAGTAGAGTAGAGTATTGGCTGACAATTCCGTTTTCACCTCTAGGCCTCAGTGGTTTGATTCACCAATTTCAAGAGGCTTTTATCATGGCTGTTAAAAGCCAAACATATTCAATCACCTTTTATTTAGTGCAACCTCCCTACAACAGCCTACAGCCGGATGACTGGAAATTGGCTGTTGTCCAGAGGTGGCTGTTGCTCAGAGGGATCATTTTGCGGTAATATACATTATCAACCTTTTTGTTGTTTTTGCGGGTTTATGCTTTTGGTACTTAACATTTTAAAGAGTCCCTTTCAGCCGCAATCAGATGAAAATCAAAGTTAACAAACAACATGGTGTAAATGATTAATCTTGATTGGTATCATCTATCATTCAGTTTGAAAAGATACATCCAACATATGTTGTATCGTAAGTAGGGAATATAGAGGCTTATGTATTTTGATATTCTTGTTTCTGTCTCATGACACAGGAAAATGAACCTTTAAACTATCAACTGTAACAGATACAGCTTTGTCACGAAGAAGTCACGCAGCAAGACTTTGTGAGTTTGTGCATCGTTACAGACAGAACGAGCATGCTCAAAATATATATTAATGTTTAAATTTGCATAGGTTTTAATACTGTCATGATAATTTTGCTTTTGGGACAATTACTCAAACCTTTTAATTCACCATGCAGTAATTTTTCTTCTTTATATGACAATAGACCAAAATATGGATGTCGTAGTACATCCCAGGAAACCAGAAATGGGCGCTGGTAACATCTTTTGCGACAATGAACCAATTTGGGATATTGGTGTACATAAATATCAGAATCCAATATTGGGGGACTGTCGTATACGATGGTGAACCATTTCTGGCCTCCTAGTGTGTCTAAAGTTGGGACATTGAACAGTGAATACTCAACAATAGACCAATTTATTGATGTCCTTGTGCATCTCAGGAAACAAGAAATGGGCGACTGTTGTGTACGTATACGGAAATTTTGTAGGCGATTCTCGCGATCGACCACGACCCAATTTCATTCCAAAATATAACTAGATATTTTCCGAAAATTGTTTTATGGAAAGCTTTTGCGGTCAAAATTTTGACGGCTGATTAGTGTGTTCCTTGACCGTTTGAGAGGTTTTCTGTCAATTCGGGATGAAAAATAGTGGCCGTTGGCCGGAGTTTGGAGGTGGCTGTTGGTGGGAGGTAAAACATATAGAAAAACCAACGGGGGAATTCAAATTGACTGTTGTAAAGAGGTGGCTGGTGGTGGGAGGTGACTGTTAGCGGAGGTTACACTGTATTTACAAGCTGATTTTCAACAAATAAAGCTATTTTGATTCATACGAAAAACCTTCATTATCCGAGATATTTATTTCAATGCATTAATTTTTTTCAGGACACGCTCTATGTTTGATTAATGCAAGATTTGGACTTTTAAAAAGGTTGTACCACAGATCCGACAGTGGGACCATTGAGTAGATGGAAGTGTTGGTAAACTGCTCATCAACAACAAATGAGGCAGTTGGATATCCGCAATGTCAAATGCGAAATTGGAATGCTTTTCTTTAATAGCAGTTCACGTCGCTTATTGGAATAAGGTACTGTTAGTCTGTTACCCAATTTGCGATCTATTGAGTGCATTTATATCTTTACAAATCAAGACATAAAGATTGTCATAAAAGTGTTGGTGTCATCATGCATCACCATGGCAATTGCGATTTATTGCATGGCAGTACTGTTGTATTTTGATGTCATTTAATAGCTCTATCAAAACCGTTATCAGTCAAGCATGCGATGTTCTAACTACACACTGGTACTTTGCAATAGCAGTCTGTTTTTTATTTTTTGTGAATATGTGGAAACTTTCGAACTTATTTAAGGAAAACACCATTATGAAACTTGAAATTGTGCAAAATTATACGTATAATGTAATAGATGTTACCAATTATAACAACTGACCGTATTTTTCGAGTATGTAAAAAGATCTAATTGTACTTTAGTTATTTTCCAATATTGATATGTAGACGTTAATCGTTTAAAATTATTCAATGTTTATTATTCACTCATTTTACTTTTCTATTTCAAGGAAAGATCAGTATTTCCAGTTGTCAGCAGATGAGCCTGGTGTTGTCACTGTAAAGGAAAGTTGTCATGGAGACGAGGAGGGTATGTGAATCTTGATAGACCCAACCTTCCGTTTTCCTAATATCGAACGACGGGCACCTGTACCACCTCAAGGGCTGAATTAGCGGCAGAAATATTATATACACATTTTTGAGGCCTGACGTCCGTCCTGCATGTCAAAATGAACTCCTTCTTGCACCAGAGAGGCCATACTATGGCTTGGAACGTATTAAATATAATACATTAGGACGTACATGTAGACAGGTTTTATTGACGTCATTGTGTTGGGAATGAAGGCAGTACATGTACGGACGTATACATTTCCATGGTGCATGTAATGCATTTTCGAAGTCGAATGACATACATGTAGTTCTGAAAATATACATCAATCTTCATACTGGTTTCTTTGTGTTCTATCAGCAACTATGTGTTAAATAGATGCTATGAAAGTTTCAGTACATTACTTTTTCAAACTCTCCTCCGTTGATAATGTCTATACTAATGCAGCACACGTGACAATGATGGAGCAACACTGTGTTTCAGTTGCTAGGCAACACAGTTCACTCACCATTGACTTACATGCTTATTACTATTTTCTCTTTAGTCAATTTTATATTACCCTATAATTTTAATATTCGAAAACAGTTACTTTTAACTTTAAGTTAGGATGCTTCGTTTTCAAAAACATTGATTCCAGTGAATGTTGCGACGTAAAATTACTACGATGTCAATTTTTTTAGTTTCTTATTAAGTATCTATGTCATATAAAGCGTCATAGCTCTTTTCATCATTATTATTTTCCGATTGTTTTTCTTGTTTGTTTCCATAAATGACGTATCTTCATAAAACTATATTAAAAAAACAAGATTAAAACAGGTTTTATTGATACATGGTTAAGTACCGGTAGCTTTAAGCAATACGCAAGATAGTTATCGGATGCTGTTGTTGCTAGGCAACCGAGTTCACCCATCAGGGACGCGAATCTTGTTGAATATATTCTACTAAATTCATGTTCACCATTGCTGTGTTTTTGTTTCAGTAAATAATTAATATGCTTGATTTACAAAAGCATTGATTCTAATTACGGTTGCGACGTAAACATTACTACGATGTCAAATTAACATTTGTTTCTCATTAGTGCCTATGTCATAAAAACGTCATAGCTCTGTTAGCTGGTATTTACTATTTTCCGATGATTTTCATTTTTGTCATTTAAAAAGATGTATCTTTACAAAAAAGCAAAATAAAAACATGTTTTCATTAAAACAGGTGATAATTTCAGTGTCTATAAGCAATACACCAGATAGTTATGGAATGTTTCCTTTGCTAGGCAACCAAGCTTAACCACCATAAACGCAAATCCTGTATAATATTTTCTTCTATATCCATGTTCAGCATTACTGGGATTTTGCATTAAAAATACCCAATATAATTAATTCGCAAAAGCATTGATTCAGACAACGGATGCAACGTCAAAATTACTACGACGTCAAAATGACGTTCGTTTTTCATTAAGTACCTATGTCAAACAAAACGTCATAGCTCTTTTAATAATAATCAATTTTGGATGATGTGTCATGTGTATCTTTGAAAAGGATGCATCTTCATAAAAATCTAATAAAAAATAAAATTAAAGCATGTTTTCATTGATACAGGTTTTCGTGTCAGGGTCTATTAGCAATAGATAAGACAGTTATGGAATGTTCCCGTTGCTAGGCAACCAGGCTTACCCATCATGGAAGCAAATCCAGTTGAATATCTTTCTCTATATCCATGTTCAACATTGCTTGGCTTTTGAATTTAAAAATAGTCGATATGGTTAATTTTTAAAAACATGGATTCAAACGACCGTTACGAAGTCAAAATTACCACGACGTCAAAATAACGTTAGTTCTGCATCAATACCTATGTCATTCAAAACGTCATATTTCCGTCAATTAGTAATATTTTGCGATAATGTTTTCGATATTTTGTTTCTAAAGGATTAAACTTGATGAAAAAATAAAAAACTTAAAATCGAACATTTTGTCATTAAGACAGGTTTTTCCATGTATATTCTACATCGATACGATTTTCTGACGACTCTGTTTGAAGTTCTTGAAACATTTGAAACTAGGCGTCAGCTGACACTTGGATGTCATGACTGAATTTCCAGTCGATTTTACTTTTCTAATCATATCCTTATAAACTTGTTACGCAACTTTTATGATATTTTATACAGTGGATGTTTCAACAAATCGTCACAGTCTGTGAGCTCAGTAAAACTGTCCAGAATGTGAATGGAATCAAACCCAGGTACAAAGTCCCTAATTGCCAGTTCGACATGTTACATAGACACTTCTGTGTACAACTTTGGTCAGTGAGCGGGGCCTCGTTATTATGACTACTCATCTGACAGTGTGTAGCATGAAGTTGACTGGTAATCAATTAGACATGTGATATTAATATCAACTAAAACGCAGCTAACAAAGAAAAATGTCTTTCAATGCCAACTTTTCATAAAGTTATTGTATCATCTCCTTTCAATAATCTCCTTTCAATAATCAAAGTACAAATTTATTTACACTTTCAGAGTCTTTCGTAGGGAACTGTTGATAAGAAATAGACAGTGAAATTAACATTTTGGACTCTATATTAATCATCATTACAGAGACTCTGTGACAGATTCAGTGGAAATAAAGAAACTAAAACATAGTTAATACCATTATTAACATAATTTTGTTTAATTTTTCTGTATCAAATACATAATTTGAAAAAAATATATAAAGACAATAAGAGCGTCTTGCAGTATCTTATATGGCTTGGTAAACAAAAATTTTTACAACAAGAGTATGTTGATTATATGGTATAAACTATGTTTTAGTTTCTTTATTTCCACTGAATCTGTCACAGAGTCTTTGTTCGTCAACTAGCAAGAATATGTTTCAAAATCAGGGTTGCGGGTTCGATTCCCGGGACTGACCAACTAAAATTACTAACAGTCTTTCGGATAAGACTTAAAAACCGAAGTCCCATGTATGGGTGCTATACACCCGGCATGTATAAGAAACAGGGATGTATCTGGAATTGTGACGCTTTTTGTATCTTGCACTTTCCACGAAATCTAAAATAACTAACCTCTTCTAGGGGCGCTGATCATATGGGAAACCGGTACCAACGATAAAGCTCTAATATACATACATACATACATACATACTTTTCACAGTTTGATTAAGTATGATAATATTTCATACATTCTGATCATATACGGTAGGTGACTGTAATCATACCACAGAGTAACCCCCTCAGCACTGGTTTTCCAATAATTATTAATAGATTTTCCAAAAACTTTAACATTTAGGACAAAAATGACAAAGCGCTTTGAAAATGGAGATTTTTTCTGGTGTTAACTGAGTTCATTTTATCTAAATTCTGCTGGGTTTTATAAACTTTAGCACATACGGCCGTATTCGGACATTGTTGCATAGTAAACTACGAGTGAAGACCTGAAATCAAAACAAAGATACAACGTTAACCTAATCCATTTTATTAAATGCCGATCATATAGATGATAGTTTTCGAGTATCCGAATACTCGATCCGTAGAAGAACCTGGTACTCGAGTATCAAATTCGGTATTCGTTGCCATCCATAATAAAAACTTCATATTTCAGTTAATGCACCGTCAATGAGACGATAAACTGCCGTAACGGCTTCATGCTTTATGTAATGTCAAGGCTTTCCATAAAAACTGCTAAAACACTTGGTAAGTGTAAGATTTGATGAACTTCCTATCTGCTACTTGCTAAGAAAAAACACTGGAAGGAAAGACCTACATCATAAATTCACTAAAACCATGAAATTTACCTACAAGGTTATTACCTTATCTCAAATCTGCTCAAGCTGTCTCCCATTTTTGTGTTGGGGGGGGGGGGGTATCCCTGTTGAATTTGATTTTAAAGACACAATAATTTCGTTGCCTTAAGGTGGTATGCTGGCTTCTGTGCGCATGCGCCAAATGCCTGAAAGCGTTTAAAGTCGTAAACATGAAATCATTTTAAAAACATAAAAACAAAAGCTGTTACCTTCATTTACATCGTATGAATAAAGATATTTAAACTAATTTTGACAATATTTATGAAATAAATGTGTCGTGGAATGCGAAAATCGTGTGTATTGAGGTAATGACGTAACGTCACAATCACGCTATAAAGTGCGCGGAAATATACGCTCAACTGACGTCCAGTTTACACGTTACCCATATTATCTGATTTCATGAAAATTATGGGAAGTATTTCTATGATGTCAAGACAAGTGTATCTGATCCCATTCAGTCGTTGAATGATAAGAGGGTAAGTACGTAATTTAGACAATTCCCTTAGAAAAAATCAATTGGAATTATTCCCCTTTGTAAAACCATCGTTTCCGGATAAAAAGTTTAGCGTAAATTTGTATCTAATTTGAAGCTGTAACGTCGAGATGTTCTTAGTTAACAACTTCTGGATATAAAATTTCACGGTAAGTTGTTAATCTTTAGTTTTAACAGTCAGTTGGCCTTTCGAGATATTGAATTGTGGTGTTAAACTTTATTATCAAGCAGCACAAGTATATTTTGGGATATGGCGGGAAAACAAATGAAAACATAAAGGAATTTAGAAAGCATTTAATAGAAAGCATTTAGTAATAAGCATTCAGCAAAATAAATTTAAGAATTATCAAATGGTAAGATGAACGGGCCTTCCATATTTGTTTCTTTGTAAAGCGACATCTATTGGATTCACTAAATAAAGTCGAACATTATCAAGTTAATTAACACTTAGAGTTTTAAACACAAGTATTCGTTCGAGATAGCACGTTTAAAGTAAGACTGGAAGTTAAATAAACTTAAGACGTGAAAGCATAACAAGGTAAGCAAACTGATTTTACCTAGTATTTCATACTTGATAATAGTGCATGATATAAGGCCACCATGGCCGCCCTAAAGTGATTAAAACTTCCTGTTCTATTTTAAAGAGACATATCATCAAAGGTGGTGCAATTCTAAATCACACAAAAACGACAAGTAATATGCTAACAAATTAACATAAATTCACCAAAATCATGCTAAAACTTGCAGTCATTTAACCAGTAAAACGCATTCGGAATTTTTCACTTGTTATATAATATGACTAAACATTGCAAATTGAAACAGACATTACCTAATTATCTGTCCCTACATGTAATCCACTAATCACCAAGCTGTTTTCCGCATACTTCGATTCATGTTCAGTCACGTGCTATTCCTTATGGTCCGCGCTGATGATACCTTGTCATCTTGATGGAATTGTATATATGCGATTCAGTCAAAAAGTTTTATTCCCACCGGAAGTTATTGTCGCAACGTGAAATAGGGACAGGTAATCGCTGCGATTAACAAAATCGAAAATGATTTTAGACCTAACAGTTTCTTCAACATTTAATAACGAATAAAATAGCAGTGACACCACCATGTGTGACACAGCATAACGTGACATCAAGTCTTCATTATATATGAAAAGAGTGAAATTGTTACTCATTCATATGTGACATATAAATGTGTTTTGGTGAATGTGACACCCAATACATGTAAAACAATCAAAATAGCATTCAACAAAGTATAAATGTGCAAAGATGCTGATAAGCTTCTATTTGGGGAAGTTACGGGCTAAGAAACAGTAAAAACAAGACACAAATCCTGCTCAAAACATTTTCAAAATGGCGCGCCCGAAGATAAATTGAATCGTGAGAACTTACTTATATTCGGTTTCGCGTCTGACCAGTAATCGAGCTTATTCATTGGTTAAATGTAGCACCGAGGCGTCAACGCAGTGTTATGTGATATCACGTGCATGTGTCATGTAGCTTATCAGCAGCATGCTTAATGTCTACAATGTCTGAGTGCATAATGGTTTCCAGAAACATAGATTACTTTATTGCTGGTTCCCATCAATAAATTACCATTAATCCTTGGGGTCTCTCTGAGTTCTATTCAGTATACAGTTGACAAAAAACAACAGTAATACTAGTTTATGGTTGACACTGCCTGAACCAATTATTGTGAGCCAGACGTTTTATAGAAATTAAGATGTAGATAAAGTCAAATACATACTGATAATCCCAAAGAAAAACAAAAAGTTGGATGAGAGCCAAGGTAAGGAGGTAAAAAGCTTTACAATTTCTATTCAAGTACATTTTATCGGACGGGTACAATAAAGTAAAGATGTAATAAATTTATATACTGTTCAGAGGTTTGCCAAAAATATCATGCTATCATGACCCTCTTTTATGTTGTACGAATTGCTTGATATTTGACGAGTGTGACAGAAACTAAATGTAAGGGATCTTCACATAATTAGGCGGTATACCTTTAACCCAAAGAAAAACGTACTCCGATAAATACAATTTTATTTCAAAAGTTTGGTGAAGCAAATCAAAACAAAGTCGGAATCGAAGTTGTCTCATCAGCTTCTATCTCCTATGTTGAATTGATTTGATCTTAGCTGCTTCTCCCTTTCGGTGTCTGCAAACTGTCGTTTTTTGTCTGCCCTCAAACTAGAACTTTATGTACTGATAGTTTGGGTAAATTTTCTAACATGTCATATAGTTTCCTGACATTCCAGCCAAGAACAGCCACACAACGAGATAATTGTATTTACTTACTTAAGAGCGTCATTTCTGGGTAAGTTGTCTTAAAATCCAAAATCGGGCATCCCTTCTTTGTTCTCAATTTAAGTGTGTTCCCATCGGCCTGTCGTATAGCAACGCTGAAAAATATCATAAGGGTGAGATAGCAAGCTTGAAATGTTGAAACTAATTCTGTAAGTTTTTATGCTTTAGAAAAGGCAAACACATACCTTCATTGACACCGTTTTATTGCCCCCGAAGGGTGGCATATTAAAATCGCACCGTCCGTCTGTCCGTCTGACCGTCCGTCCGTCTGTCTGTCCGTCTGTCTGTGCGTCCCCACTTACAAATTCGTGTCCGGACTGTAACTTTGTCATGCATTGAAGGATTTTAAAATAACTTGGCACAAATGTCTAGCACATCAAGACGACGTGTCGCGTGCAAGACCCACGTCCCTAGCTCAAAGGTCAAGGTCATACTTAGAGTTTGAAGGTAATGGATTCCTCTATATATGCACACATTCGTGTCCGGACTGTAACTTTGTCATGCATTGAAGGATTTTAAAATAACTTTGCACAAATGTCTAGCACATCAAGACGACGTGTCGCGTGCAAGACCCACGTCCCTAGCTCAAAGGTAAAGGTCATACTTAGAGTTTGAAGGTAATGGATTCCTCTATATATGCATATATGCACACATTCGTGTCCGGACTGTAACTTTGTCATGCATTGAAGGATTTTAAAATAACTTAACACAAATGTCTAGCACATCAAGACAACGTGTCACGTGCAAGACCCACGTCCCTAGCTCAAAGGTCAAGGTCATACTTAGAGTTTGAAGGTAATGGATTCCTCTATATATGTATATATGCACACATTCGTGTCCGGACTGTAACTTTGTCATGCATTGAAGGATTTTAAAATAACTTGGCACAAATGTCTAGCACATCAAGACGACGTGTCGCGTTCAAGACCCACATCCCTACCACAATGGTCAAGGTTACACTTAGAGTTTGAAGGTAATGGAATCCTGTAATATGCATACATTTGTGTCCGGACTATAACTTTATCATGCTTTGAAGGATTTTAAAATAACTTGGCACAAATGTCTAGCACATCAAGCGGATGTGTCGAGTACAAGACCCAAGTCCCTACCTCAAAGGTCAAGGTCACACTTAGTGTTTAAAGTAATGGAATACTGTATGCATGGTTACTCTGTCATGCATGGAAGGATTTTAAAATTACATAGCACATTTATTGAGCACATGGAGAGGACACAGACTGTGAGGCACCTCTTTCGGGGGCATTCGTCACTTGTGAGAGACAGCTGTTGTTTCTTGATTATTCCACAACGTAAGTTAGCGCAACATTTTCTTTACTTCAGCAGCATTCAGTACAGTCAGTCTTTTTATGTATAAAATTTTAGCAAAATTCATATACCTGAAGAGGTTGCTTAAAGAGGCAAAACAATTCATCTTACAAAGCAGTTTTAGAGGCAGTAGATATTTTTAATTATCAAGAGGAATGGTTAGTTGTCCAATCTAATAAGCTAATTTTGAATAAGAACATCTTTTGTAAACGAATTTATTCTTTCTTTCAATACAAAATCCTATGCTCTTGCATGATGAATCAAGCAATGCAATACTTAAAATATAAATGACCTTCGTTTAATAATCAAAATTTGTAGCATGAACTGGTGTGTGAAATACGTGAAGAAGACGATATAAATCTGTCACTGTATGAGTTTCAGTGTACGTTCTTGATTTCATTATCACACCATGAGCGCATATAAAGTTTACACTATAACATAGCTCGAGTTCAAGACGAAGACATTTTACCAGAGAGCTCATAGCTTCAACATAAAAACGTGCTATTTCCAGAGGACGACAAAAATATGTTTTTGAGATTCTTGCATACTCATCAGCAAGACATCAAGACCATTCCAGTCTTCAGTCTTCATAGAATACTTTCTGAACTAAACCGTATTTCTGTTTTAAATACGGGCATCGGTGGCAATTACCAGTTCACTTTATCGGTAGATTTTTAATACAACCGTACTTCTTTTTGTTTCAGAGTAATGGAGGAACTCGAGAGAATGTTTGAAGTCTTGATTTCCACTGATGAAGTCTTAGAGGAAGACGGATCATCAAGTATTGATTTAAATACTGACACCAGTGTCAATGAAGAAATGAAAGAACTGCAGGATGTTATGGCAGATCATGGTATAGAGGGTGTAAAGCAAGCACTGAGGGCTAACAGTGATAAGTGGAAGAATACGGTACTGCATATTGCTGTAACGGGTAGCTCAGGAGCTGGTAAATCTGCTTTTATCAATGCAATACGTGGTATAGAAGCGGAAGCCGAAGGTGGAGCTAAAGTCGGAGTCAAAGAAACAACTACAGACCTGACATCCTATAAGCATCCAAATAATCCCAATTTTATTGTTTGGGATATGCCTGGCGTTGGTACACCGAAGTTTCCAAAGGAAACTTATTTGGAACGCGTGAAGTTTGATCAGTATGATTTCTTTATGATTGTGTCAAATGTTAGATTTACTGAAGAAGATTTGTGGTTGGCGAAGCAGACACAAAAACAAAAGAAACGATTTTACTTCATCCGATCAAACATTGATTCAGCTGTTCATAGCGATAGCCGCGCTAATCCGAAAAGTCACTCACTTAAGAAGGTTATTAGTACAGTGAGAGATGACTGCTACAAGAACCTTAAGGAAGCCGGCATTAAATCTCCAAAGGTCTTTCTCGTTGATAATCATGACAGGCAAAGTTATGACTTTGAACAGCTACAAGCGCAGCTATTTGAGGACTCTGACAACATAATGGTAGAAGCTATGGCTTTATCAATGTCAACTCTTACAAAACAAGTACTGCAGAAGAAGAAAGAAGTATTAGAAGGCAGAATTGAGAACAAAGCCATGGAAATCGCTCTTGGGGAGATTCCATATGATCAAGTAAAGATATTAAGACAAGAAATTTTATACTACATGGATCAATTTAATCTAGATGATAAAACTCTTCAAGATAACAAAGTCATTATGAAGTTGTCTGAAGAAAACTTGAAAGTATTTGAAAAAATTGTCAAAATGTCAATTTGCCAAATTGCCGAAGAATTAATGGATATCTCAATTAGTGAAGGCACGTGAAAACGGATTTTTCGATTGATGCGGGTGTTATATAGATTAGGGTTCTCTAAATATTTCCGAGTCGTCCAGTTTGCTTGTCTTTCTCTTCAACAAAATCTAGATGAAATGTTCAAAATGGCATTACAGATTTATGATGTAGAAGCTCAAAAAGGTCTTGTACGCTGGGCTTTGACAACCGAAAAGAACACAACCACAAAATAATCCAGTCCAATGGACGTTTCTATCCTTTTCGGAAAGTTTTGAGTATAAAATTCACAAATATTTTTCAGAAGACAATGGAAACTTTATTGCCTAAGACATCAGTACATATGACAAAAGATTTACACTTTTATGTCTGTATGGACCTAACATAGACCAACCTCAATTCTTAGATAAAGTTTTCAATACAATCCAAGTTTTGATAATGTGTATTGTATTGTTTGCGGTGATTACAACTTAGTTCCAGATCCAGAGTTAGATTATTGTAACTATAAAATGATAAATAATAAAAATGCTAGAAATTCTCTTTTAAAATTGATCCGTTCCGAGAACTCTTTCCAAACTTAAAAAGATACACTGGATGAAGAACGAGACCAATGCAGCAAGCACGTTTAGATTTTTTAATTACAGAAACTGAGTGTAGTAGAACATAAAATAGAAACAAGCCTACAATCTCACGTGAAAGGACTTTGGAAGCATAGTAATTCACTCTTAAAAGATATCAAATATTTAGATTCTATAAATGAAACCATTGATAAGGTAACAAGACAATATGCTCTGCCTGTTTATAATTTTGAAAATTTAGAAAATAATTATTACTGAGGAGGAAATATATTTTTCGTCGGTTGAGCGAAGCAAATTAGGCGGGAAATATTTTCCTTGAATAGGTGAAGATCTTTTGTGGTATAGGCCAATCAAAATATTGTTTTGTTGGTAACCGTAGTTACGCGAGTTATGCAAGTCTATGTGCTGACCGATATGAATTAAATTGTCATTCAGCTATGTGCACCAATGCTTATAGACATTAGTTTTCGCTAGTCATGTAGTCATGGACGAACATTCACCTCGAACTTCTCCACGTCGGAATTGTACACAACCGGATATAAACCAAACGCTAAATTTAGTTTTGGACCAACTGAAGAGCCAAAAAGAAGATCTGTCGTGTTTGAGAGAAGACGTAAAAGGTAGTAACTTCTCTGTTTCGTCAGGAGTGAAAAGACTGAAAGACAAAGACTTGTCGAGGAGAAAGGAGGGTAACAAAATTCAATATAACTTTAATTCAGAAATTCAAGATTCAGTTGATCAAGCCAAAGGGCTATTAAGAACAATAAACCTGAGTACGCTTTAGATGTGTTGGTAGAAACCGGTGACAAGTTGCACAAATATAACAAACATATCCGTATAGCTGATACGTCTGAAGGGGGTTGGGAAACAGTACGTCAGTATCAGTCTAACCATGTAGCCAGTGATAACGATGACGAGTCAAAGATTTCCAAGGCAGAAACCCGAGCTATACGTAAACGGAAACGATATCAGTCGAGAAAATCGTCAAACGCAGCATCTGGGAAACACACATTATTTCCTAGGCCTCAGTCTACTGTTGGGAATATCCCATTTCCTCAATGGGGTACACAGCCGTCAACAGTTCCTTTTCAATGACCATACGTTTCACCAGGGGCGTCCACTTTTCGTCCCTTTACAAGGAAGCAGTCTGGATGTTGTTTCGCATGCGGAGAATTTACGCATTACAGGAAAGACTGTCATTACATGTCATGTTTCATCAACAAGCAGAGGCAATAACAAGTCGATGTCACCCCGATCAGAAAATGAGTCATTGACAGATGAGTATTCTATTTTTTGTTGTGATTGTTTTGATTTACACGGTGACAGTTTTACGCATGACTATTTTGAGTATGAACAAGGTCAAAAATCCATAATTGTTAAAGACAGATTAAAACAGTGTTATAACTTTTGGCAAAATATTGGAGCTAACGATTTTATATTGGATACAATAAGTGGCTTTAAAATTCCTTTTTATTGTTTACCGCCTTCTTACATTTTAAAAAATAACAGGTCAGTTTTGCAAGAGTGCAGTTTTGTACATGAAACAATAAATGATTTATTGTTGAGGGATTTGATCGAAAAGTGTGATAACATTCCCACTGTTATTAATCCGTTAGCTATTTCAGTACAGTCTTCTGGAAAGAAGCGTTTGATACTTGATTTAAGACACGTTAATAAGTATTTGTGGACACAATCTGTAAAAAACGAGGACATCAGAATTGTACTCAATTATATGACCTAATTGTTTTATGTTCAAGTTTGATATTCATTCTGCATACCATTTTGTATCTATTTTTCCTCCTCATACTGGTTATTTGGGATTTTCATGGACTGATGAAATGGGAAATACATTGTTTTTACAAATATTTGGTGTTACCGTTCGGATTAAGTACTGCTCCGTACCAAATTAACAAGACCGTTAATTGATAAATGGAGAGGAGAAGGAAGATGAAAGTTATGTTTTTAGATGACGGATTCGGATGTGATAAAGAATTTTCGAGCTGTACAGAAGTTGCAGTTTCGATAAAAAAATGATCTTCTTGAATCTGGGTTTGTGCCGAAAGCTGAAAAATCTTTATGGGTTCCAGAACAAAATATTGATTTACTCTTGATTCTACCTTAAACAGTATTTACATACCAGACAGGAGAGTCCAAAAACATTGAATACTATTTTAGAGGTTGAATACTCTATAAAGAAGCACAGACGGGTGCATGTGAAAAAAGTAGCCAGTTTTGTTGGTCAAATTATTTCCATGTCGGTAGTGTTAGCTCACATATCCCAAATTATGACCAGGTATTTGAGTATAGATATAGCTTCGGCCCATTCTTGGGAATCATATATACAGTTAAGTTGTGAAAGCATACTTCAGCTCAAATTTTGGGGAGAACATTTACGATTTTTGAACATTAACAAAATCAATGTTGCTGATTTTTTCACAAAAATTGTGTTTAGTAATGCTTCTGGAACAGGGTTTGCAGGCTACGAAGTTGAAACTGTGAATGGTGTTGCTCAAGGTTTGTGGACAAATTACGAAAAAGTCCAATCCTCGACTTGGAGAGAACTAACTGCGGTTTTCAGAGTTATGCAGTCTCTCGTACACGTTTTACGAGACCACAAGGTCAAGTGGTTTACGGACAATCAGGCAGTCAGTAGTATTGTTAAAACAGGTTCTATGAATTCTGATTTGCAACATAATGCATTTAAGATCTTTGGATGTTGCTTAAGGAAAGGTATTGTTTTGGATGTTGAGTGGATTCCGTGGGAGGAAAATGAAAGAGCTGATTATTTGTCAAAGCATGTTGACAAAGATGATTGGGGTATATCTTCTCATTTTTTACACTTGATTGAAAGTAAGTAGTTAATTTAGACTGGTTCGCCTCTACTCATAATAACAATTTATCTGTATAATTATCATTCTCAGTTTTGGAATGAATCATGTTCAGGTGTGGATGCATTTTCGGAATTTTGGGGTGAGAAATTTGGTCTGTTTATTCCGCCAATTGTTACAATTCCGAGAGTTATACAAAAATTACATTTAGACAATGCAAGCGGTGTCTTGATTGTACCGTTCTGGTTTTCGGCAACATTTTGACCGTTATTGGGTGATAGATTTATCCCCAATGTTGTAGATTGGATCGATTTGCCAACAAATAAACAAAACTACACTCCATGTAAAAATTGTGTAGGTTTCTTCGGAAACGAAAATCTCAAGTTCAGGATGCTAGCTTTAAGAGCGATATTTTGATTGTTGAATCTGCTTCAGTGCATATATCTTTTATACAAAAATATGCATCTTAAAAACAATTTTTTAAGGCGTGGCTTCCTTTATAATTGCTATACATGAATAATTTTGTTAAGGAGTGGCTGCCTTTATAATTGCTATACATGAATAATTTTGTTTAGGTGTGGCAGCCTTTATAATTGCTATACATGAATGTTTACATGTATAGGCTGACAAGCCTTGAGAATATGTGATATATGCAGAGCTTTTTTAATGTAAATAAATATTTTATGAAGAAATTAATACCAGTATATTAAGTTTAATAAATGCAGGGCTTTATAGCTTTCGTGTGTTAAATATTGACATGGTTGCCTCTATAATTGCTTTGATCAGTTGAATATTCCATGTATGGAGGCTGTTAAGCCATGAAAATATGTGAAAAGGAAAAAACAATTATAAACAGGATTATCATTATAAATGATACTAACGATTGTATTTTTTATTTACATATGTTTTTTCAGAGTTTCTCAGACGATATAGATGCATTACCTGATATTTTGGTCGATAAGGTGACCTAGATCCCAGAACTATTGAAGGATTCTCGAGCAGACAGTACCACCAAATGTTATAAAAGAGGTTTTATTCGGTGGAGAAATTGGGCTTTGAGTAATTCTCTGGGAGAAAAGGACATCTTTCCGGCCAAACCATTCATTTTCGTTATGTACCTGTGCTCTGTTGTTCAATCTTCAAATTCATTCAGTGCTGTGTTAAAATCATATTATAGTGTTAAATGGATGCACGATTTATATGGTGTGTCATCGCCAACGGACTCAATCTTAGTAAACAAAAATTTAGAAGCTGCAAAACGCAAGCTTTCTACGAAAACTGTAAAGAAAGAGCCAGTGACGCCTGATTTGTTGCATAGAATGTTTAACAGTCTTTATCAGGAAAACAGTATAAAATCAGAGAATTATTTGTGCATGTTTGTTAGCATATGCAGGGTTTTTGAGAAGTGAGGAATTACTTAAGATTAGACGTTCAGATATAGTGTTTCAGTCTGCATACATCAATATATTTATTGAATCAAGTAAAACCGATGTTTATAGAGATGGACTATGGGTAACAATTTTCAGTACTGGTACTACTTTGTGTCCTGTATTGAATTTACAGCGTTACTTAACATGGGCGAATATTGATTCTGATTCAGATAATTATATATTTTGTGGAATCTCCAAATGTAAAAATGGTCACAAGTTAAGGGACATGAATAAACCTATTTCATATACAACTTTGAGAGAATTATTCATTGAAGCTTTTAAAGATCATGTATTAGATATTTCAAAGTTCGGACTACATTCTCTGCGTTCAGAGGGCGCAACTGCAGCTGCCAATAATGGTATAAAAGACAGACTTTTTAAGAGACATGGTAAGTGGCGCAGTGAAAATGCAAAAGATGTTTATATTAAAGGCTGTCTGTCTGAAAGACTAAGTGTTTCACAGAATTTGGGGTTATAAACTTGAAACAACATTTCATGTTCATATTATTATTTAGAACCAATAGTTCTTTTAGTTCAGATTGCCCAAGTGCTCACTACAATATACTATAGATGTAATGCAAATGTGTTGTTATTCTTTGGAGTATGGGTACAAAAACAAAAATAATATCAAACAGGGAAAGCCACGTACCAAAAACGCAGCCTCCCCAAAACGAGCCCCACAGCACCCAGAAGTGCACACCACCAACACACACACACACACAACACACACATACACACAATCATGTACACACACACACGTACACTACCAACACACACTAGCATACAAAGCACGAGGACAAAACGAACAATTAAAGGAACACAGTGGGGCACCGCCTTGGAACGGTCAGTGGCAAAAACACCACTGGGGAGCTTAAACCGGTTTATGGTGCGCACCCAACCTCACTCTTACCCCCACCATGTTCCAAAGTCACAGGACAGTGTAAATAAAAGTAATCCCTGCTAGGTGAATCTCTAACACACGCAATGGAAACAAAAGGCATGGTATGTAAAACACAAAAATACTCGTGTATAAATATATAAAAAGCAAACCTTGAGAACCAAAAAACGTATGTACTCAATGCCTTTGCAGAAGGCAGAGCACCAAGAGAAACACCCTTAAGGGCCCGACGAAACAGGCCAGAGGACAGAAATCAAAACAGTTTCGTCCCAGTGGGATTTAAAAACTGCCCATCACAGAGTCCTCCCCCTCTTCCGTCAGACACAATCAAAGAGGGAAGCATAGCGTCCAACTGTAAACGGGTTGAACACCAAACATGCGGTGTGTCTCAAAACAGTAGGGTCGTAACCTCTTTTAACAAAACGTTTTATAATTTTAGCAAATACAGTTGGAAAATTGCCATGACCTACAAAGACCTGTGTAGGTTTAAGGAAATATATTTTCCGTCGGTTGAGCGAAGCGAATTAGGCGGGAAATATTTTCCTTGAATAGGTGAAGATCTTTTGTGGTATAGGCCAATCAAAATCTTGTTTTGTTGGTAACCGTAGTTACGCGAGTTATGCAAGTCTATGTGCTGACCGATATGAATTGAATGGTCATTCAGTATTGGGCACCAAGGCTCATAGACATTAGATTTTTAAGTTTAAGATCGGGGAAACTATTTGTTGTCCAGAATCAACATGTTTATATTGACACATGCTTATAATTAATGTTTTCGAATTAAATGATGTATACACTGTTATATGTTTCAGATATGAAAGGTGTTCAATGTTATGTTGTAATATGATTTATGTTAGTTTAAACATTGCTTATTCGTATATAAAAGCATGAACAATTACAATATATTTATAAACAGCATCCAGGATTTAAAGGAAAGCTATACAGCTTATATGAATCTCTTTCCTATGATTTATGTTATGGCAGTACATTTGGTATTTAATTATTGTATGGAATTGAAATAGATACGATATAGTAAAACTATAAGATTGCCCAAGTGCTCACTACAATATACTACATGTATATTATGTAATGCAAATGTGTTGTTATTCTTTGGAGTATGGGTACAAAGATCTGTGTAGGTTTAAGGAAATACAATTTACAATAGATGACCAATTATTTCTTGAAACTTTATTAATGGAAATAAGAGGTAAATCAATCTTACATAGCTCGTACAAAACAAAATGTAGAGAAAACTCAATATTACAAGAAATTCCTGATATTAAAGCAAATTTATTTGAGGATAAGGTAGAAAAATTGGTCAATTGAAGGTGAAAAACCAACACGATATTTTTTTAATTCAGAAAAAAACAATTACATTTGAAAAACTATATATAAAATCCAGAATGATGATGATACCGTGATAACCGATCAAAAAGCAATCCTACAAGAGACAGAAAAGTTTTATGCAAAATTATTTAAATCAACTTATGAAAATGATAATTTCAGTAATTTTATACATGGTATTAAGTATCCAAAACTAATCGAAAATGAGAGTAACACTTTAGTAGGACTATTAACTTACAAAGAGGTTGCTTTAAACAACATGGCAAATAATAAAAGTCGAGGTTAATCGGGATTTGGAGTTGAATTTTACAAAGTCTTTTGGAAAAAAAATAGACATTTTCTTGTTAGGGCTCTTAACAGCTACATTTGTACATAGGGGAAAATGTAAAGGCTTATCTATGATATTATGCATTAAACAGAGGGAAATAATCTTTCAGGATTGCTTCTATTAATTGATTTCGAGAAAGCTTTCTATTCCCTGTCTGGGAAATTTATACAAGATACATTGTCCTACTTTAATTTCAGTCCATCTATAAAAACATGGTTTAAAGTTCTTTATGAAAATGCAAAGTCAGCTATTTGTCAGAGCGGGGTTCTATCAAATTTCATTAATACCGAGAGAGATTGCCGTCAAGGATATCCTCTGTCTTGTTACATTTTTATTATATGTGCAGAAATGCTTTCTCTAAACATTTAATGTTCAAAAAATATAAAAGGAATTAATTTAAACAACTTTGAAATGTAACTTCAAAATGTTTGGCATAAATTTTTATGTAGATCTCAGTAAAATACTAGAACTCAATTATAAAGAAAAAATAAATAAAATAGACAAAAAAACATTCAGCAGTAGAAAAGAAGAGCTTTGACACCATTTGGTAAAATAACAGTTGTAAAAACGATCTTAATTTCACAACTTAATCATTTATTTTTTATGCTGCCAAATCCCACTGATGAATATATAGTACACCTGAATAACATAATAAATAATTATTTGTGGGACGGAAAACCAAAAATAAGTAAAAATGTCATTGTAACAGTTTATGCACAAGGGGGCTAAGAATGCTAAATGTACCTGTATTTATGAATTCTTTGAAATTAACATGGATAAGAAGACTTATTATAATTGAAGGAAACTGGAGCAATATCATTATATTATTTAACAATATTTAGATTTGAAAAAAATGTACAAATGTCGGAAACATTATGCCGAAAAAAATTCAAGCACTATTCATAATCAATTTGGGAAACAAACTTGACATGCTTTTGCTCTATTAATAGAGCATCATAACTATGACTCAAAAGAAATCGGCAACTATCCATTTTTTATAATCATGATATTGACATTGGTTATAAAAGTGTATTTCTAAAATCATGGTTTGAAAGTGGTATCCATTATGCTTCTGATATTTTACAGGGAGATGGCAAATCTTACAAATTTGAGGATTTGAACAACACATATAATATTAAAATGAACCATCTCTTTATTGTGGGATAATAAATACAGTTAAACAGTTTCTTAAGAAATTCAATTTTGACAGTTCTACTTATGCAAAAAGAACAGAGCCAAAAATACCACTACATAATAAGGGGGATTTTGAAAGACAAAATGGATAAAAGTTTATGTACGATTCTTTGAATGTTAATGCTATTAAACCAGCTTGCCAATTCAAATCGTCTAAAAAACTTAACTTACCTTCAGAAGACAATGTATATTCCTTACCATTCAAAATAATAAAAGATACTAATCTACAATGGTTTCAAGTTAGACTTATTCACAAATGATTTTCTGTACAAGATAAAATATAAAGATAATCCATTATGCACTTTTTGTCAAACAAGAAAAAAGAAACTTTAAACCATTTGTTTTGGGAGTGTAACTTTACTAAAATCCTTGTTAATGAAATTTGTGTTTCAATACTAAAATTGTCAAACTTAAATATGGAAAAAAATGCGTTTTGGCTTTAGAGAACAACAATCAAGATTAGCTATAAACTTGATACTTTATACATCACGATGTATATATACTGTTGCAAACTCAAAATCATAAAACTATCCACTGATGGAGCCAAGGCATACATTTAAAATCTTTATAAGATAAATGAAGAAACCGCCATCTTGAAAGGCTTTCAAGATAAATTCATACATGATTGGAATGATATAAAAGCCTTTTGCCAACTCTAAATGTCTGATCTCAATTATTGTACTTTTGAATCCTTTCTCATTGTTTTATTGTGTGACTTATAATTTGTGTTAACAGTTTTAAGAGTATACAGTCCTGTGCACCTGATTTGCAAATGATTACATTTTGGACAATGAGTTAATAATATCTGAATACACCCTGAGCCGGCAAAGACTACTACAGTCAATCATTACTGGCCTTCAACCTTTCTTTTTTACTTTTTTCTTTATACATTCTTTTATTAGTTTTTTCTCTTACTTATGTAATACCCGATCAAACCCGTGTACTTTTAATATCATACTATCAAGAAAAAATTGTAACAGACTTTTTGTAGAGAATTCTACTTGATATTATAGATTTTATATAAATAAAACATATATTTTGATAGTATGAAAGACTTTTATAATCTTTCATAAGTGTAAGACTACTAGGGGATGGTCCTCCGACGCTCACTTGTCATTTGACGGAGGTAATGAATGGGGTTACCTTCGGGGTCCGAAACTGAAAAAGAAGCCAAAAACTTAACGATCCTAAACATCAATACGGTTAATCAATTTTTCAGTAAAATTGCGATAAATAAGCATCTAGCTCGATAGTGGAAACTACATATACTATTGTATGACTGGTCTGTACTGAAACTGACAACAAATATTGGAAGGCAAATGAAATCACTGAATCAGTGATGTAACAAAAGACACTTTTAAACAAGAAAGATTAGAACGATATGGACAAACCTACAGTGAAAAACTATACTTTACATAGAACAATAGAAACAAATATATGTTGTACACTTGTAACGTATAGTAATGAAACAAGTATTGAAACCAGTGCAATAATATTACTTCATCCGATCAAACATTGATACGGCGATTTATTATATACCTACTAATGTTTATCTGAATTTCCTTTAATATTTGTTCAGTAAAATACAACATCCCGTATCAGGTTTTCCGTATCAGATGAATTTAGCCGTATCTTATCTGTCTACCGTGTAAGTTGTACACAAATGCATATTCATGTCATATTCCTACGCTAAAAGTTGAACAAAAGATCCACATTACTACAGTAAAATAAGTTTAGTTTTATTGTCGTCACATTTTCTTTTTGTCACATTTGAAGACAAATGAATACAATGTCCTTTTCGCATTAAATAGACCAGGAAGATGATTTACAAATTGCATTTACTTTTTATAACTGTTGATTGTTTATACACGGAAGACACAAGTGACACGAACTAGCGCGTTATGTTGATTTTACGCCATTAATGACACAAATTAACGTTTATACAAAATTAAACATGATATTCGGTAAAAGGTATATAGTAAAAGGTATATTATAATGTAACGATCCAGTCTCCCGATAAATTATTTTCATTTAAATTACATTTACTTGAATCTTTAAATACATGTTAGAAATAGTTTAGATTTAATTTAGATAATAATTTAGATAATATTCATTTTAAATATCATTGAATGAGGCATTTCATTATTTCTAAAGGAATTGTGGAAAGTTTTATATTACCCCACCCACTTTGTTTTCTTTGTGCTTTAATAAATGTATTTTTCCAATGTATGATGGTTTTTAAATGTATAATCTATACAATAACGTATGTACTGATGCATCATATAAATGTTTTTCATGTTTTTAGAATTATAAATGACTGTGCACCCTCACACTGGACTCGATTATTCACCCTATATTTGTGCTGAAAATCGCCAATGTTATTATCGATATTTGACGTATATTTTCGCGTGTGTGTTCTATAGTTTTACTTGAAATCTATTAAAATCAATAATAACTGTTCAATATATGCAATATCTAAACATGTGTACATGAAACATCGACTTCCGTGAATGTAATTGAATAAAGAACTGTGATATTTAATTTTACTTCCGTATTTGTCCGCCATTGCTGTTTTAAAATATCGGGGTGCATGCGAGATGTGACGTCATCTATGACAAAATCTCACTATAAAAGGCGAAAAAGCGCGAAATTCAAACGGTGCAATCATAAACACCCAGAGCGGACGGTCAGCTCATCATCTGGTATAAAATACCAAACCAATCATATTCTAGTCCTAACATTTTATACCAACATGCCAAAAGAAGAGGTAAAGTCAACCAACCGTTGGTATTAAATAAATGATAAGTGAAAGTGAAGTGTTATATTATAAGTTCCTTAAAATAAGCCTCCATCTCCAGTGTTTATACCATTTATACCAAGTGGTAAGATTTTGGGTTCTTAGTAAAATACCGATCAATTCTTAACATCATTTTGTGCTTATGTACATGTAGATCTAAGTGTGCGTAACTTAATAAAATATTTATATAAGTGAGTGAGTGTGTACATCTAACGTCAGCGGGTTACGGAAATAGAGTATATTAAATTAATATTTTAGGTATAATCTATATGCCAAGTGGTATAATTTCCATATTAGGTACGGATCTACTAAAAGCGAAATCTTGTTTACGCCGGTAGTGTGGAATATTTTTATTCAGTAAATCTTCAAGTGGCTAACTATATATAGGAACCAAGACTGTTAATTTTGAAGTGACAAGTGTTTTAATTGTTTCGACGAGTGTTAAACAGTTATTCTTGACAGTGTCTATATTATAATATGAAATAGTTAAAGTTTAAAAACTTAAGGTAGTATGCGACCTTTGTCCGACGTCAGAGGTCAAAAAGCGAGTTTTCTCCGATTGTTATGAAAGTTTGCCTAATGGTACTAAAACGTATTGCACGCATTGTGATCATTTATTTTTTTCATTTTACATTTCTTTTCCTAGCAACGCGACGTCGGATGTCTGTAGTGTAAAATCGACGTTTAACAAGCATACCTGGTTCAAATATGACCCTAGTGAAATTTTGATAACACCATATGCTAGCTGTCTACCTGCGAAATACGTTAATATAAAGTTCTAGATGCTTTATCTGTCAATTTTTCCAGCGCAAAACGTTTAATACCGAAAATCCGCCCATTTCTTCGCCCGAAATTTCGACTCCCGACTCACTTTAAGGTTAGTTTTGGTTAACGAAACAAGATTCAATCAACTAACGACTCACACGATGATTTATCGCAGATCCTAGCAAATAACATCACAAATTCAAAAAGGGGGGTCTTCGCGGATTTTATTTCACAAAATTGCAATCAAGTAAAGTTAGGGGATTAAGGAAGATGAACGTTGAGTCATAACGTCGTGCGAACTATCGTCTGACGTTATTACGCGCAGCGTTTGAAATGTTCAGTTTGGTGCAATTTGAATGTCAACTAAATTTTGTACGGGTTTTGAGATTAAATTTTGTACGGGTTTTGAGATTAAAATGACTGACCTAGCGCATTTATGTTAGTCATATAGATTTTGAATTACACGAGCGTAAAATATACAGGACAGAGATAAATGCGCTACAGCATTTTCACATGCGTAGAAGCCAGAACGAAACACTTAAGTGTCGGGGATTATTTTGAAATATGTAAGAAAAACTTTAAAAATCTTCTCTAAAACCACAAGGCCTCTGAGCATAGATAATTAGCATGTTACATTGCCTAGTGGATCTCTACTAAGATTGTTCAGATTATGATCCCCGAGTCAAAATTGACCCCGCCCGGGGGTCACTTGTTTTTACAGAGGCTTATATATGGGATTTTATTTAAATCCTCTACTCTGAAACCACAAGGCCTAGAGCTTAGATATCTAGCACGTGGCATTGCCTAGTGAACGTCTACCAAGATTGTTCAAATCATGATCCCTGGGTCAAAATTGACTCCACTCGGGAGTCTCTTGATTTTGCATAGGCTTATACAGGAAAAACTTTAAAAATCTTTATTTCTGAAACCACCTCAACCAAGAATGTTAAACCACCTCAACCAAGAATGTTTAAATCATGACCATTAGGTTAAAACTGACCCTTGCTGCTATTGATGACCTTGTATAATAGCAAATGGTAGCTTGGTGAGCAATATATAGCCATCTTGGCCCTCTTGTTTGTTCGTTTCATCTGATATGGCACTTGCCAAGACACAAAGTAAATCAAGTTAAACTGTTACAAGATTAAATGACTACCTGTGACATGATGGAGTAAATGAAAGAAAGAATCGTTGACAAAAGTATACTTCAGTCTTTTTAAATTGTTTGTCAATGTGTTACAGTATTAGGTAAGCTCATAAGAAGTGAATAAAAAGTAAGATAAGATATTACATGTACTCGTTTTTACTAGTATTTAGAGCGGACAAAACTGCTTTTGATTCAACTATGCTACTAAAGTGTCGAGTTGCCTTTTTCCTAGAGCAATAATTCGTCCCAGCTTTTTCTTTGTAAAAAAATCAAATTGAAATTTTATCTTCATGCACAAATAAATGTCGTGATAGATTTTAAACTTTCATCAATTTAAAGTTTAGTCAGGTTTCTTTCACATTAGCGTATGGCGGCTTCTTCATATTAAATACAGTTATTTAATCCTGATGTTTGTTTGACGTTTTTTCTGCATGCAGATTAAAATCTAAAACCATCCCAACCTTTTGAATCCCTCATTGTGCAGAGTGCATATTAGATTACAATTTAATGTCTCACGCACAAAACCGACTAGACACACATACATTTATTGTCGGCAATTGTCAAAATGTGCACAAATAGCAAAAAAAACCAACATCACATTTATGACAGGTGAGATCTACCCGGACGTAAGGACTCTGAACATAAATTCTTTGTACATGTATAAATTAAGCGTCACAATTTGAAAGTGACATACGCACGCATGTGTGTTTGTGTGACATTACACCAGTCTATGATTTAAAATGAGTAAAAAAAACAAAAATAATATCAAACAGGGAATGCCACGTACCAAAATGAGTAAGACTGTTTCCCGTGAAAATGTGTCAAAATTATGCACAAATTCTATTGTTTTTACAGGTGTTACATCTTCCTGTTTACGTTGAGTTAAAACAAGCTTCAAAATAAGTCAATTTGCTACAATACATATCTAACTTTAACCAAATGCAGTCCTTTTAATCTACTCATTTAATTTACACATGTCATGGATAAAGGGTACCGAGCTAACATTTAAATCGGTACAATCATCGTTCACTTTTTTCCTCTTTATATCATTATGCCATCCTTACGTTTTAAAGCAACAAGACGTACAAAATCACCACGGTTTTAATAAGAAATAATTCGACAACTTCCGTTAAAACTACGAACGCACCCGATCTTTATTACGATTACACTTTTAAGTGACTGTGCTTATCACAAATATTGTAAAGGCAAGCGAAATCCTACAAATATGTCATTTATTTTACACCAATTTGTAGTTGATATAATTCCCTTGCCGATATCACTGAAGCAAAAACGATCTTAAAATGATGTTCTTTATATGGGTCAAACTATTAAGAAAAATGACCCAACAAATTGACTAAACGTCATGCAAGCCTAACAAATTTATACGGAAAATGCGGTGGTACTTTTTTGAAGTAAAAAAAGGTAGGCGAAAGACCATATTAATCTTTTTAAAGTTTACACCATTATCAAGAGAACAAATTATTTTTATTTGTCTGACTGGAGCAAAAACGATTAATTAAACGTGTTTTGATCGATAAGGATTAAACCGATATTTCCCTTCTTTGTATAATGTGTAAAAACCGCGTTTAATCGATTATCGGGAAAATATGAAAGTTCCATATGTCAAATATAAACTAACCTGTCACTCTTTTGCCTTGACCATTACAGTTACCTTGATTATCACCAATTGCCCCGATATTTTCTTCTACAAGAACATGAATTTTTCTAAAATTATCCAAACATTTCAACTGGCCTTCTCGTCTGCGTCCGATTGTTGTCTGCTTCCGGTACAACGGCTAATCATAACAAATGACGTAATTAACGTCATTTCTTTCAACTGTCATTTGGCACAGAAATAAGCTTATTAGAGTATTTTGTTTTAGGGATAGCTTTTTAATGCAAAACTAACAAAACACATTTGCAGTAACAGCAAATATTGCAAGTGCATATATACAAAATAGACGTTTCAATTTGATTATGTAAATTTACTCCATAGTGATTATCCTACTTTTGTGTATCAAAGGAAGGTTGTTCCAACGTTCGTCTATGTGTAAGCGGACCTTAAAATCACGTATGGCCGCAAAATCACACAATGACGTCAGGTGACGTCATCATTTTTCTTGAGGTCCCAACTTTACTTGATTGCAATTTTGTGAAAAAAAATCCCCGAAGACCCCCCATTTTGAATTTGTGATGTTATTTGCTAGGATCTACGTTAAATCACCATGTGAATCGTTAGTTGATTGAATCTTGTTTCGTTGACCAAAACTAACCTTAAAGTGAGTCAGGAGTCACAATTTCGGGTGAAGAAATGGGCGGATTTTCGGTATTAAACGTTAAGCGCTGGAAAAATTGACAGATAAAGCATCTAAAACTTTATATGTATGTATTCCCCAGGTGGAGAGCTAGCATATGGTGCTATTAAAATTACACTAGGGTCATATTTGAACCAGGTATGCATTTAAAACGTCGATGTTATACCACCGACATTTTGACGTCTGACGTCGGACAAAGGTCGCATACTACCTTAAGGGTGTACAGCTGTCATATGTGAAGACTATTTAGAACATTCATGCTATTATTATGTAACTATTGAATATAGGAATAACTGTTTTGTAATTGTGATAATTGCGACTGTATATACGGTTTTTAATGGTTGCAAATATTTTTAACGGCGACGGCGTTAGCCGGAGCTGTTAAATCTGTTTGCGAACATTTAAATGACGTAACCAATCAGAAACGACGTCACATCGGTATTGCGTTAGAATATAAATTAAATACTTGTTCGTTCGTTAAATAAACTATTGTTACATTTTATACCATCTTTGTGTAGTGATTGCTTACACTTATTTGAATAAAATTTACCACAAGCCGGGCCCAGACGAACTCAAGTAGCACCCCTTTTAGAGTTAACATGCCAACGCTCGAGTAAGGGGGGGGAGTACAAATGTACGTTACAATAACAGTCGTTTTATCTGCATGTGTATCTTTGTCGTTGGCTGCATAGATCAGGATCATCCTCGAGGCCCCGCCTCTCGTGTGATCCGGAACTATACACCAAACTCAAAAGATGCGACGCCGCAGATCAACCGACTGTTATAATATTCCGTATAAATAGCGATAGCCGCGCTAATACTAAGGCACTCACATGAAAAGGTTCTTTATACAGTGAGTGGCGAATGCAATATGAACCATATGGGAACCGGAATTAGAGTTCCAAAGGTTTTTCTCGTTGATAGTCATGCCACGCAAAGTTATGACTTTGGACCACTTGAAGCGCAGTTACTCGAGTACTCTAACAGCAGTATCAGAACGCAGAATTGATGAAAGAGCCACGGAAATCGTTTGCGCGGATATCGTATTTCAAGATGTTATTTCATATTTCAAGAATCAGTTTAATCTGGATGATAAAACTTTTAAATATACCGGAGTCATTCTGAAGCTGTCTGAAGAAAACTTTACAGAATTTCAAACAATTTTCAAAACGACATATGGCCAAATTGCAAAAGAATTAAAGAAAATTTAATTAGCATCAAGCTTTATTGAACGGGTATGGTGAATTGTGATAAGGATGTATAGATTAGGGTTACGTGAATCTATCCTAGTCCTCCAGTTTAGTTGTCTTTCTTTAACATAACATATAGATGAAATCATAATGACATTACAGATTTATGGCTTAGAAGCTCAGAAAGGTCTTGTACACTCGGCTTTAACATCCAGAAAGAAAATAGCCACTAAATTAGACGAAAACTTATCGATCCCAAACAGCAAAACGGTTAATTAAGATTTCAGTGAAAATATTAAGAATAAACATTCAGCTCGCGATTTAGTTTGGATTGTACAAAAAGTGACGAAAAATGCAAAATTTATAAATGAAATTACTGAATCAGTAATGCAACATAAGATTACACTGAACCGAATTTCTAAACGTCCATTTCATAAAATTCAGATGTAAGAAAATCATTTTATGTACCGACTTAAAATTTGGAACTCCAGAGTTGTAGATAGTACTCTATCGAATCTTACAAAGAAAATGACATTTTACTGTCACGGTTGACCGCGCGAGACGATGGCAACGATTTACGACTTTTGCCACGAGGATCACGTGTATTAGGAATGTAGCGCTAAATAGTATTTCAATGCAATAAACGTAGAATGTCTAACTCGAAAAACAAAAAAGATGGCAAGAATGACCACTGAAGAGCGGGCTAGAGCCGTCGGCATTATTTGTGCTGGTACATCGATTCAGTAGGTATGACTGATTTTGTAAATTAATTTATCAATTTCGACAGAACGTGAGAAAAAAATTTAAATATAATTTATTTGTACATTATTGACACCTTATTTTTCATTATTTCCAGTTGCGCGGCTATAGGCGACATTCTTGTGTTCGGCAGCTGTGGGAATAATTTAGCAGAACCGGAAATGTAGCTGACATCGCCGGAGGCCAAAGTTGAGAGTAACAACTCGCCACCAAGATAGGTATATGGTTCTTTCAACTCTACGCAACTGTTTTACTACGACTACGTCAACGTCAAGACTAACAGTCGGTACGTACAACCGGCCAATTAGCATCTAAAGACGGTTCGCAACCTCTAGGCCGTCGGTATTCGAGCCCGTCGTTAACGGACGGTTCACACCCTTTCCGCAAGTAACAAAAAAACAAAAATAATATCAAAATCAGCTCGGTTAGCGTGGACGAGATAGAAGGTAAGGCTTACTAGAACTGACTGGACTAATGGTTTATTTCTGGATGCAAACAGAAGAAAATTTGTGGGACTTGCTTAAGACGAAGGTTGGGGTTTTGCCCAAACACCGTTATACCGATAAACCGATGCGTGATATTCGTCAGATGTGGATCTACAGAATAACATGCATCGATATGTGGTTTCAATGAGGTCGAGGTGCCGAGCAGTAGTTGCTGCAAATGGTGGACATACAAAATGCTAAATTCAAGACTTTCTTCTTGACCATATTTTGTGAGTTTTAACTTCTTGGTACCGACTTTAACATACCTTTTCTACATGAATTAATTATTTTAATGAAAATAAATGTTCGAAGAATGTTTGCAACAAAACGTAAAAAACGTGTGTATTAAACAAGTTTGTGTATATGTCATAGGGATGCATTTTATAAAGCAAAACAAACTAAGTAAATCTGAAAGATAAAGTCATGGGTGTTGTTTTTTATTCATGAAACCCCTATCAAATCACATAAGTATACATTCATTTGGCCATTCAAGTTATATCCCGTGGTCTTTTCCTATAATCACATATGTCCCGGTCCATGTTCTAACATTACTCCAATTTACCGTTACTTCTCACTAACTTGTTTTTACTAACCTATGACCCTTGGCTATACAATGTGATGTGGATGACGAATGCAATGGATCGTTGCATTTGCCATCTACACCACACGGTGTATAGTACTTGTATTTCTATGAAGAAATAAATATAAATATCTTCGATATTTGTTACAGGTTAGTCAATAACTTTCATATATTACACTATTTTTCATAAGTAGAATAACATTTATATCATAAAGGTTTTATTCAAATAGTTATTAGAAAACGTTATTTTCAATAAGTGAATACATGTACATTTGTATCAGACTTTGAGACATGGAATCATTATAGTTAGTATCTAGAATCATGAATGTTTATATTGTTTGAATGGATCGTGGCATTTGCCATCTACACCACACGGTGTATAGTACTTGTATTTCTATGAAGAAATAAATATAAATATCTTCGATATTTGTTACAGATCTTCTCAGCCCTTGTCCAAGATGGTCGGACTTGCGACCTTTATAAATTCGTTGCCACGCCGCTACATATAGCAGCTGAGGGTATTTACTGTTTAGCCTCTTCCGACTAAGCCAGGCCGTGACATATATTTGCTTTTATTCTTATATTTAAATCAAACACCAAGTGGATGTTTAAAAGTTCTGTTCAGTGTATTAAACAAGAAAGATAAGAAGGTTATGGACAAACCTACAGTGAAAAGCTATATTTTACATAGATAAAAAGAACGTTTATCAATCAAACAATAATTTTACTTCTTCCGATCAAACATTGATACATCGATATATAGCGATGGCTGCGCTAATCCTAAAAGGCACTCACTTGAAAAGGTTCTTTATACAGTGAGAGGCGACTGCAACATGCACCTTATGGAAGCCGGCATTAAAGTTCCAAAGATTTTTTCCGTTGATATCATGACACGCAAAGTTATGACGTTGGACCACTCGAAGCGAAGTTACTCGTGGACTCTGACAGCATAAAGATGAAAACTATGGCTTTATCATTGTAAACTCTTACTAAACAAGTATTGCAGAAGAAGGAAGAAGTATTAGAACGCAGAATTGATGACAAAGCCACGAAGATCGCTTTCGAAATATTTTTCACTGTCTAACAAGAGATATTAGAAAAAGAAATGTCATACTACAATGATCAGTTCAACCTGGATGATAAAACTCTTCAAGAAAACAGAGTCATTCTGAAGTTGACAATATTTCAAATGATGTGATAGTTTTCCTTTTGTTTAAGTTAAAAGATGTATACATTTACATGTATATGTCATTATGGCTGTGTATAAACAACACTTGTAAGTTTTATGTTTTAATGAATGATACAATTGCAACTGTATTTATATAGAGCATGCATGTTATACATTGCTTCTGTGTGAGATCTATAACCCATTGGTCAAGTACACATGTAATCAGATCCTCCCATGCAACATTCATGAAGTAAGCATGGATGCCATAACTGGTATAAATGTGAAACGCAACTGCAACATACAAACTTATATGGAATGAACAATAACTTTTGTGTATTATCTATACATTATTCTAAAGAGTAGTTGTGACCCTTGACACATGTAAAGCCCATTGTCACATGTAAAGCCTAGTTACACAACAAGTGCGGATGATTACGAGTTTTACTGCAGTGTGCATTCTGTATGTACTGAATTCAATTGTCAGGTAATCAGCTTCTGCATCTTAAATAATGAATCTCCAGAGAACATTATAAGAAACAAACTCGTAGTCAAGTGTAGTCCGTTTTAACTAGAGATAAGGTTTTGGCATAATGTTCCGTCATGACTTGATATAAGAATCGTACATTGATTGCAAATATTGAAGCATTATGATGTTGAGCATATTGTATATGCAGCAACAACGGTTGCACAAGATATGGTTGAAATCCTGTTTATATATTACATGTGTACAGACAACGGCTGCACTAACAATAGTCTTTTCACTGTGACAGTCGTAAAATCCTGCAATGAAATCCACTTTCGTGAGCAGCCTTAAGTCGAGTGCTGTTGAATCATGACACATAACTGGAATGCCTGAGACCAGGGAGGGTAGGTGTACAAAATAAATGCGAAATTAGCTCTAGTTCTTTTCCGCCGTTCAACGAAAATGAAATTTGAAACCGGCGTGGTTCTAAGTTATATATGCGTTGCAAACATAGCTCATTAACATGCCAAGCGGATCGGATCACTTTTTGATTGTTTTCCGATGTTTGATACATTTGGTTTAAATGTTTTCAACGCAGGCAACTGACGCAGGCAACTTCAACTGACGAACAGCGACCATTCGGCACGCTACATGACTTTTTGTGAGTCGGCGTTATTAGCTGAGAAGCGTATAGAATCAACTGAAATTAAAGTCAGTTCTTCAAAATTAACACACAGAAGAGTATTCAGGTTCTGTCGAAGTCCCGAATAAAATTTGGTCTGTAAATTCAAACACGGCCATCCTTTAAAGTTATCCACACGTCACCTGTCCGGTCAATGTTCAAAACAAACGCGTCCCTGTGGTTCTTGAAAATAGCAGTCTGTAAGTATTTCCCGTCCTCTCTAAAGATATGAACGTTTGTTATTGCGTTATTATCAAGAGTAAAAACATGACGTTTGAACGAGCAAGCGACTCCAGATGGACGTAATGGCCCACATGAAGACGACGTTTTGACGTCACGGCTTATCGCGCCTTTCCAGATACCGTTTTCATCAAAAATTGTAACGTTTTATATATCATCAGAAAAGAAAATATCACCGATATAATTCATTGTTAAGTTTCTCGGACGGTACCCCATTTTTGGATCAGAGTGACTCAGTTCCATTAAGATTTCACCACGCGTACTGCATTTCAATGTTTTCCCGGCGTCATGAAATGCGACAAAATGTTCTTTTGACCGTCTATTTTTACACACAACGCATTTGGGATGTCAACAACAGAAAAGCATTTCAGAATTTTCTTCTGCTTCGTGATGGAGTTGATTGATATCTGCGTGGCGGAGAACAACTTTCCATGGTGATCGCGCGAGGGGTCAATGATGTTTTCTCCTACAAACGTAATGCTTGTAAAATTTATGTTATCGCTTGCCTTTTTGTGTCGTTTGCTATCCAATGTGTAAGAGACAATGTATTCACCAAAGGAAACGTACAATTCTGTCGCAGATGTTAACGAGATCTTTGCATGTTCGTCTTCAAACGCCTTTTTTGAATAGGAAGTCGTGTGTCATATATTTTTGAGTATACCACCGGTTCAATAATTTCTTGAACGTTATACTGCAGTTTTTGTCTGCAGACGTGTCCGTCTGAAACATGACAGAACCAAATTGGGGAACGGATGCAAGTTTCAAAGTAACAAATACACCTGGCCATTTTGGCTCGTGGATGGATTCAAAACCCGATCGCAGCCCGTTTAATGTTAGAAGGAGTTCCGTGTGAGCAGATGTTTCTAACTCTTTTTGTATTAGTTGAAGAGTAGCCTGCACATCAAAAAGCTGTTCCTTTAGGAACAAAATCTTGTCATCCATGATTTTATGGAACTTATTTGCATTGGATACAAGTTCCTCGACCCAGATATCTTCAGGTGCAAGGAGTTTATCGCGGTGAATTGTAACGTAATTTTGATAACGTCTGATAACATTTTGGACAAGATTCTGTAATTTTGTCTTACTTTCTGATATTTTCACGATAAAACCTTAAAATGTTGGAATGACTTGATGGTCACGAGAGGTCACTATTTTCTGGATACTCTTGCGTTTGTGTTTTGCCGCGCGAATTAGTTCACTTTGACCTTTTATCTCTGTGGAGTGACGCAGATGCGCAGTCACCTTGCATTTTTCGCAGAGACAACAGATAATGATTGCCCTTCGTTTCTATGCCTCCGGGGGGTTTCCCTCAACTCATAGGGGATACATTTGGTGTGATATCGCCACTGTGTCCCTGACAGTGACTCGAGTGACCGACTTACTCTTTGACGTACAGGACGAGTACATCGAATTCCCGACGACTGACGACCAGAGACTGGCTGTAAAACGTGGGTTTATACGATGCATGGCTTTCCATGCGTTGTCGGTTGTATAGATGACACGCATGTACGTATCAGTGTCCCTCTAAAGGCAGAAGAACGAGCATACATCAATCGCAAAATGGTTCATTCAATAAATATGCAAGCTACTCTAATTGCGATCATCTTTGTAAGTGTGTCGTGTTTGATTTTCGTTTAGAGTTACTCCCCTTCAAGATATATTTTAAGTTAAAGGTATAGCGGCTACCCTGGGAGAGGAATATTTTGTCAACAAACTTAGTATAACAACGAAATAAAGTTCGTTTATGAAGTAAACGAGATCTGCTGTTGGATAATACAGTATCATTTACTAATGCGCCGTTTACATACAGTATCAGTAAATAAATTAAATTAAAAAATAAATACAGAACACTCAATGTTCACTGTTACGATGTAAACAATGTTCAACAGTCTTTGATCAGCCTTCAAACTTTTTTAAGTACAGTGCTGTATTCTAATACAGGAACGTTCACAAGTGAAAACGCATCGTGGCCAGGCAGCTGTCATGAAAGCCATATGTTTAGGGTGTCCAACTTGTGCTACTCGTTTCCACAGTTGAAGCATTCAGTTTAGATCTATAGTAAGCGGTAGTCTCAATAATTCGACTCCATTTTACATACTGACATTTTATAGGCATCTGCGCTTGGATAATATAACGATATTCATCCGTTGTGTACAACTATTTGAACTATAATAAGCTGTGAATTAAACGCCAACCGTATTTCAGTTATCTTCTTGGGACAGTTAACCATAATTCCTGTTTGGATCCATTACAGTAGGCCTACTGCAAACTTTCTGACATATAAAGATATATGGTTTGTAAAAAGGCACTAACATATGACCGTCTTTTTTCTCCTTTGTTTATAGCCTGACAGGTACAGTGGGTGGCACAGTGGTCGAAGGGTTAACACCTAATCCGGAGGTCCCTGGTTCGAATCCCATCTTGGTAACTGGAAATTTCAGAAACGCTTTTCAATGTTTCCCTTTCATCAGAGATAAACTGGTTAGACAACCAGAGGTAGTCTCATGTGTAGCGTGTGCTATGCACTGGGCAGGTAAAAGAACCAACCTCCTGAGTCTATTCGTAAAAGAGCTAGGGACTGGAAACAGGATTCTTTTGATTTGCATCTGTCTCTCTACAACATGCACCTTTAGCAATATATCTCAATCACTAGGATGTAACAGTAATAGTATCTGTCAAACAATTTCTTCTAATTCGTTTCTTAAATGAAGCCCGAGTGAATTATTACGCAGGCATATTACCGACGGGAAATGCTTCAATTTCGCTAAAGCACACCAAACCATAGATTATTTCAATTTTTATAAGCCGAATATATTAGAACTATCGCAACTAATACGGACCTTTTTCAGTTCGGCGGTAATGTGTAAAATGGTTTAAATAGTGACTGTTTGAATTCACTCCCCTATTTCGGGCTACCATTCAAGATGTCATACTTAGCTATGTTATCTAAAATTATTTTAGTTTAATCATCTAACTGATGTAATATATAAAATACCAGACTGTGTAATTATGCCGACGATGTCAGATTCAGAACCTAACAAAGCAGACAATCGATTTTAAATGCGTACCACTAAACTATTTTCATTCATTGTTTTCTCTCCCTGAGTCAAAACACTGCATGACGGTTAATCCTAAATTTTCTTGGACGTTTACAGGAAAACAAGATGAAGGTATTCTAACTTAACTGTTGCAATTAAATATAGTATTTAGGTTCTTAATCACAACTATTTTATGCGAATGGGGTATTTATACAGATATTATCTCTAATTCTATATTTTAGAGAGTAAATTAGAAAAGTCGAAGGAGCTATTTCGATGTTCGAAGCTCCGCCTACTTGTCCGAGTGCTTTAATCATTTAGGAATGGTCAAACAATGGTCAATTTTGACGGTAATATATCTTTCTTGTTAAAACAGAAGCTTACATTACAGTGGTGCTGACCTCTGTTTTGTATGAGGTTGGAAAGGTAGGTAGGTTGTAGCTAGGTAGGGAGGGAGAGAGGGAGGTAGGTAGGTACGTACGTACACACGTACGTATGTATACTCTTATTTTGAATATCAAATAACAAGATAATTATTCTAGAGATAAAGATGAAGTGAAATGGAACTTCTTATTTCATAGTTTTGAAAATATTGTTGATTATCATAGCACCGGGCACTATAAGTCTATTTATGAAGGATGAACTTTTTGCTATTTTCATAATCGGATTCAAACGGTCGCATATATGTTGGACTGCGACAACTGTCCATTTACGGTTTTGAAAATATTGTTTATTTTTTGGCACTGAGCACTGCATCTGTAAATAATTGCTATTTTCAGTTATGAATAAGATACAATGTCAGTTTGTATACCAGCATAATAACAGAACAGAACAAATATTATATTTACAGGCATGCGCTTTATTTTGTCAAAATTCTGCTTTATTTTTCTTAAGAACTGTTTACTATTTATGTGCATTTTGGGACCCGTATGAGTGGGTATATTGTAATGAAAATAAAATCTAAAAAGAAAAAGATCACACTGTATAAAATGTGTTTTTATATTTTTCGCAAATTGGCACTGTAAAGAAAAGCTTTAATTTTCTTCCCTCAAACATATTCTAGTGTACGCAATTGAACCAAGTACACAAGTCATGGTTGAACACAAACCGGTCGTGAAGAGGTCCTCACCCACATTAGCCTGGTACTCTTCAACAGTCATTGGTCTGGAGTTTGTTGTCAAGTCTACAGGTCTGTTTTGAACTTTTGTTCAGGGACCTATATTATAATCAAGTCACACAAAAGGTTCTTTGTGATAAAATTATAGTCAATAGGGGTGTATAACGATACAATCTTATTGTTAATGTTCCGATGGTATGTATCAATAACAAAAACCATGGTCCAGTATTAATTGATGATAGTTATCTATCTATCTATACTTACCTTACAGGTGTATATAAAACAGCATGAACTACATTGATTTAACATTTTGTAAACTATTTTGATAATTAAGGTATAGTTTCAATAGCTTTTGAAGGTGGAATCGGTGCTCCACGAGTTGATTTAAATTTCAAATCATAGCATAGTAAAAAGCACAGGAAGGACAATCAAGTGGTAGCATAAATAATACCAAAACCCATTTGCTTTTGTTTTGTTGTGTCATATGTCTGTTCTTGTGTATATGTATTTATGTATATGCAATAAAATATGATTAAACTAAAACAAAAACGAATACAATTTTTATGAGACTCACCTACTAAGTTCAAGTTTTTGTTTTTACCCACTTGCTCAAAATACATGTAAACTATGTTATTCATGTGGGAATTTTGTCAACCTTTTGATGATGAAGAGTTTAAAAATAATCATAATGTCTGCAACTTTATATAAATGACGCCAATCACCGATAAACTTTAACATATATGCACAAAACATTCAAATCCAATTGATGGCGTTTACAACAGAAAGTCAGATATGTTTCTATGCCATAAATAATCCAAATCTGCAAAATACAAATGTTCTGTACAAGCACCGACTTCCACCTTTAAAAGAGCGACATCTAACAGACACAATACATTTGGATGACACACGCAGTTAATATGGAATTTTAATTGCCTAAGATAATACATATTTACACATGGAATACAGAAAAGAATTTAAACCCTAGAGTTGTGAAGAGGACGAAAATGTAAGTTAAATAATAATTACTTTTTTGTTACCGAATTTATTACTGTATTTCACGTATCCGGTACAGCAAGGGCAAATTTAGGCATTTGTTTGGCTATCTATTTATAGGCAAACTACAAATAATCTATGAGAGATGCACTTTGATAGTCTTTCTGTATACCTGTTAAATAAACCGTGATACAAACCTGATAAAAATGAGACATTATTATTACAGGGCGTTTTCCTTCTGCACTCACAGAATCGCCCCCCCCCCCTCTCAAAATTGACATACTCGAGGTGACATAATTCGCTTTAGGATTATTTGTTAAGCCTAAATACGGCGACATTTCCCGTAAAACTCAGGCGCAAAATTAGAAAAAAACCTCATATTAATAAAACCGTACAAAAAAGTCTGCACTACAGAGACAATAATATGACATTCAATAAGCGGTACATATTTGCCAATGACTACCATTGCAATTATTCTATTGTACTTTTGTCACGCTTATACATGTATGAATTTCAATGTACTTACGGAGCTATCTGATAACGGAATTTGAGTGACGTCAATTACTAAGCTACGACCCGTTTTCATTATATTTTTAGACAGATTTAAGCCACTTGAAGCTTTACTAATTCGTATCTTTTTTTATAAAAAAGACCGCTCTTTATGTGAAAATTGAATAGATTACACCAAAAAAAGTATTTGAAGGTAGAATATGTTAAATAAAAGTATCACTTAAACAAGAGGGGCAGAATATATTTAAAGACGATTGAACAGGAATGTGAGATATGTGGCTACAGGAGTCCAGGCAGACCTGTGGTCTTAGCCAATAATAGACTAGCTTCTGTTTTTCATAATCAGCAACTGCATAGCTATTTTTCCAGAAGTTATAAGTTGATAAATGATAGATACATGTTGTAAAAAGTTAAATACTTCTTATTTAAAAAAGAGATAAAAAAGAAGAAAATTATTCATAGTTTATTAATGTTTTTGTATAGCATCCACGTGCATTTAGTTAACATACATGGCATATGTTAGTACATTGTCTATGTAATACCATCAGGATATGCATTTTCTCTTTCAAACTGTTGAGTTATGTAAAGTTTGCTTTGTAAATAATTTATTCAAGTAAGTTAAAGTCTGAGAAAATTACTTTTTCTTTTATAACTTTCCTAAATAGAACATTTATTTTTTTTAAAACTTTTCAACTGTGAGTAAAGTGTGAATAAGTTTTCTGTTCAAGGTATCAAAAATGCCTAAGAAAACTCATGTAAAATATTGAAGTAAGTGCTTTTGTATTATAAAAAACTCCCATCGTTGTGTAATAAACTAATATCTTAAAAATTCAAACAACAGGAAATAAGCGATAACCAATTTTCGCTACATGTCAATAAGATTAATGGTATGTTTATTGGACTAAGTGTCCAGACTAAAGACACCTAAATATCGAACTCTTATTACCGGTACACTTAAGTTGCGCTAAGTATGTATGTAAGTTTTGGATTTAGAAAGACATGGAGGTATATTTCAGCAATTTGCTCTGTTATAATAACGCTTGAAAATAGTTTAAAACACGCACTTACGTTGCTGTGTATGTATGTGTGCACGTTTTTTTATGCTTTAATTACTTGTAGTTGTGTTTAATTAAATCAATATCCTGTTGGAGGGGCCTTCCAAATTTTCCATTTATCATATTAGAATATCACATTTTTCAAGTATTGTCAGCATGTCATTGAAATTTTAACTGAGCCAGAATCAGAGTTTCATTCTTAAATGCACTTTGTCAAATACGTTATATGTCTAAAATTGAAATAACTGTATCTATTTGAAACAATGCAAGTCAACACATATCTTAAAATGTTTCACATAAAGCATTATAATTGGCAAGTTATGTTTTCTCAACTTTCTATGGGCCAATGTTAAATATTCTTATAGAGGTATGAATTTGCAGAAAACAGTCAAACGTTTAATGTTCATATCTCTGCAAATTGCAAAAGTGGCACTTCATTCTTGTCAAAGCCTAAATGATATAACATGCTTCAGCCAATTTTTAGATATAAATCTTCCAGTCAAGCCGGATGACAAGCTAGCTGATGTCGAGGTTTCATTGTAGTTGTAAGATGAAAAGGTTATTATGTCCTGATAACCGTTTTAAGTTTTATATCTTAAATCATGATACGTTAAACGCAACTGAAATATACCAACTAATATGGAATGAACTATAACTCATGTGTGTCATGTTAACATTATATTATAGAGTAGTTGTGCTCCTTGCCACATGTTAAACCTAGTTACACAACACGTATGGATGATTATGAGCTTTGCTTCTGTGTCAGTTCTATATTAATTGAATCCAATAGTCAAGTAATCAGCTTCTCCAGGCAACATTCATGAAGTTAGAATGGATGCAATAAGTGGTATAAATGTGAATGGGCTTAACATACTAGTATGTATCTCAAATGATGAGTCTCTGTGACAGTATATGAAACAAAATCTTATGTGTGGTTATTTTTCGTTAGAGAGTTTTGGCATGTTTGCTCACAGTATTTATGATTGTAGAACGAAACTGAGCTTACGCAATACAGCAGTGAAACAATTTAAACCCGAAAACAGAACCAGAAAATGTAAATTTATTCATACCATTATTAAAGATCGAATTTGATGCAAAAAAACAAAAGTAGTGAATACAACATGTCAGTGGACTTAAACCCTAGGGCGACTAAAAGGGAGGCAATCGGCATAAAATCATAATTGTTTTTCTATATACTGTACCTATGATGCTCTCTGGTATTCCGTTTCAGAACATTCGTCAACCATGTGTTAATTTGCTAGCATTCAGTCGTTTAAATCAACATTATAATACAGATGATACCAATCAAAACGCTCCTTACAAAGCAATTACTCTTTGGGGCGATTACCTTGATTCACAATGGCTGTGCCCACGGAAAATTTAGAAAGAACGCATGACTTCTGTTCAAAATCTAGCATCAAACAATATAGATCAATTTACCGAAGAACTTAAACAACGAGAGTTGCGATTGGTTCCTATATCTTTTTGAAATCGTTAATGCTGTATTGAATCTAATACGGTTAACTAAAGAAGACAGTTGCAATAAATAAAATATCACAGGTATCTTACAATGTCCATATCTAGGTATCTATCTGGTTATGCAAAATATCAATGTATTTAATGGTGAATGTTTTCGAAATATTATCCTGTTTGGCCTAGATCCAATTACATATCACAGTATTAATCTTTATCTATTCTATCTGTTTTATCTGTTTTATCTCGCACCCAAAACAAAGTTTTAAATTGTTTGCGAAAATGTATTTTGTAACCGACAGTAAATATTCACCCGTTTGCTCTGTGCAGTGCAATTATGGCGTATGTAGAGGGAAGTTAACTATTAAACTAATATCAAGCATGTAACAGGAACATATTTATCATTCAGATTTGTTCGCTTCTCATCTGCATAAAAAGTTGAGTTTTTAAAGTTTTTAACCCGATAATGCCATATCTTTTCAGTAATATATTTGAGATCAGAGTTTGTCGGGGCATTGCAAAATACTTTTTTTATTATAAATTACGTTTAAATGATACAGCGACAAAATGTATGGGTTTTGTTTGAGTAAAACATGAGCATCAACCCGATATTCAGTTGAGACGCTTCTAAATTCAATGTGTTGTACTTAAGATTAAATTATAGTGACGTTTTATTTTTCTTAACACTTCAACTTTGTCAAAGGTAAAAGTTGATCTTTTTTTGAATTTGTACTTGAAAGGGTAATTCATATGTAATGCTTTCGCAATGATATTATATTTCAGTTATGGAGCTACGGTTGATTATTGTATTTTTGCATAATGTTGAAATCCCTTGATTACCTTCACTTTAACAATCAACAAAAAAGAGGGTTGACAAAACATAATAATTGCAACAATGCTAATTGAACGGCGCACATATGTTCTTTAAAATAAATACTAAGAGTATGTTAGCTCAAAAAGTTAACTTCTACTTTTTAAACAATACGTAGTATATCAAGTATTAATACAAGAGACACGGTGAACAATTATTTTCATATAAATAAATTTTCTCAATTATTACATTTATCACATTTTTACTTCATAATGTACATTTCTTATTGTCGTGAAAACGTCTTCGTGAAAGACAATGCGGTTTACTGTTGACAAGGTTCCCTCTATTTCTGGATTTATATTCAAAGCAATTCTTAAGTAACAAATACCTTGTCCAAGCCATAAAATATTCTTGTACAAAAGACTCTGTCTTCATGTATTTGGCTTGTTTATGTATAGAAATTAAATCCAGGGCAATAAATAAACTGATTAAGCTATCTTATCAAAGTCCACACTGTCGATAAATAATATTGCTATGTCGGTTTAGCTAAGCTGAAAGTGACGTCATGTTATGTTTACATATTTTCGACACAGTTATTATAAAAAAAACAGGGGAAACAGCCATCTACGACAACATTATATTTGACTTAAATTTCATTTCAATACAGAGGAAGAAATAGCACAGTGGTTAGTGTTTGAAGACTGTTCGGTTGGATTGCTGATATTCGGCTGGTTCGAATCCCACGGAGTGAAGTGTTTTTGCATGGCAATTGGTTTACTTGTATATCGAGAATTTATGGTCCGTGTAAAATAAAATCAAGCATAATGAAAGCATTTGTTTGCAACTCGAGACATGTTCAAGATAGAAGTACATGACAAAATCTTGCATATGTTTGTACATTTTGCAAGTGTATAAGGATTTCATTGATTTCTGCTTGATATCTTAGCGATGGCCGCAGAAATTGCATGTTCGCAAATGCATGTTAGCGAAACTGAATACAACATAGAAACTGCTGACGAGATACATTTTCTTCTTATTCTTGACTTGTTCTGTAATAATCCTTTGACGTTGAATACTTAAAAAAGAAAGAATGAAAGTAAATAATGCAGAACATAACATACAACCTTACACAAAATGTAGATCTTTAAAATCTGTTTTAAAATCTTAATAACTAAATGATTATCGATTTGTATTGCTCTAGCTGGTTTCGTTGTATTAACTATCAACTTACCCTAACTTACATAATTTTTCTTATATGTAATGTATGCATAAGGCGGTGCTCACTTTACCTAGTTATTTCATCAAAACACTCTGATTACGAAAGGCTTATTTAATAGCGAAACATTACCATTACATAAAATTTCGAATTTCTTACTTACATGAAAGCATTTGTAGATACAATAATTTTCGATAATTAGTACTTTACTGATTTTGAAACTTTATATTCAGTCATAATATAGTGCCTGACTGCTTACTCAATTCTTGCTCAAACTTTTACGGAATACAGAAATATTTCAAAATGAGAAATTTAACAGTTTTTGAGGAGTTTGCCTAACTTCGGTGCAAGTTATTTTAAGACCTAGGTGAACTGTATGTATCATACCCCCACTCCTAGCCCGCAGCAAATTAGTTACGATGGTAAGGCTGTAAATAGCTGGCCGTTTTGATATGCCATTAGTCTGAATGTTCGATATAGGCGTGGAGGTATAAAATCCTATATATCATTTTAATTTGACGGTATAGTTCTTTGTTATTAATAGATCAAAATTATGAATGTATGTCACAGTTTGAAATAAAACTACTGCGGCGTCATTAATGCAATGCATCAAAATTTGTCTTGTACTAAGTTATACATTTGCAACAAGGTTTACATCTAAACCACGCGCCTGTAGTATTTTCATACATTAATACAGTATGCATTTCTCCCATCCCGAACTTGAAACCCATCCCGAACTTGAAAGTCCCTGCATTAAAATAAAATTTTACATGTATCTTCCATGATAACTAGCTTTAACAAAACAAACTATAATGTCAAAATGAAAATTAAATTTTCACATAAAAATGAAATAGTTGTACGAACCAAGTAACGCAATCAATTCACGTTAAAGAAATAATTTTATAAAGTCATTATTGTCTCCGCAGCTAAAATACCATTTTTGTAACACTTTAGATAAGTGGTATTATCTTTGGGTCTATACATGTAATGCTAAACTGTTAACCCTTTTACCACTCTCTTCCTAATGGACATCGTATTTCAGCTGACACTGTACTAGTAATTACAGAGGGCGTTCTTCTCGTAATTTCTTGTTTCTAATGTTTGACTTTTATATCACTCTTAGACATCAGACTTTTAATACTGTCCGCAGGCTAATTTTGATCATAGAAATCTGACAATGGATCTGATCTACTTGCTTTTAAAATCTTGTAATTTTGGTGTTTCGTAGCTTACGCGCGTGTCTCCGCCATTATGTGTTTAAATTTGGAACATAAGTAGATTCCTTCTGTAATCGCGAACTTAGAGTTTTTTTACGATTTCAAACTCAGGCAATTTCTTTTATCCGACAACAACTTTTTCAAGCAGAAATATAACTTTTTGTATTAGGTTTGACCAATTTTTGACTCTACTTCAGATGTGTACCCAGAAAACGTTCGCGGGTGTTTCATTAGTTGTGTTGTGTCGTAATACGATATCTCAACAGAAAACAATCTTGATTGAAATCTCGTGTTTAAAAATGAAAAGCTCGAATACTAGTTGTCAACACATCTTTCTGGGAATCCATTTTTACTCGGATTATACGGTGGAGATCGTAAATGCAGAATACCTGACATTTTCATGAATTTCTCAAAAATAAAGAGTAAATCATACATTATGCATTTAGCAAATAGTGAACATAAAACCACATAATTTAAAAAAGACGATGTAGCCATTAAATATTGTGTTATTTACGAGAACAAAACAAGACAATAAATGTACTTGCTGGTCGTGATGTCATACCTTTTGAACCAAATCAAGATATTTTCAGCAATCACTACTTCATCAGTTTTATAAATCCATATGGTTTTGTTTTGTTTCAGAGAAATGGAAGAACTGCAGAAAACGTATGAAGACTTGGTGAAGACCAGTGATAAAGTCTTAAAGGAAGAAACATCAAATCTTGACTTAGATGCTGACACCAGTATCAATGACGAGGTTAAAGGCCTGCAGTATGTTATGGCAGATAAGGAGAAAGTGGGTAAAAAGCAAGCACTATGGGCTAACAGTGATAAGTGGAAAAATACGGTGCTGCATATTGCCGTAACGGGAAGCCCAGGAGCTGGAAAATCTGCTTTTATTAATGCTTTACGTGGTATAGAAGCGGAAGATGAAGGTGGTGCTATTGTTGGAGTCAAAGAAACAACTGCAGACATGACACCCTATAAGCATCCAAAAAATAACAATGTTATTATTACGGAACTACCTAGCCTTAACTCATTGAAATTAAAAAAGGACAGTTATTTGGAACGCGTCAAGTTTGATCAGTATGATTTTGTAATGATTGTTTCAAGTGGTAGATTTACTTTGGAAGATTTGTGGTTAGCGAAGCAGACACAAAAACAAAAGAAACGGTTTTACTTCGTCCGATCAAAAATTGATGCAGATATATATAGCAACAGCTTTAATCGGAAAAGCCACTCACCTGAAAAGGTTCTTTGTACAGTGAGAGATGACTGTCACAAGAACCTTATAGAAGCCGGAATTGAATCTCCGAAGTTTTTTCTCGTTGATAATCATGACAGGGAAAGTTATGACTTTGGACCTCTTGAAGAGCAGTTACTTGAGGACTCTGACAGCATGAAGATGGAAGCTATGGCTCTATCATTGGCAACTTGTACAAAAGAAGTAGTACGTACCGAAAACGTATGGAGACTTGGTGAAGGCAAGTGATGAAGTCTACAGGAAAGAAACATTACATATTAACCTATATGCTAGAAACAAATATACCAGTATCGATGAAGAAATGAAGACACTTCAGAACGTTGCAGAAAATCAGGGTATTGAGGGTGTAAAGAAAGCACTAAGGGCTAGTAGTGATAAGTGGAAGAATACGATGATGCATATTGCCGTAACGGGAAGCTCAGGAGCTGGAAAATCTGCTTTTATTAATGCTTTACGCGGCATAGAAGCGGGAGCCGATGGTGGTGCTGATGTTGGAGTCACAGAAACGACTGCAGACCCGACACCCTATAAGCATCCAAAAAATCCAAATTTTATTGTTTGGGACTTGCCTGGTGTTGGTACTAGGAAATTTCCAAAGAAAGACTATTTGGAACGCGTCAAGTTTAATCGGTATGATTTCTTTATTATTGTGTCAAGTAGTAGATTTACTGAAGAAGATTTGTGGTTGGCGAGGCAGACACAAAAATGAAATAAACGGTTTTACTTCATCCGATCAAAAATTGATGCAGATATATACAACGATAGCCGGGCTTATCCGAAAAGCCACTCACCTGAAAAGGTTCTTTGTACGGTGAGAGATTACTGCTATACTAACCTTATAAAAGCCGACATTGAATCTCCAAAGGTTTTTATCGTTGATAATCATGACAGGGAAAGTTATGACTTCGGACAACTAGAAGCGCATTTACTCGCGGACTCTGACAGCATAAAGATGGAAGCCATGGCTTTATCCTTGTCAACGTTAACAAAAGAAGTACTGCAGATGAAGAAAGAAGTATTAGAATGTAGAATTGAGATCAAAGCCGCGGAAATCGCTTGCGAGGAGCATTTAGCAAATCAACAAAAGATATTTGAAAAAGAAATTTCATACTACAAGGATCAGTTTAATCTGGATGATACATTGTAAAACTCTTTAAGATAATAGAGTCATTCTGAAGTTGTCTGAAGAAAATTTGACTCAATTCGAATCATTTGTACAGATGCAATTTGTCACAACTGCCATGAAGTTAATGAAATTGGCATCAAGAAGAAGCGCTTTCGGTCGGCTGATACGAATGATAAAATGGTTGATTGGAATAGGGATACCTCAATGTATCGAGGTCCTCCAGTTCAGTTTTATTTCCCTTAGACAAAATCTAAACAAAATGTACAATCTCGCAGTACAGATTTATGGCAAACAAGCTCATAAAAATCTTATCAAGTCAGTTTTTGAAACCTGGGGTGAACCAACCACAAAAGCTTTACAACCCCAAACAGCAATTCCGTAAATGACGATTTCAGTGAAAATGTGAGTAATGAACATTTAGGTGGATAGTGGAAACTGTATCTACGATTGTATGTTTGGTCTATACTTATGCAGACCAGAATTAGATAAAACACATACACTTTTATACAAATAGAACTTCAAACGAAAAGGACAAGCATACGTGGGACAAATCCTCGAAACAAATAACTGTATCGTACTTAGAACACCAGATGGATCGATACTTTGCAGATCAAATTTACCTGTAATGTGTATTAATGAAACAACAATTGAAAATTAACCTAACCAAAAGGACAACCCGTGATATGTTTAACAATAACTATGCACATTGTGTAATGAAAGAGAATTGTGTGTTATGATCGAATTTAGACAAATATGCAACAAACTGACTTCTTGCATGCAACAAACTGACTGCTTGCGTTCAAAAATTCATTATTGTCCTGGGATTGTTTTCAAATTCAGAATGTATGTCACATCATGTTTGAGTCACATAATACTATAAATAGTCTGTAATGAATGCATTATTTTCCATTTATCTATCTCTTCTGTGTAAATGATGTACACGAATTATGTAACTTTAATTTATTTTCACAGAGTCAAGAGCAATAATTGCATATATGAATGGTACTCAACACAGGCCATCAAAAGACATTGCTCACTGGTCATTTGCAACATCCAGTGCCGGATCATACACTCGCTGGGGCCGTTCATCATGTCCCAATAACGCTACCCTTGTATACGAAGGGTATGTCGGTGGATCTATGTACACCAACACAGGCGCAGCTGTAAACCATCTTTGTCTACCAAAGAATCCAGACTGGAATGACAATAAGGAGACGCCTAGAAATGTTGCCTCACTTTATGGAGCGGAGTATCAAACGCATGACAGCGTCTTTAATGCTCTAAACGAGCATGATGTACCATGTGCCGTATGCCGCGTTCCACGAAATAACATCATTATGGTCCCTGGAAAGAATGTATGTCACCAACATTATCATTTGGAGTATAAAGGGTACCTCATGGCTGGGTATCATGGTCATGTAGCGGCTTCAGAGTATGTTTGCGTCGATGGAGAAGCTGAGCGTACTGTAGATTCTAGTGTTGCAGATCAAAATGGTGTACTGTTTTATTTTGTGTGGGCGAAATGTGGCACGTTGAAATGTCCACCTTATAAGGAAGGACAAGAACTGACTTGTGCCGTTTGTTCTTATAAGCCTTAAATATTTTCCTTACAACTGAATACCGATAATCTGTCTCCGTACCAGTAACTTTTTTGTTTCAATATTTGCTTTCGTAATCAATTGAAATGAATGCTTCCGTTGAAAATGGCAATGTGTTTCAAATAGATTAACGCATAATCCTCATTTGAATAAATGAGTCTGGTAATTTTCAGTTTAACCGCCGTTCCTAGAAATAGTAAAGTGCTCACTCACGAAATGATATAACTTTTCATAGAACAAGTACGCTGTCAAAAGTCAGATCTACTCAATTATAGCATTTGCTTAAGATTATAAATAGTCTGGAAAATCAAACAGGAGAATAAATTCACAATTTAATTGTGAAAGGCAGTTTAGTTGATAATTAAAAAAAAATTAACATATAAAAGAGAGATATTTCTTGCATACCAGATGAAGATATCTGCAGTTTTTACCAGTGCTGGAAAATCTCATCTTACACCCCCAATGTAAGACGACTCGCGTGAATGACGTGTGACGTAACGTTATAAACAATGTGACGTCACTTTCCCAAACACAGCATCTGAAAAACGTTTGCTTTTTTATTAAAATGCATCATTTTGATAAGTTTGTCTTTAAATATCTATTTTAAAGTGCAAGACGGTATGCAAGAAAAAGTTTCTACCATGAGATACTTGGTTCAGATGGAAATATCCGTCCATTCGGGTAACTGTTTCGCGGGAAATCGGCAGAGCCTCGTTCCCGCCAAAACAGTTACCCTCAGTGACAAATATTTCGCCGAGTTCCCGCGAAACAGTTACCCCCAGTGACGATTATTTCCATCTGAACCACGTGCTCATGTAAGAAACTAATAATATGACATTATGAGACTTAAACGTCTGCTGATTCATGATGTACTATACTTACTGACAGATGAAATAATGGACTGAGTAACCTAGGAGAATTGGCAATCTTTTAACTTTTTTATCCCCCCTCCCACACCCTACCACACGTATGGTCATATTGGTCAGTTATGACGGTTAGCCATTATCGAAAATGATGCTGATGCTGAATTTTACATGATCTTATATATTAAGTGAAACTTTGTCATTTCTTACAGAGAAGCCGTGGTGTTTTTCTTTGCTCTTTTCACAAAATGTAATTTAATCTCTCCATATATACATGTATATTCAAACTTCTCTATGTTTACTTTACACATTGGAAATTGTACTTTGTAAAGCGTATGTAAAGTGTATGTAGTGTGTTTTTTATCATTATATCTTTGGAATTTATATTTATATATTCATATGTTTTAATTCGCAAGTTGTTTGATGTATGTTGCTTCAACACTGTATTATTGCACGTAAATATTAACCATTTCGTCTCTCAGTAATAAGGAACAAATTTTCAAACCAGTAATAACCCGTTACATGTAGTTTGTATTCATGTGATTTACCTGGAAATCGAAATGTAGATAGTGTAGGATAAGCATTGGTTAGGTCGTAAATAATTAGTAATAGATATAACTATCCTTTTCGGACTATGTGCAGAGTGGAGGAGAAAATTGAAGCTTTTGGTGTTTTATATGATTAAATTCAATGCAAAGCAAAAGTATTTTAATAGTGTACTTGTATGTTACAACCTCCTTATGATATATTTTTGTGTTTTATGTGATTAACGATTAGTTAATGGTTGAAACAATTGCAAAAATGATGTGTTTTACCAGTCAGAAATGGAAGAGGTTAATAAAGTTTAATGTTAAGTCAGTGTTTTTTGAGTAAAGAGTCATTTCAAAGCAAAACAAACGTATTTTATTATTGTACTTGTGTGCTGCAACCTACTTTTCCACAGGAAATATTTATTCTGAAAACGTTTTCAACACTGCAAACACATTGTGTGCTTAAATAGATGCTTAAGAACGTTACTTAGAATTTTGAGGCTAGAAGTTGTTTCATGAGATTGATTACACAAATAGCAAATTGTGACAGGACTCACAATTCTTTAGTGCATGAATTCTATCTTCATGAATACTAGTTTGTGAGATAGTGTGATGTTTACATGTTACATACAGAAATTACTAAAATAACACAGAATGTGTTCATTGCTGATCATTAATAAGACTTAATTTTTGTTATTCTAGAACTAAATACATGTATTCATTTTGTGCATAATTATGTATATGTTTGCAAATAAAATGTAGATTAGACGTTAGCCTCCATCTGTTGTATCCCAAGATACCAAACGCTAACCATTGAAGCTAAATATATAAGTCTGATGAACATTTCCGCGGTTCTAGTGTGCTCAGGTTTTTGTCAATATACTTGAGTTTGAGCACTTGTCTTCTGATGCGTCTTAGTTTGCTGAGAGTATATGAGAGTATAGTGTGGTCCATGTCCTTGAACAACAAACTTAAGTTTCACTCTTCTTCACTATTACATTAAGCTGCAGTGTTCTACGTTTAATGTATCTGGAATACTTTGTTGATTTGCTTAGTACATATGTAACTTATTCCAACTCGTAAATCTTGCTTATGTTTTATTAATGTAGTAAGGCTAATCAAAAAAACACAACAAACCTACAAATATACGACAAACAAATCAGATAATCGACCATTATCTGAACAATAAATCTAGTATATATGTGATCCCACAACACTCACACACAGGCGTAGTATAGGGTCGTAGCATTGCCTCTTTCCTGGAACGATGGTTAGGTAAACTGCCCGCATGTTAAGGTGATCGAAATAAGAAGCCAGCCTCAAATTTACACACCAGCAAAAAGAAAGATATAAACCTCAAGTAAATCATTTCATCTAAAACGTTGTCGAAAAAACACAACAAACCTACAAATATACGACAAACAAATCAGATAATCGAACATTATCTGAACAATAAATCTAGTATATATGTGATCCCACAACACTCACACACAGGCGTAGTATAGGGTCGTAGCATTGCCTCTTTCCTGGAACGATGGTTAGGTAAACTGCCTGCATGTTAAGGTGATCGAAATAAGAAGTCAGCCTCAAATTTACACACCAGCAAACAGAAAGATATAGACCTCAAGTAAATCATTTCATCTAAAACGTTGGAATAGCTGGATGAATAACGTTCAACAATTTTAATAGTATACCTGTATCTACATCAGATTGATTTAAACTAAATTGAAAGTATAAATAATTCACTGTCGTCTTCTGGGGTCATGAATGATAGAAAATTCTTTTAAAAGTTCATAAGTTCCTTAATTTTCATAATTGACTCCAACTTCCGCGGATGTCAAGTATATTCGTTATCGTAATAATAAGTATTGTTTCAAGTACATTGTATATATGAAAACCTGAACTCTTGTAGGTTTACAATGAAATCATGTGTAGTTCAGGCTTTCAACCATGTAAAATGTATAGTCAACTGCTTTTCCTCCTGACAATAAGTATTTGCCCAATCCACATAAAATATTTCAAGACAAAATGAGGAACCCAGGTGTTCAATAAATGATAACTTTCATTCAATATGCAGCAAAAGTAGAATTCTAATTGTCAAATATATCATTAATTTGCCACATTAACATTACAATTTGAATATATAAAATAAATTTTATCTGACAGATCTGTCCAGCTTTAATTTTATCGTCAGTACCGGATGATCCACATGATCAACGCACCCAGAATATGTTAGATAAGATAATACGAATTTATTTTAGTTTGATTACGGAAAAAACACCATAGCCTCTTGAATCGCTCACCAAGAAGAAGTAAGTCGGTCTAGATCTCGTGGGATAGTGCAATATACAAAACATGTTCCTGTTCCAGAGAGGCTGGTCCTTTTATATTCACGGTGTATAGCATTGATGCACAGTACCTTGGTATAAGGTCTCATCCAAAACAGACCATTAGTTACCGGTGACCCCTGTATTATTAGTTTAGCGCGTTACCACAGAACCGCTCCGAATTCAAAAACATCCTTTTTCCAACAAATAACTGACCAATTATTAATCAGGTGTAACAGAAATGGTTCAAATTCGCTTAAAGATGCCTCAGGAAAGAGATTCATAAAAGCTGTATAGCTTTCTTCTCAATCCTGGATGCTGTTTATAGATGTATTGTATTTGTTCATGCTTTGATAAACAAATGCATAATGTTCAAACTAAAGATGGCTTAACAGTATATTTACTGCAGAATTAAGCAGACATTAATAATAAATAAATTGACCCTAATTAATTATGTCTGTGGCATTATGCCAATACCGTTGTTCAATACGCAAGCAAACAAGATTCGTGGTTTTTAATGTAAATTTTAAATTATTTTTACAAATTAAACATAGTGTAGCTAGCTGTAAGGGTCATATTGACAGGACTTTTAACGCTGAAGAAACGCACGTTTAAGTTTATAATTGCATTACAAATAGTTGAAGACTACCTCATTCCGACGTAAAATAACACTATTAAAGTATTACGAATACATCTGATATTGGCGGCAGATAAAAGTATGCCCCTTTATGTTGTAATGTATAATACACCAAAAGTCTGTATTGATGCAAATATTTAGCATGTTTAATAATAGTTTAAACATTCTCGTTTTATTCCCAAACTATTTAATTCAGGATTTGACAAAGGAATGGCCAAATATTCCACAACATAGGATTGCTACAATAATCCAGTAAATGCGGAAAGAATGCATGGCCTGCACAATTCACGCAAATGATGGTTATACTAAATATTGAATATCTGTGATTTTGGATTTGTAAGGTGATACATTTTTGAGAACCTTAATGGAAATTGTGCTTATCATGGTTGGATTGTTGTTAAAAATAGACACAACCAATTTAAATTACTAAATAAGGATGTATTTTATATTGTTTAATATAACATTTTTATTCCACAGTTTTATTCCAACCCGAAACATCGACAATGCACAACTAAGCATTGCAACCAGTATACCCCCAACATGTAACACTTTGTGTTCGGGGGTATAATTATTTTCTTTACGGATCTATCCATTTCACATGTTTAGAGTAACCAGTAAGCACAAAGTTGACACAAGTGTTAAGTATAACAAGCTTAATAAATAAAATAAATACTCGTCAGAATCTGTCGTTCTGTGTAATTCATTTAGTTCATGAATGGAACAGGAGTATCACGGTCTGGCATTCAGCTCACATAATACTATATCTGGCGTTCGATCACACATTACTATTACTGGCATTCGATCACACATTACTATTACTGGCATTCAATCACACATTAGTTGTAATGGCAGTTGATCACACATTACTATTACTGGCATTCAATCACACATTAGTAGTAATGGCATTTGATCACACATTACTATTACTGGATTCTATCACACATTACTATTACTGGCATTCCATAACACATTAGTAGTAATGGCATTTGATCACACATTACTATTACTGGCATTCGGCAAAATACTTTTACATTTCATAAGCATATAGTAGAATTATACGTTATCATTATAATAATACGTGGGAAATATACATGTACATATGCTGGGATTTGGTATATTAAATGCATGTCACCGAATTGCAAAAAAAAACCCTTACCAAATCATCATAAATATTTATCGTAACAAACTGTAAAAAGGGACACATTTTCAGAGTAAGCACTTCGATCTGTTTAGTATATAATGCTAGAGTAATACCCCAGAGTTGTTAGCTGACGTTTGTCTAATTGAACGGTCTTTCCGGATCAGCATAGTTTGAAAAATAATCAATTTACGGTATAAACGTACGTTAGTAATGAACATCTGTCGTAAAATGTTCAGAGATTCAATCTATTAGACATTACGTAATAGTACAAGAGCACAAGAGTAATTCTGTCTTTTCTCTGTGTTTTTTTAATTATTATTGTTTTGAGTTTTCATTTTCTTGTATTTTCTGCTTCTGTAATACTGATATGTATCACAGATTGAAACAGAACACTTCTCTTCAGAGCACACGTAACTTTGACGTTGGTGTCGTGCTGTTAATTCTATGCATAGATTTCAGGCGATATATTTTACATGTTGCACTTTCTACAAACAAATAGAAGTAGAGTTTCGCATAATAGTACCTTTAAACCATGTTTTCACGAGACATTTCCCAAATGAATTTAAAATCTTGTTTTGTTTTACTTTGTCTTTTTATCTTTTTGTTTCATCTCACTGACAATTAGAGTTTCATAAATTATGTTTATCAACCAGTTTTATCATGTCCATCGCACACGAAACTTGATTTTGTACACAAAAGCGTTATCAACAAAACATCTCTTGGCGTAAAGGTTGTTTTCTGTGATTCGTATCATCAACAGGAAGTTATTTGTGTCCACTGATAGTAGGCTTTGTATGAATACACTTCGTTTACTAAAGCAGCACTCACTGTAGTTGTAGTGTAAACATTTTAGACGTTATAATATAACATAACGCAGTTGTTAGAAATATTCTATACAATATGATTATCACGATGGGAATTTTCTTATGCAGATACATCTTTAGAATCACAAAATGTTTTAGTGAATCACGTGTTTTTTTTTAAATATCAATTTAAGACACAAATGTCAGACAAAATAAAATACACTGTCGTAAGATGTTAGATCATAACCTTACAAAACATAAAATCAATTTCAGTCATAGGTGAGATGACGAAGACGAATTTAATAATAAGAAAAAATATTATGTTAATAAACACAATTCATTATACGTATATACTCAAATTTAAATAATTACTAATATATTTCTTACGTTAAATTACAGAAATCTCCTTATAGAGCTAAAGCCTCAAGCGATATGTTTTACATTACATTTGTTACTTTGTGACTAAGATAAATCTACTCAAAATTATTTATTTACTTTTTCAGATAAGCGATTCAGATTAACAGAAGAATACAACAGTACTATAGTATAATGTAATAATATATAAATATATGACAAACCGTCTTTAATCTTCCCTTTTATTATGAAGCTTACGTTTGACACCTTAACCAAAAATATCTGATATATATCTCTTCGTCTCTCAAAAGAAGTAGCAATGTCATCATGATTTTGTTTTCATATGCAGGCGAGGTTCGTCAAGCAGTCCTGTGTACGGTAGTTATGGGGCTACTACAGAAAGATCAGGTACATCATGTTGTTCCATATAGATTATATAAAACAATCGTCCTTTTGTAAGCACTCTTTTAAAGTATTTTTTGCAATTATTAGTATGAATTAAACCTACACTATAGTATGTAAACGAAGGGCACAATCGACAATTCCAGTGAGCTTATGCTGAATGTCAACTAGCTTCGGTTGACGATATGATAAACTTTCAATAAGCTGCTATAGAGCAATATTTTGTTATTCCGTTTGTGTTTAATTTCCGTTCGAGTATACCCATATATTATAATATCATTTAATAAAATCTTTACAATTTGCAAATGAATCAACCAATGTAAAGAGTGTAATGTAAAAACAGAAATTAAGACAAACAAAATATTTTCACATTTCACTTGTTAACAATCAGGCAGTTGTGTTATATGGAAATTTCTAGTATTAAAATTGAAATTCCCTTGATGAAGTACCAAGTAGATTAGAGGCGCTTAATCACAATGTCAACATTGTACATTGTTTCATTCTCGGCTACAATAAAACAAAAAAGTATTTCAAGTATGTTTTGCAAGGACTGAAGTATCAAAGTATTATTCTGCTTCAAAGACGGAGGAATGGAGTTTCATCCTGATTATTTAGTGCAAATGTAATATGAAAAATGAAATAAACTTATGTTGGAATTTCATCTTGCTCGATTCTGAATTACATGTATGTTATGTTACTTCTAACTTTCAAATGTCATTCCGGAGAAAGCAGAAAGTGATTGCAACCAAGTAAGCCCAACGATTATCAGACACAATGAACTGCCTTTTTAGTTATATCTCATTGTAATTGTGTTGTTTCCTTGTACCGGAAATAAATAGCCCTTTTGTAAACAAAAGTTTAGTAAAGTACAAATCTCCACTTTTAAGTTAACTGCGTAATCACAGCTATAACTCTTGTGCTAACTCAGGAGATCTCGTTATTGCAATTTACTATATGAAATTTATCTTAAATCTGATGTGGTGATAAATACTAGTATTCGATTTTTCTCCATACCTGGTCCATCGTTTTGATATTTTGTAGGGCAAGCAAACCGAAAAACAGACAACACAAATCAGATTACATTGTTATTATTCATAAGAAGGAAGAGGGAAGAATTTTAATACCACAGTGAGTAAATACAAACAGAAGTAACATAAAAGTATGTCGCAAAGGTCAAAATAACCACTAGTAAAATTAAAGGCACTCGTCACGAATCACATTTTTAAACATATAAACTGAATCAGCAATGAAAAAATAGACATGACCTATATTCATTTCGCTGCCGTCAACTTCTAGCTTTATATTTAAATTTATAAAATTAAAGCAGTGTTTTTCTTGATGCATGTTACAGATACAAAAATTCCTTTTGTCGCGATGAATTGTAACGTAATTTTGATAACTTCTGATAACATTTTCGACACGATTCTGTAATTTTGTCTTACTTTCTGATATTTCAACGACAATACCTTTAATTGTTGGAATGACTTGATGTTCACGAGAGCTCACCATTTTCTGGATACTCTTGCGTCTGTGTTTTGCCGCGCGAATAAGTTCACTTTGACCTTTTATCTCTGTGGAGTGACGCACATGCGCAGTAACCTTGCATTTTTCGCAGATGGGTTTCTCACAGAAACCACAGTGCAGCTTCAAATATTTTTGAAGATGTATGTGACATTGAAGTGGTCAGTCATATTCATCGACCGTTTCTGATTGAGTATCTGTCCTCAACGTTACTCCGGACCTTTTAAATTGTAATGATCTGGTGTCCCGTCTTCCATCGGTCATCTTTTGTCAGTTTTCGAGCACAGGTAGTTAAAGCGACGCAAGAAAGATATATACATTCACTGAGTATCCGTCAATTACTGTCCAGAAATGTGTACAATTTATGCGCTTTTAATAAATAAATGAAACTTTATTGTTACTATTACATATACATTTTCAACCTTTCACTTAATTACGTACCGAGCTCTTTAAATACTATTGATCCTTAATTTTGCTCATTTTTGCATTAAATGACCCGGGACATGAATGGCGATACAAAATTAATTGTTGTTTAACATTCCTGCTTCAGTCGTTTTAACTTCTTTATTAACACCATTGTATCGCAGACCGTGCAAAAAAAGGTCGGCCCAACTTTCCAATTTAGTGAAACCGTTTAACCACAGGGGCCATTGACAAAATATATTTCCTGTTTTCATATAAACCTTTGACTTTACAGTATACAGTCTAGTCTAGATTGTGTCCTTCTAAATATTGATATGAATAGCGAAAGGTTCCATAATTCTGTCTGTCGGAAAACTCCAAATATACCATTCACCGTTGAAATAAATTGCGGGTGGGTTTGATTTTTGTCTTTTTTGATACTGCGTTATGAATAGATCGTCCTTGATTATTTGATATGTTTTGTACATCGCTTATGGTGCGCTATGTATTTTACTTTTATTCATTTGTAGATTTATTTTGTCAAACTATCGAACTAAAGACTTCATTTTGGATAGAAGTGATACTGCTTTTAAGAGCGCTGGTTGGAAAACACAATATGCCATTAACTGCAGATGTCCACAACAAAAAATAATATATATGGAAGCACATCGGCCTGTCGGACAAGCGGCGTGAAGTTAGTGGCCTGATAGCCTAGAGGCGTGAATTTGACGGCCTGGTTGCCTATTTGCGTGTAGGAGGACGCTAAGCGGCCTAGCGGCATATAGTTGCCGGCCTAGCGGCTTGAAGTTTGTGGCCTGGTGGCCGAGTGGCATGAAGTTGGCAACTTGGCGGTCTAACAGCGTGTAGTTGCCGGTCTAGCGACGTGAAACTTGCGGCCTGGTAGCGTAGCAGCGTACGGTTAGTGGCTTAGTCGCATGAAGTTAGCAGTCTGCAGTAGGCGCGTTCTTATATGGCTTAAATTACGACACAGCAGACAGACGTTAGCGTTGTTAGCGGCGCGAAGTAAGAGCCCTAGTGGTAGCCCATCGTGAAGTTAACGCACTGGCAATGAAAATATGTTTACACTTACAAACATAACATAAAAATCAGCAGATTCATGTTAAACAGAGCACATCCTTCATTTCATTATATAAAAGGTTCAGTGAATGAACAAATGAATGATTGATTAAATGAAAGAATGTATATGTAAATAAATAGATTAATAATGAATTATTGAATCCAAGAAACACAAGCAAGAAGGAAAGTAAGCAATATGAAAAAGACAAGCAAAGAAAGAAGGTTTAGTTACAGTGGTGCTTACGTATAACTTTGCACACGGAAAGAACGATACACGCACGATACACGCACGATACATGCACACGGAATGCACGATGAACGCACGATAACCGATGAATGAATCATGAATGATGAGCGATAAGAATGATGCACGATACACGATTCCCGATGAACGAAACGAACAAAGATTACTCGATTTACTCGGACATTTTCGTTTGCTTAACAACAATATTATTGATAGATGTCTAATTACAATGTAAGAGCTGAATCGAACCCCATTTAAATCCTAAACATGTGGCAGAAAAAGTCTCACAGCCAGGGCCAATACACGAGGAGCGCTGTCATTAACTCGCGATAACATTTTAACTAATAAAGTTATTTTAAAATCACAAACGGGATGATAAAATATAACATTTCCCCTTTTTAATGAATATTTTTTTATTTTTCTGAGACTTTATTTGTTTGGTCTTTTTTAACTTAAAAACTCTACCCGTCGTTTTACTATATAATATAATAGGGTTATTAGTATAGTAGCGTGATCCAGCATGCCGGATTTGCTCGAGTCGTGCGTTGGATCATACGAGTGCGTAGCACGAGTTTGATCCGACCTCGACGAGAGCCAATCCGGCTTATGGATCACATTACTATACTAATAACCCTTTTATTATATACCTTTTGACACTTGTCTGCGCGAATAAACTAAATTAAAATGATATTCTAAGCATAAAATTGAAGAAAACCCCTTTTTAGCGCGAAATATACGAAGTATGCGACGCCATTTTATTGACGTCATCGTATAAACAAATAGTAACGACCCAGTCAAAAGCGACGTTATTAACGTCATGTGCATTTTAGAGCCAATTGAATGCACTCTTACAAATTTTGCCGCGCTATTTGTATTCCACGTACATACAATACGGATTTTTTTTCTGTCAGGTCGTATTTGATAGCTGAATATAGGCTGTATTTTTGGCAAAATAATTATAGATATATAGTAAATAGTAAAACGCCCAAAATGTGACAATTTTAAGTGAAAATTTTGCAGTTTATCTTCAATTTGTTCAAAAACTATAACACTTATTTTAGAATCACAAACGGGATTGAATAAAACAATCATTCTACATTTAAGTGATATATTTTATATAAAAATAAAGAAAGAAGAGAATGGTCTTTTTTAAGGTTTTGTTTAACAGGTATATAATCTTATTTTTACGATCGGAGCTCGGTTGCTTCCGTAATGCTGGCCGAACACTTCCGAATGATTGATCTAACTGCTTCAGGCCATCGATAAGTTTTATGGCCGGACATTACGTAACATTTATCATGATCTTTAAAACGTTGTATATTGGGTTTTGTTTTACATTAAAATACAAACTGGGTTAGAATCTTCAGTTTTTTTGTTCATAAAAAGGCAAAACCCTTCATTGAAACCAGATATACATGATATCGTCTTTATAGCGAAGATCCATGAAATTTTCAGTATAATTATCAATAATATTATTTAGCTTTTGATGTTAATTTGCAACACATAAAAGATTCACTAGGCATGTATTTTTATTTCGAAGCACTTGCACGGGATATTTTATTTTGTTTCACATTTTTCTTTGTCTCGAGTGAAAGGCAAGCATTCGCTCCGCTGAAATTAGTGTCATTTTATAGGTGTTAACATAGAGTTTCTTCCAGATTAAAAATAAACAGATAATAGCAGGTTGTCTTATCCCTCGAATATTTTGTCTTTCATTTCACCCCGAAGAAATAAATTTATTATTACATTAACAAAAACACGTAAGGTTTGATCGGTGTGCAGAGTATTAAATGACACAATCTGTAAAATTTAACAGGTATTATTCTACTGCAAAAATAGAAAAGTTTTTTTCCGCATTAAATCCTTATTTCTTCTAAAATGTTTATTTTAAATTCAAGCAATGTGGACAGTGTTACAATCCTGCTGTAATTTTGAAGGAAAAATATATTTGACCATATGGTTTGAAACTGAAAACCACATTCTTTTTACGACATTCAACATCAAGCGTTTACTAGAGATGTAAAATCTATTGATATTCTGAAAAGGAAACGGTGCTATTTCTCAACTTAAAAAAGCCTACAGAAATCAAATGTCATTTTTTATCAGATCAGGAATAACTAACTGGGAAAATAAAAAAGTCCACGTACTATTTAACGCGGACGCCTATTTACGTTTTAAAAGCACACCATGCTTTTGCAACATATTTGCCGTGTGCGTTTGTACTTGAAAATTGCAGGTCAACAATTCTCACGAGCAAACATTACGCACGTGTAAAAGGATCAGCCGAATAAGAAATAAAGTGCACACTAGATTCATTCCCATTATCATGTCAAAATTCACGAATGTTGTAGCTTTTGGATTAATCTGTGACTATTGTCAACAATGAATTCTATTTTCAACAACCGCTATTTTACATTAGATTCATTAATAACTGAACATGTGACTGTAATGAAGAAGTGCTCTCTAGTTAAATCATTATTGTTATTATTATCATTATTTCTATTATTATTATTATTATTATTATTATTATTATTATTATTATTATTATTATTATCATTAATTGCGAGTAATGTGAATGATAATGTTGAATGTTCTTTATCTTCTGTTAGAAATGGTAAAATTCAAGCAGAAGATTATCCCGTAACACGTCAAGTTCAATATCTCCCTTAGGCAATATTCAAGTACAATCAATGATTTATGACCCTGTCCGTTATTTACGGATACTACCGAACCGTAGTTGTCAAATCCCCGATACTTATCGATTGTCGGCTGGTAAAGCGCTTGACACTTTTTCTGCCGTATGTTATCGATAGTTTACAGTAAAACCAAACAGATTATAAGAATAATTAATTAGTAGTTGAATAGCGGCACACATACTAATTACATTTATAATTAAATGTTGTAAAGAATCATCGGACGGAAAGTCCGATTCGACGTATAACCGCTACCTAGCCACTGCCATAATTATTACAGTTACAGTGAACATTTTACCGAATGTCTACACAGAAGCAATTTACAAATAAGTGAATTCCCATATTCTTTGCGTCGGTAGAATAACACCTGGTGTAAATCTTGCACGATATGCAGAACGTCTACGTTCAGTTTTACCGGAAGTCAACATCTCTTCTTCCAACAAATATCTCGTGAGAAAAAGAAAACAATGTAACAAAAAGATAGTTTAGATAATTGAAAGAATGATTTTTTTCTATTTCATCATTTTAATCCAATCTTTGAACAATAACATGAAAAATGCGCGTTTAGGTCTAGGCTAACGTGCAAACACACGATTAGCCGTCTGTGTCATAGGGTAACCGTAACCAATTAAAATATTTGAATTAATACTGGTTTTTGTTTTTGTTTTCTTGTAACCTCAAATGGAAAAATACCAGCTTTAATATAACTTGTTAGTTTTCAGTCAATTGTCCTATATTATCACATAATAGTCCCGTTATCCTATTATGCTACCTCCTTTACTAACAAGTGCTAACCACTCACCCATGTCGTTGTATATCGATGTTCATGAAAACTGAGATGCATCATTGCATTTGAAGTCTTCATGTGTTATTGAATACATTGACATGTAATATTATTAGTATAATAAATTATCTTTGATAGTTCTATACTTGTTTTCAATTTTGTGTTGTGGTTGGCTTCCCAAAGCAAGAACCCTATCTACTTTACAAATATTTGATAGAGATGCCAGAGCTAGCCCTCGGGCATAAACAATTCACCCTTCGTCATCTGCACTATCTCGGACCACTTTTACATGTATATTATTCCTATCGTGCAATGTTCATCACACGGAAAGACCGATGCGTTACACGATACACGATCTGAATAATGCACGATGAATGCACGAACGATAAACGCACGATGAATGCAAACGGAATGCACGATACACGCACGATACACGAAAATTTTGCAAAGGACAGGACATACCGATACATAGCGACCTTAGAAATGTTGTTTGCCAAGCAGCTAGCGGTCTGAATGGTTTAGAGTGCCTGGCAGTCTCACAGACTTAAGATTAAAGCGCTGAAGGCACTAAAGGTGTCCTTTATATACTATGGTGACCACTTCCCGTATGTATACAGATCTGAAATGATATATTGTAACAAGAGGACCATGATGGTCCAGTACTGCAGACATAAGTACACTATATACATTGTATCCTAGTTTGAAAATGATTTTTAGAATGATAGAATGCGAATGCTACAGAGTAAAACAAATAAATGGCCTTATTGCAATGTAATAAAGAGTTCCCTACCAGTTAATTGCACTTCCTCTAATTGCCCCTGTATTATCTTTTACAATTATATCCTTAACAATAAAAGTAAATAAATGGAGATAATTAAAAATGTAGTATTATATTTAAAATTTGAATAAAAATACTTTCAGTAAAAAGCTATGTACAGGGTAATATTATTTTTATTATCCAGATATTAATTTTATTGGACATGCTAGTAATGTACACTTTACATATCCCGTCATTGCACCATACCTCAAACGTGTGAGTGATTGCGTACAGTATGTCATTGTATGAATACATGCTGCTTTGTGATGTTATTGAGTGACGTCACGAAGTGACATTGTGGTATCATACGGGTATGTCAAGGTCTGCTTACATGCAGTATTAAAATAAGTTGAAATTAACAAAATCCTTCAAAACTTAAGAAAGGGAAAGGTAATAAAATTGTTTTGGATTTTTACGTGGTATATGGTGATATGTTACCCACCTCAACATAATATCACCCTTGCCTACGACTTTGGTAATATTAGTCTAGACGTGTGATATATTCCCATACACCACTTACTTCGAAAACCCAAATGATATAGGAAAAAAATTGGCAAGTAACAGTTATAGTTCTTTGATATCGAAAATCCACTTATGTCCTCTATTTTGTACGCAGTTTGAATAAATTCCATTCCATAACAACCTTTAATCCATACAAAACAAAATACAAATACATCCATCTTGGGATTAGCTAGAGTCAAGGTTTTTTTGGTCACTGCACTCCCTATCAATGTCCTCTATCACTGTGTGATTCAAGTATCAATTCAATCCAAGTGTTCAATATTATCCAACTTATATTCCTGACGAGGTTTAACAGAAAGGGAGATAATTCAATAATTAAGTTATCTAAAGTAACAGTTCACTCCCTACCCTCAATGTTATCTATCATGTTATGAACTATCAAATCAGGACGGCCCTAGTGGTCTGTAAATCAAAATGTCTTTAATGCGACATCATTTCTTCCTACGTTTTTTTCTCAAAAATACTGCCCTCTTCAGTACACATTTACCGGCTCTTTCATATTCTGTACATCTTTTATGTATTTATCTTTAATATTTCTTCCAAATATTAATCATTCTTAGTTTCCTAATAATATATTTAAGTAAGGAAGACTCTATTCTCTAGCAAGGTTCTGATATACCTTAATAGAAATAAAAATGCATAAGCATCATAACACAAATGTATTAAACGAAATTTCACCTTTAACTTTGCTTTACCTTGCTAAAATGTATCAGTTCATCTCTTATATGGACAGTATACCATTTAGACTCAGGGAAAATTAACTGACTGAATTAGAGTAGAAAACAGAGCCTGCACAGGAGTAAACTTGTTTAAAACAATACTGTACATGTTAGATAAAATAAATTTCATATCCATATTTATAATATTAAAGTCGATAAATGAATCTCAAGTACATGATGCATTACATCCTCATACCTGTAGAATGAATATATGAACAAATAAATGTCAATAAAAACAAATCTTTCCTCCTTCAGATCAACAAAACCTAGGGCATATGCTGAAGCAAGAGAAAAGGACTGTATAAACGTTAATTTTAAATTTAACCAATGGTTAAACTGTTAAGTTAACTGCATTTTCTAGTTGAAACTGAGATAAGACTGATTTATATTAACCTAGAGTTGATTTGGGTTAAATTTAACACAAATCTTATTGATTGATTAAATTTTAACCAGATGGCTGCTTTGGATATCCCGAACGCTAGACGACCCAGACAATTTCGTAGAATTGACAGACAGACGGACGGTTTAGATACCAATGAACTACGCAGGCGGAACAGGTTCGATGTAGCTAACTTGAATAGACTGGAGACATTGCTTAGTGACAGACTACGGCGACAGACACAACGGAACAACTCACTGACGCTGAGATAATAGATAGTGATTGCCCTTCGTTTCTTTGCCTCTTGGGGCTTTCTTCAACTGATAAGGGGTACATTCGGCGCTGATATCGCCACTGTATCCCGGACAGTGACTCGAGTGACCGAGTACTTTTTGACGCATAGGACGAGTACATCTAGTTCCCGATGACTGACGACCAGAGACTGGCTGAAACCGTAGTTTTATACGAAACGTGGCTTTCCAGGCGTTGTCGGTTGTATAGATTGCACGCATGGTCGTATCATTGCCACGCTAAAAGCAGAAGAACGAGCATACGTCAATCGCAAAATAGTTCATTCGATAAATGTGCAAGCTACTTGCGATCATCTTGGTAAGTGTGTCGTGTTTGTTTTTCTTTTAGAGTTACTTCCCTCCAAGATATATTTTAATCTCAATGTAGAGAGGCTACCATGGGAGAGGAACTTTTTGTCAACAAACTTAGTTTAAAAAAGAAATAAAAATGACTGTGTTTGCTATTAACGTAGTCAAAAAGTTCGTTTATGAAGTAAACGAGATCTGTTGTTGGATAATACAGTTTCATTTATTAATATGCCGTTCACCTACAGTGTCAGTAAATAAATTAGATTTAAAAATAAGAGTGACAGAACACTCATTGTTCACTGTTCATCAGTGTTCGAAAGTCTTTGAACAAGCTTCAAGCTTTTATAACTACAAGATACTAAACGTTATAACTTACAGTGTTGTATTCTAATACAGGAAAGTACACAAGTGTGAATGCATCGTGGCCAGGCAGCTGCCATGTCAGCTATGTGTTTAAGGTGTCCAACTTGTTCTACTCGTTTCCACAGTTGAAAAATTCAATTTAGATCTATAGTAAGCTTTAGTCTCATTAATTCAACTCCAAATGCAGACCCATTTTACACAAAAATAACCTGCTTCCGGTTTTCACCGATTTAGGCGTCTCATACCTAAAGACTGAAACGATTACTCTTGTAGACACTTAAAACAAAGCTATACTTTGGTTCAGCAATTGTTATTTTATTATTTGAAAGAGTTCTAAGTGCGTACAAAAGCAATGTGTCTAGGGAGCATGCGGACCTACACTATGTGTTTGATTGCTGATTGGCTGAAACTAAGTGGATGCATACAAGAAAAATTACTTTGAAATAATCGCTGCATGATAGATCCCAAATGAAATATGAAGAGAAAAATCTTGATATAAATTATAATCAATATATTTGGTATATGAAAATACTGACATACTTGGTAGGTGACCACTAAAATTGCCACAAAAATGGGAGTGGTGTCATTGAGCCCCAAATTACTGGCATAAAGTATTGGATCACGTGTATAAATTTTGTTATTTTTATGTGGGACTAGTATGTTTCTACAAAATAAAGTTCATTTCAGCAGTCGGTGAGATTCTGGGTAGTCGCACCGGAAGAAACCCTTATAATGTAAGTTTATGGAAATGTATTTAGGCGTCTCATACCATCTGACGACAAAATTGCCTCCATTTTCACGGTGTCAGAACAGTTGTATCCTCACCAACCTGATCCGGTCAACAACTAGGCAATCTATAAATAGTTCAATATCATCGTAATAAAAAATGACAGAACCATATCTCAAAATAGCATCACCATATATAGAAAGGACATCACCATATATCAAAACCACTGCACCATATATAAATATGCCAGCACCATATATCAAACTCACATCACCATTTGTTAAAACCACAGCCCATATATAAAAATGACCGCACCATATATCGAAACCACAGCACCATTTATCAAAATAACATCACCATTTATCAAAATGACAGCACCATCTATTAAAACCACAGCACCATATATCAAAACGACATCACCACTTATCAAAACCACAGCACCACATATCAAAACGACATCACCATATATCCAAACGACAGCACCATATATAAAATGACACCACCATATACCAAAAATGACACCACCATAAGTCAAAACGACATCACCATTTATCAAAACCACAGCACCATCTATCAAAATGACATCACCATTTATCAAAACCACAGCACCATCTATCAAAACGACATCACCATCTGTCAAAACGGCATCACCATTTATCAAAACCACAGCACCAGCTATCAAAACGACATCACCATCTATCAAAACCACAACACCATCTATCAAAACGACGTCACCACCTTTAAAACGACATCACCATCTATCAAAACGACATCACCATATATCCAAACGACATCACCATCTACAAAAACTACAGCACCATCTATCAAAACGACAGCACCATCTATCAAAACGACATCATCATATATCAAAAACACAGCATCATCTATCAAAACCACAGCACCATCTATCAAAAACACAGCACCATCTATCAACACGACATCACCATATATCAAAAGGACATCACCATTTAAGAAGAGTGTATAAAGGCAGCTATGGCTTTCCATACGTAAACCTTTTCTTCAAGGGGGTTATTGGTTTGAGACCTGGTAGGGTCGTTTGTATTCTTTTTTTATGTTGCGCAAACTATTCCTTATAATTGTGTTTTTAGTTGGCTTTAAAGTCTAATGACTAATGAATGTTGGCGCATAACATAGGCCTAAACTGGGTCCTAGGACACAGACGTAAATAAGAGGGTTTTTCACTGAAGTAATTCGCTGAATTCAATCAAATTTTGTTGGTAGATAAATCAAAAGTTCAAGTCAATAGATACAAAGTAACACAGGTTAACCAAATAACCATTTATTTCGGGCATGTAAGATTTTCATTTTTTATCGATATTTTCAGCTATTTTTTTTATAAAACAAATGTTCACGACATTGACTTCAATGTGATAATTTCTTTCGAAAATTATAGCTTAAAAACTCATAAAAATGATTTTGTTTGCTTTTAAGAAATTATCGTTTTGCATTCTATCTCCTTCATTTTGGGCCATTTTCTTAAATAGTCGCACGTGAAAACAGTAACAGATAACGCAACAAATAAATATGCTTAAAACTTAATGTACATCATGTTAATTTGTCAATGTAAATCTTATAACCTTTGCCGTTAATATTGCTACATTTTTCTTTTATTTACATATTTCAAATTCTCTTGAATTATTGCGTTGCGACAATGGTATTCCCAGACGTGTTAATATGCATTCTGAAGTAACATAGTATATTGAGATTGGAATAAAATGGACTACTAGTTCTTATTCATTTATTTTTTAATATTGTAGGAGCTGAAAAATGCTCTGCCAGTCAGAACATTTTGGGAGGACACCTCTGAATTTCTAAATATCTGATTTAGAAAGTGATGATAATTTAGAAAAAATCAAAGAAGCCAATTAGGATGATCAGGTATAACTTAGCCTTTACTTTAATTACAAGTTTATATCATTTATACCTTCTAAGCGAAAAAGTGTCCATATCGGTACATATGTGACGGATTATTTCAGTACACGTGTGGCTAGTTTTAAAAGTGCCACCTTCGACCTCAAGTAGTTCAAACATTCGCTGAATAGTCGGAATTTAGCATATTCAGGTATACGGTATGACATTTAATCCAAGGGACAAAACTAAATGGATTAGTATATTGAGTTTATTTTAACACTTTCACTGCCATGTTCGTCATTCACCGAGAAACCAAGTGCTACTGCCAGGACATTCTTTTATATGAACTCGATCGCTAAATACTTAAAGGATAAAATCTGAACATAGCCAAATAGCACTAAAAGCAGATATCTGCGTATATCATGGTTTTGAGGTGCTTAACAGTGAAAGTGTTAAAATACTCAACATTGCTTTATTAAGCATGATAATGTCTCGTATTATACCAAAGAGGTATGATGTAGTTTCGAGAAACTATTCAAACAAGTCTTATTTGTTTCGAAGTAGAGTAGAGTATTGGCTGACAATTCCGTTTTCGCCTCTAGGCCTCAGTGGTTTGATTCACCAATTTCAAGAGGCTTTTATCATGGCTGTTAAAAGCCAAACATATTCAATCACCTTTTATTTAGTGCAACCTCCCTACAACAGCCTACAGCCGGATGACTGGAAATTGGCTGTGGTCCAGAGGTGGCTGTTGCTCAGAGGGATCATTTTGCGGTAATACACATTATCAACCTCTTTGTTGTTTTTGCGGGTTTATGCTTTTGGTACCTTTCAGCCACAATCAGATGAAAATCAAAGTTAACAAACAACATGGTGTAAATGATTAATCTTGATTACCTTTGAGTTGAATCAATTATCAATTTCTAAACATATTATCCGTAAACACGCAGATTAACATATATTTGCACTCCGTAAGTCGATAATGAGAAAGGAATCCGAACAAATCGGATCTTTGGGTCGTGGGCGGACGCGAGAATAGCCTAACTTTGGGTTTTAAGCGGACGCGAGAATAGCCTATCTTTGGTAATGAGCGGATACGACAGCTGCCGAGAACTTGTGTTAAGTTGAATACTTTGACAAACTTTGGGTCATGAGTGGATACGACAGCTGCCCAGAATCGTTGTTCAGTTGAATACTTTCACAAACATTATGCGGGCACCTGTTGAACTGCAATAAGGCGATTGTTGAATACAGTTATGTCGAATGGAATATTGTACAGTCAATTTGCGGTCACTCGAAGTGCCAATTTAAGGGACTGTAATATAATTTCGACAGACCGCATCTTCGAGTAAACGCATCAGATATTATCTAGAATAGTTCACTGACACCGGACGTTGTCGTAAGTAGAAGCAAATCGTTAAATAAAATGAATTAAAAAAAGTATTTTTTATTTACGTTATTACGAAACAAGTACAATATATACATAAATTAAATATGCACCTTGAATAAGGAACCCACATTTTTCAGTTGACAATACAATTTTACAACATAATTTATGCAGGGGTGATAAATACAAGGCCCATCACTAGATTACTCGAATCTAATACAAAATATAATATAAAAGGTACTGTTAACGTTTCAGAATATCCTCCAAGATACATTTATTATTTCTATTCAGCCTTAAATCTTTAAATACGGTTTACATTGTTTCTTAACAGGAATATCTGTCATTTTCTGAAAATTGTTTGAGTCGTTACAGAAAGTTGTGAAAATAACATTTCATTTCATAATATTTAAGGGTCATGGAGGCTTATTGGAACTCTAACTTCTTATAAATTTGTCTGTTTAAGATATGTAAATACCTCAAATTTTCTCTGTATCCGCTTATTATCTTCATCAAGTTACTGTGACTGTAAATAATTTAAATTATGTTTTACAATATATTTTTCTGATCGTATATCTACAGAAAATACGACTGAAATAGAAGTAATCCAATGTATTGTTAAAACATGCAATACGAGCATCATGATTTGCAGTATTTCAATGCTATCGCGTATCCTCTACCAAGCCGAATTGCGTGCGTAAAATGTATAAAGCATTGTATAAGTTTATAAACGCCTGTTTTGGTATCATCTATCATTCAGTTTGAAAAGATACATCCAACATCTGTTGTATCGTAAGTAGGGAATATAGAGGCTTATGTATTTTGATATTCTTGTTTTTGTCTCATGACACAGGAAAATGAACCTTTAAACTATCAACTGTAACAGATATTGTACACACAACAGCTTTGTCACGAAGAAGTCACGCAGTAAGACTTTGTGAGTTTGCGCATCGTTACAGACAAACCGAGCATGCTCAAAATATATACTAATGTTTAAATTTGCATAGGTTTTAATACTGTCATGATAATTTTGCTTTGGGGACAATTACTCAAACCTTTTAATTCACCATGCAGTAATTTTTCTTTTCTTCGTTATATGACAATAGACCAAAATATGGATGTCGTAGTACATTCTATGAAACCAGAAATGGGCGCTGGTAACATCTTTTGCGACAATGAACCAATTTGGGATATTGGTGTACATAAATATCAGAATCTAATATTTAGGGACTGTCGTATACGACGGTGAACCATTTCTGGCCTCCTAGTGTGTCTAAAGTTGGGACATTGAACAGTGAATACTCGACAATAGACCAATTTATGGATGTCCTTGTGCATCTCAGGAAACAAGAAATGGGCGACTGTTGTGTACGAATACAGAAATTTTGAAGGCGATTCTCGCGTCCGACCACGACCCAATTTCATTCCAAAATATAACTCGATATTTTCCGAAAATTGTTTTATGGAAAGCTTTTGCGGTCAAAATTTTGACGGCTGATTAGTGTGTTCCTTGACCGTTTGAGAGGTTTTCTGTCAATTCGGGATGAAAAATAGTGGCCGTTGGCCGGAGTTTGGAGGTGGCTGTTGGTGGGAGGTAAAACATATAGAAAAACCAACGGGGGAATTCAAATCGACTGTTGTAAGGAGGTGGTTGGTGGTGGGAGGTGACTGTTAGCGGAGGTTACACTGTATTTACAAGCTGATTTTCAACAAATAAAGCTATTTTGATTCATACGAAAAAGCTTCATTATCCGAGATATTTATTTTAAATGCATTAATTTTTTTCAGGACACGCTCTATGTTTGATTGATGCAAGATTGGGACTTTTAAAAAGGTTGTACCACAGATCCGACAGTGGGACCATTGAGTAGATGGAAGTGTTGGTAAACCGCTCATCAACAACAAATGAGGCAGTTGGATATCCGCAATGTCAAATGCGAAATTGGAATGCTTTTCTTTAATAGCAGTTCACGTCGCTTATTGGAATAAGGTACTGTTAGTCTGTTACCCAATTTGCGATCTATTGAGTGCATTTATATCTTTACAAATCAAGACATAAAGATTGTCATAAAAGAGTTGGTGTCATCATGCATCACCATGGCAATTGCGTTTTATAGCATGGCAGTACTGTTGTATTTTGATGTCATTTAATAGCTCTATCAAAACCGTTATCAGTCAAGCATGCGATGTTCTAACTACACACTGGTACTTTGCAATAGCAGTCTGTATTTTATTTTTTTTGAATATGTGGAAACCTTCGAACTTATTTAAGGACAACACCATTATGAAACTTGAAATTGTGCAAAATTGTACGTATAATGTAATAGATGTTACCAATTATAACAACTGACCGTATTCTTCGAGTATGTAAAAAGATCTAATTGTACGTTAGTTATTTTTCAATCTTAAAAGTAATGTATGATATGTAGACGTTAAACGTTTAAAATTATTCAATGTTTATTATTCACTCATTTTACTTTTCTATTTCAAGGAAAGATCAGTATTTCCAGTTGTCAGCAGATGAGCCTGGTGTTGTCACTGTAAAGGAAAGTTGTCATGGAGACGAGGAGGGTGTGTGAATCCTGATAGACCCAACCTTCCGTTTTCCTAGTATCGAACGACGGGCACCTGTACCACCTCAAGGGCTGAATTAGCGGCAGACATATTATATACACATCTTTGAGGCCTGACGTCCGTCCTGCATGTCAAAATGAACTCCTTCTTGCACCAGAGAGGCCATACTATGGCTTGGAACGTATTAAATGTAATACATTAGGACGTACATGTAGACAGGTTTTATTGACGTCATTGTGTTGGGAATGAAGACAGTACATGTACGGACGTATACATTTCCATGGTGCATGTAATGCATTTTCGAAGTCGAATGACATACATGTAGTTCTGAAAATATACATCAATGATCATACTGGTTTCTTTGTGTTCTATCAACAACTATGTGTTAAATAGATGCTATGAAAGTTTCAGTACATTACTCTATACTAATGCAGCACACGTGACAATTATGGAGCAACACTGTGTTTCAGTTGCAAGGCAACACAGTTCACTCACCATTGACTTACATGCTTATTACTATTTTCTCTTTAGTCAATTTTATGTTACCCTATAATTTTAATATTCGAAAACAGTTACCTTTAACTTTAAGTTAGGATGCTTCGTTTTCAAAAACATTGATTCCAGTGGATGTTGCGACGTAAAATTACTACGATGTCAAACTTTTTAGTTTCTTATTAAGTATCTATGTCATATAAAGCGTCATAGCTCTTTTCATCATTATTATTTTCCGATTGTTTTTCTTGTTTGTTTCCATAAATGACGTATCTTCATAAAACTATATAAAAAAAACAAGATTAAAACAGGTTTTACTGATACATGGTTAAGTACCGGTAGCTTTAAGCAATACGCAAGATAGTAATCGGATGCTGTTGTTGCTAGGCAACCGAGTTCACCAAACAGGGACGCGAATCTTGTTGAATATATTCTACTAAATTCATGTTCACCATTGCTGTGTTTTTGTTTCAGTAAATAATTAATATGCTTGATTTACAAAAGCATTGGTTCTAATTACGGTTGCGACGTAAACATTACTACGATGTCAAATTAACATTTGTTTCTCATTAGTGCCTATGTCATAAAAACGTCATAGCTCTGTTAGCTGGTATTTACTATTTTCCGATGATTTTCATTTTTGTCATTTAAAAGGATGTATCTTTACAAAAAAGCAAAATAAAAACATGTTTTCATTAAAACAGGTGATAATTTCAGTGTCTATAAGCAATACACCAGATAGTTATGGAATGTTTCCGTTGCTAGGCAACCAAGCTTAACCACCATAGACGCAAATCCTGTATAAAATTTTCTTCTATATCCATGTTCATCATTACTGTGATTTTGTATTAAAATACCCAATATAATTAATTCGCAAAAGCATTGATTCTGACAACGGATGCAACGTCAAAATTACTACGACGTCAAAATGACGTTCGTTTTTCATTAAGTACCTATGTCAAACAAAACGTCATAGCTCGTTTAATAATAGTCAATTTTGGATGATGTGTCATGTGTATCTTTGAAAAGGATGCATCTTCATAAAGATCTAATAAAAAATAAAATAAAAGCATGTTTTCATTGATACAGGATTTCGTGTCAGGGTCTATTAGCAATAGATAAGATAGTTATGGAATGTTCCCGTTGCTAGGCAACCAGGCTCACCCATCAAGGAAGCAAATCCAGTTGAATATCTTTCTTTATATCCATGTTCAACATTGCTTCGCTTTTGAATTTAAAAATAGTCGATATGGTTAATTCTTAAAAACATGGATTCAAACGACCGTTACGAAGTCAAAATTACCACGACGTCAAAATAACGTTAGTTCTACATCAATACCTATGTCATTCAAAACGTCATATTTCCGTCAATTATTAATATTTTGCGATAATGTTTTCGATCTTTTGTTTCTTAAGGATTGAACTTGATGGAAATATAGAAAACTCAAATCGAACATTTTGTCATTAAGACAGGTTTTTCCATGACTGTGCCCATGTATATTCTAAATCGATACGATTTTCTGACGACTCTGTTTGAAGTTCTTGAAACATTTGAAACTAGGCGTCAGCTGACACTTGGATGTCATGACTGAATTTCCAGTCGATTTTACTTTTCTAATCATATCCTTATAAACTTGTTACGCAACTTTTATGATATTGTTATACAGTGGATGTTTCAACAAATCGTCACAGTCTGTGAGCTCAATAAAACTGTCCAGAATGTGAATGGAATCAGACCCAGGTACAAAGTCCCTAATTGCCAGTTCGACATGTTACATATACACTTCTGTGTACAACTTTGGTCAGTGAGCGGGGCCTCGTTATTATGACTACTCATCTGACAGTGTGTAGCATGAAGTTGACTTGTCATCACTTAGACATGTCGCTAATGTGCATATTAATATCAACTTAAACGCAGCTAACAAAAACAAATGTCTTTCAATGCCAACTTTTCATAAAGTTATTGTATTATCTCCTTTCAATAATCAAAGTACAAATTTATACTGTCAGAGTCTTTCGTAGGGAACTGTTGATAAGAAATGGACAGTGAAATTAACATTTTGGACTCTATATTAATCATCATTATAGAAATCTTGCTCTTCTTTCAAAGCTACCAAACTTTAAAGATAAATTAATTTGGTTATAGTTGAATTAATCTTGATGAAAGGTAAAGGTAAAAGGTCCAAGTACTTGTAAAAGCTGAAGAGAAGATGAAATATTAGTATAGAAATATTAGTATAGAAATTATCTCTTGAACACCGTAAAGGATTTTCGGGAAACTTTGGCAAATGTCGAGACAATGTGCAGTACCTATGTTCAAACTTCTTCGAGGTATTCCTCGATTTCGTTATCCGTGCCTGTGTAAGATCTGATTAAATAACAAGCCTTGTTATCAAGCAGCACAAGTATATATTGTTGGATATAGCGGTAAAATAAATGAAAACATAAAGGAATATAGAAAGCATTTAATAGAAAGTATTTAGTAATAAGCATTCAAAAAATGGATTTAAGAATTATCAAATGGTAAGATGAACGGGCCTTCCATATTTGTTTCTTTGTAAAGCGACATCTATTGGATTCACTAAATAAAGTCGAACATTATCAAGTTAATTAACATTTAAAATTTAAAAAAACAAGTATTCGTTCGAGATAGCACGTTTAAAGTAAGACTGGAAGTTAAATAGACTAAAAGACGTGAGAGCATAACAAGGTAAGCAAACTGATTTTACCTAGTATTTCATACTTGATAATAGTGCATGATATAAGGCCACCATGGCCGCCCTAAAGTGATTAAAACTTCCTGTTCTATTTCAAAGAGACAGAGCATTAAACGTGGTGCAATTCTAAATCACGCGAAAACGACATGTGATATGCTAACGAATTAACATTTATTCACAAAAATCATGCTAAAACTCAAAGTCATTTAACCAGTAAAACGCATTCGGAAATTTTACACTTGTTATTTTATGTGACTTAACATTGCAAATTGATAAACTCCCGCTGCACTTTTTGAATACATAAATTGCTGTTTCATAAATTTTGCTTGCTCTTGAATATATGCTAACTGACACTAGCTAATTGACTGTCCCTACAGCGCTGCTGATATTCTGTCATCTTGATGGACATGTATATCTGCGATTCAGTCAAAAAGTTTTATTGCCACCGGAAGTTATTGCCGCAACGTGAAATAGGGGCAAGTAATCGCTGTTTTGATTAACAAAATCGAAAAACATTGTAGACCTAACTTTTTCTCCAACATTTAATAATTAATAAAATAGCAGTGACTCCACCATGTGTGACACAGCATAAAGTGATATCAAGTCTTTGAATTTTCATTTAATATGAAAAGAGTGCAATTTTAACTCATTTATATGTGACATTGAAATGTGTTTTGGTAAATGTAACATCCAATACATGAAAAACAATCAAAATAACATTCAACAAAGTATAACTCTGCAAAGATGCTGATAAGCTTTTATGTGGGGAAGGTATGGGCAAAAGAAACAGTAAAAACAAGACACAAATCCACGCATAAATCCAAATATTCAAGACATTTTCGAAATGGCGCGTCCGAAGAAACTGGTTCGCGGGAATATACTAATATTCAGTTTCAAGTCTGACCATTAATCGAGCTAGCTCATTGGTTAGCTCCGAGGCGTCAATGCAGTCTTATCTAATATCACGCTCGTGTACCATGTAGCTTATCAGCAGCAGGCTTAATGTCTACAATGTCTGAGTGCATAATGGTATCCGGAAATATAAATTAATTTTTTGCTGGTTCCCATGATAGACATGATTTCAAATCCGAATAATGCTTTAGATATGTTTTATGAATTCCTTAACAATACACTATCCAAACACGCTCCTATAAAAGAAAAACGTATAAAACGTGAACATCAACCAAAATGGTTCACAAATGAAATAAAAACACTCATATATGATCGTGATAGATGCCACAAATATGGAAACATAATTCATTATAAAATTCTAAGAAATAAAGTTTCATCCATGATAAAAAGAAGTAAGAAAGATTTCTTTAACAATGCAGTTAGAGATAACAAAAATCAGACTTATCTCTGGAGAAACTTAAGGGACATATCAAACTTGAATCAAACCAATAATGTTACATTGCCCCAAAGACTTACAAAAAATAATACATTTGTTGAAGGTCCTTTAAATATTATAAATGAATTAAACAAACATTTTGTAAACATATCAAATATTATAGAAAGAACAAGGTTCTCAAACGAAAATTATTTGTCTTTGAAAGACATGCTTGACAAAAAGCTGGGTACAGATATGTTTGAGATAAATTATATAACGTTATATCAAGTTCGTAAAATTATTGATAAATTAGAAGTAGGAAAGGCCACGGGATTGGATGGTATAGGCCCTAAAGTTTTAAAACAATGTGGTGATATTATTACTCCTCATATTACATCTATAATTAATAATAGTATTGCACAAGGAATTTTTCCTGACAAACTTAAGGAAGCAAGAGTTATACCAATTTTTAAAGCTGGTAACAAAGACGATCCAAACAACTACCGTCCAATTTCTATTCTTCCAACTATATCAAAAATTTTTGAGCGACATATTGCAACACAAGTACAGTCATACTTTGAAAAAACTGACATTATACATAAAACGCAGTCCGGATTTAGGAAACACCATTCTTGTAATACTGCCCTTATAAGATTAATAGATGCTTGGTTAAAGGATATTGATAGTGGTAAATTGGTGGGAACAATATTTTTAGATTTAAGAAAGGCTTTTGATCTTGTAGATCACGAAATACTTCTCCACAAATTAAAATTATACCATTTTTCAAGTTGTACATTAAAATTGTTTAAATCATATCTTGAAAACAGGACACAAATTGTAAAAGTTGGAAATTTACAATCTGAGATACTCCCCATCACATCTGGGGTGCCCCAGGGGTCCATATTAGGGCCATTGCTTTTTATTCTTTACATAAATGATATCACGTTTATGTATCCCGATCTAAACATGGATTTATATGCAGATGACTCAACCTTATATGAATCGGGGAATCATATATCAACAATTCAAAATAAACTCCAGGATAGTCTTGACTATGTAAATAAATGGTGTCAATTAAATAATATGGCATTGCATCCAACAAAAACTAAATGCATGATAATTGGGTCCGCTTATAAATTAAAATCAACTCAAAATCTTCAACTATTTATTAATGACATACGTCTAGAAAACGTTACTTGTCATAAGTTACTTGGAGTATATGTTGACAATAAACTAACCTGGCACAATCAAATTGACAATGTCTGTAAAAAACTGAATAACAAAATTGCCCTGTTAAAGAACATAATATATAACCTCACATCTGAAATGAAAGTCATGTTTTTAACGCATATATATTGCCCATATTTGACTACTGTTGTACGGTCTGGGGCAAAGGAACAAGAAGTTATGTGAATAAGATAAATATATTACAGAAACGAGTTGCAAAAATAATACTTAATAAACCGATGCGAACACCATCGGCAGAGCTATTCCATGAATTAAAATGGCTGAGTTTTTCAGACCGATGCAAATACCACTGTGCTGTCCTGATAAATAAAATTATGAATAACAATGCCCCATCATATTTGGCAGATATTGTAACGTTTTCTGACAATAAAACATACCAGTTAAGATCAGTATCAAACAAGGATCTTGTCTTACAGATAACACCTCGTACTAAATACATGGAAACATCATTCACAAATTATAGCAAAAATATATGGAATGACATTCCTTTAAATATACGTAGTTCGAAAACACTTAAAACGTTCAAAGGAAATTATAAGCATTATTTATTGAGTGAATGATAAGTCAATCTACATTTTCTTTAACATATTTATAATTATGTTTAATTTATATTCATGTCCTTTGAGTGTCTGTCAGTGAATGTTTATGTATGAATGCATTTATTAACAGAATGTTTGTCTTATATATAAATGTGTCTTAACTTTGCCAGGTGATTTATTTTATGTATAATGCTTTTTCTTTCGTTTCTTTACTTTGAAGGCCATATTGAAAATTAGAATATATGTTTTCATATGTCTAAATGTGTAACCTTCGGTAAATAAAGCTATTATTATTATTATTATTATTATTATTATTATTATTATTAAATTACGATTTATCCTTAGGGTTTCTCTGAGTTCTATTTATGTCTACAGCTGATAATAACAACACTACTAGTTTATGGTTACAATGCCTGAACCAGACGTTTTATAGAAATAAACATATGGAAAAGTTCTAGCACAAAAAGATAATCACAAAGAAAAATATAAAGTTGGATGATATATACCACCATATTTATCCAACCGAGTAGATAGCCAAGGTAAGGAGGTAAAACGTTTTAAAATTTCTATTCAAGTGTATTTTATCGCTACAATAAAGTTAAGGATGTAATAAATGTAAATAATTTTCAGAGGTTGATTGTATTCTTACTGTTTCATAATGTTACTTCCGTGACACATTGAATATTTAGTACAGTAACAAAAGCAATATGATACAACAGTATAGTACATGGATGCTTGAATGTAGCCAAATTTTACGTAATTGAATAAATCCTAAGTACATATAACAAACTAGTCTGGCAGAATAGCAAATTTAATGAGATGCAATTTTTCTACAACTGTTTGCTAATGACATACATGGCAGATGCAAAAGACTACAATGAAGAGCACTTACACTTTGTTTTCTTTACCTAACTATGTTTACCAACAATGAACATAATATATAACACAGAATAAAAAAACTTAATGGCACTAGCTATGACTATGCAACAATTTAATAAACATGAGCTACTTCAGTAGTTGAATATATGATTGTGTAAAATGTATACTTTATTTGATTAAGCTCTTGTTGAAAAACCAAAAGTAGGGGAAAGGCTTTGCATAAAAGCTTTACATTCATTATCAATAAAATAAGTACAGGTGTACTAGTGCTGAATTGTGCACATAAATTCATGTCTAAAAGCATATTTAACAATAACAGTGAAACGCGAAGAGGAAAATTGTTTGTTTTAGAGTTATAGTATATGTACTGAAGAGATGTAACTTTGTAACTTGAGTCAGTGATCTATGATTAAAGCATACACGCAGATCTTTTGTAAACGAATCAAATCGGAAAGATATAAATCTGTCACAGTAAGAGCTACAGTTTTATCAAAATAGTGTACTTCGTTGAACGCATTATCACTACAAAAGCGCACATAAAGTTTTCACTATAAGAAAGATCGAGTTCAAGTTGAAGACATTTTAGCAGAGAGTTCATATCTTCAACATAAAAACGTGTTACATGTATTTCAAGAAGACGAAAAAATATGTTTTTGAGATTATTGCATATCCAGCAATACAAGACCATACAAATCTTCATAGAATACCTTCTGAACTAAACGGAATTTCTGTTTAAATAAAGTCATCGGCAGCAATATTACCAGCAAACTTTATCGGTAGATTTTTTATACAACCGTAATTCTTTCTTGTGTCAAATGATTAAGTCAAAGAGGAAGAAGAAACATAAAAAATCTTGACCTAGATGCTGAGATCAGTGTCAATGAAGAGATAAAGAAACTGCAGAATGTTATGACAGAGCAGGGTATAGAGGGTGTAAAGCAAGCAAAAAGGGCTAAAAGTGATAAGTGGAAAAATACGGTGCTGCATATTGCCGTAACGGGAAGCCCAGGAGCTGGAAAATCTACTTTTATTAATGCTTTACTTGGTAAAGAAGCAGAAGACGAAGGTGGTGCTGAGGTTGGACTCAAAGAATTAACTGCCAATCTGACACCCTAGAAGCATCCAAAACAATCCCGATTCATTGTTTGGGATAAACCTGGTGTTGGTACACCGACATATCCAAAGCCAACTTATTTGGAACGCGTGAAGTTTGATCAGTATGATTTCTTTATGATTTTGAAAAATCTTAGATTTACTGAAGAAGATTTGTGGTTGGCGAAACGATTTTATTTCATCCGATCAATTATTGATATAGCTATATATAGCGATGGCTGGCTTAATCTGTCAAAATTTAGATTTACTTTAGAAGATTTATGGTTGGCGAAGTAGACACAAGAACAAAAGAAACGATTTTACATCATCCGATCAAACATTGATTCAGCTATATATAGCGATAGACCGCCTATCGGAAAAAGCCACTTGCCTGAAAAGGTTCTTTTTACAGTGAGAGATGATTGCAACAAGAACCTTACAAAATCCGGCATTGAATCTCCAAAGGTTTTTCTCGTTGATAACCATGACACGAAAAGTTATGACTTTGGCCCACTAGAAGCGCAATTACTCGAGGACTCTGACAGCATAATGATGGACGCTATGGCTTTATCATTGTCAACTCTTACAAAAGAAGTACTGCAGAAGAAGAAAGAAGTATTAGAACGTAGAATTGAGATCAAAGCCATGGAAATCGCGTGCGCGATGTGTTTCATAGATCAACAAAATATATTTGAAAAAGAAATTTCATACTACAAGGATCAGTTTAATCTGGATGATAAAACTCTTCAAGATAACAAAGTCATTCTGAAGTTGTCGGAAGAAAATTTGACTAAATTTAAAACATTTGTCAAAACTTCATTTGGTCAAATTGCAAAAGAATTAATGAATATTTCATTCAGAAGAAACTCTTTCGGACGACTTATTGCAGCGTTGTTTGGAATGTATAGCTTAGGCTTACCTGAATCTATCCAAACACTCCAGTTTAGTTGTCTTTCTCTAAAACAGAATCTTGATGAAATATACAAAATTGCATTACATGTTTATGGCACAGAAGCTGAGAAAAGTCTTGTACAGTCTGTTTTAAAATCTGGAAAGAAATCAACCACTAAGTAGTACAATTAAAGCAAAAATAAGACTGTAACTGGATGGTGGAAGCTTTATCTACGATTGTATGCTCGGTCTTTACTAAAATTGACGACACATATCTAAAATTGTAAATGAAATCACTGAATCAGTAATGCAACAAAAGACATAAACTATTAGAAAATAAAGATAAGAACGACAAGGACAATCATACACGGGGTAAATCCTCGAAACGTTTCAATGTTTCAAAGTTTATTTACAAAAAAAATGCCATGAGTCCCACAAAACATGGGCAGCATCAGCGAAACATACATAGAGAATTATGAAGAAATAAGCCACAATGGAAAATGGCTACAATAATATATTCAACGAATAACTACAAGTATTTCTTACACAAAACAATAGAACGATTGATTATATGCTAAACAAATATACCTGTAACGTGTATCAATGAAACAAGTATTGAAACCAGTACAAGAATTGCTTTCACCTCAAAGAATAGGACAATCTGTGATATGTTTAACAGTAACTACGCACGTTTCGGAGGAACTTCCCATCAAGCGTATAAAGTTCAGTTTCAGTCAGATGTGTACTACATGTACACTCGGTAATGGTTTTGAATATTTTCAAAGCCATTGAACTGATTGTGATCAAAGTTTGCAAATTTGTAAATACTTGTAAATACTGTTTGAAGTTTGAAGGAGATTTGTTAATACTATTTAATTACGTGAATGAAAACGTGTATAATGTCAATATTTGCATGCATTTGAGTTACTTCCTTCAACGTTCGAAAGGCACTTTTTTCTAGTTCTTAAGAGGTTTGTGAGTTTTTCCATCAGGCTTCCACTATATCTCTAGTCAACTGTTTGTAAACCGTACATATTTACGGTGCGTTTCGACCAGGGTATGCCAGTTTATTAATATATCATATATCAAATATTTCATTCGGTCGGTCGTTTGCGAACGCCACAAGTTGTTCACATGGTAATTGAAGCGAAGCTAAGCATAATATTACGTCATTCTGTATATTGGTTTGAAAAATATGCAAATATCAGACACCTGGCATATTATATTTTAGAAATTAGGGACGTAAAATTCAATTAGGCATATGTTATTTAGGAAATCATGTTGAAGCTTCATATGATGTTTACGAAGATATTTGATTAAAACAATATACACTTTCATACGAAATTGCTTACTAGTTTTAAAAAATGCCGAAAACTCATTACCGGTACACTTGTAGGTTTCGTTCAGTGTAGAAATATATCTTAAGGCTTCTTATGTGTTGGTGTGTTCTGCATTCCTTTTGTAAGTTGTCTTGCTCAGCAATAGTGTTGTAAAATCGGACACCAAACATAATGGATAGTCAAATTGAATCAGAAAGGGTATTTCGATTCACGATCAGAAAATAATCGAAAGCATATTCCTTTACCTACTAACACTTGTGTCAGTCACTTGTCTTTTGTACAATGTAGTGATTTAATCAAACTACACATTTGTTTATACTGTCAGAGTCTTTCATAGGCAACTGTGATAAGAAATAGACTGTGAAATAAACATTTTAGGCTAAATATCATATTATCATTACAAGATACCATGCACGGCTTTCAAAGCTACCAAACTTTAAAGAATAATTTATTTGGTTATAGTTAAATTAATCTTTGATTAAAGGTAGAAGGGCCAAGTCGTTGTAAAAGCTGAAGGGAAGATGAAATCTTGATATATCTCTTGAACACTGTAACGGATTTTTGAGAAACTTTGAGCAAATTTTTTTCCACGCGAGACAATGTGCAGAATCTATGTTCAAACCCTGCAGTTTAAGGACAAGGTCGGACTTGGGGGTTAAATAACACCAGACTATTTGTTTCCTAAATCCATTCAATGAATTTCTTGAACGTTCAGTCAAAATATTATCTCATTGAGACGATCATGGTCAGAGTCACATTTAGAAGTCAAAGTTCACGAGACAATATTCTTAACCTTTGAAAGTGTACGTGAAACTTCCGTCAAATGTTCAGATTATTAATATGACATGCGCATAGGTCCAAACTGTGCCAATTTAAGTGTGCGCCTTGTCTGTTGTCTTTTCTCATTCCTTCTTCGGGGAATACTTGTAGTAAGTTTTTTGTTTGTTCTTAATACAATGTAAGTTACTTTGTTTTCTCTGTTTTATTTTCATACCAAATTTCAGGACACGATCTTAGCTAATTATTTTTATGCAATAAAGATATTGGTAAAGATTATCCTCGCAAATGAAAAGTCCCAGGTAGCTCTCATTTTACCCAGAAAGATGTCTTACCGAAATGACCCATATTTGTACCAAAAACATTCATTTTGCTTCTCAAATCGAAAAGTACTTGTTGAAAATACAGCGCAGTATTTTTTCAATGATATTGCAAAAAGTAAGAAAGGCTTTCTGACAACTATTTCTCTTGACTAAACGACTTAAATACGAAAGAAAGGCATATGTCAACATGGTTCGAACGTGACTATAACTTGGTTCTATCATTGTCCTGTCAGTAACATTATTTTACTATATCAGTAAATTAAAAAAGATATTGGGGCTTTAATGTACGAAAAAAACTGTTAGTGGCTGAAGTAATTTCGAAAAGTACAGCAAGGTAATCTGAATTATGATGAATGTTGTAGACTGAATTGAAATGAACAAATTGTTATATGTGTATTATATTATTATATTCCTCCATTACTGGATATGACAAAAGCATTTTTTTCGGTCCTCATCTATATAAGTACGTACTGGAGCTATCATACTCCAGGTGAAAACTTTTGAAAAAAAAACCAAAACGTGATAGTCTTAAAGGTCCAGTACTAACACCAAATCGAATTTTCTTTTAAATCTGGAATTGTAACAGGGAAATACAGTTTTAAACTCGCTTCTTAAACTTTACAATAGCCGTGGAGTATTTCCCTGTTTGAAATACTGCTGCAGAATAACGAATGAATGTTTTTGTATTTCCTTAGATTGACCTGGGTGGTCTTTTTGTCCTACTTTCGCTTTACTGAATGTTGTAAACAGTCAGAGATGTACTTCGTACATCATTGGAAGTAAAGTTCTTCAATTATAATTAAAAATAAAAATTTTTGCGGACGTTGTGGTCGCTTAAGTCCAAGCAAAAAGATATAAACGGAAAAGTATTTACAACTTCTTTAAAGTTCTATTATTAGCTTTGTGTGCAGTGTGGTGTGGTTTAGATTGTTTAGAGTCCCAGCCGACCCTTAGGTGAAACAGGCTGAAGAAACAGATGCATACAAGGGACTACGGATACCAGACTCTGGTGGTACTTTTATGCAGCAAGTGTACAGCACAGATACACCATGTTCACGCGAGACTATATTTTTTCTTTGATTGTTAAATAGTCCTGGCCGACCCTGGGACTTCTCCCTTAGTGAACTTGCCAAGACCCCTGACAGGCGCAGGTTGAAGAGAGACAGATGCAGATACAAGGGAATCCGGGTACCAGACCCTAGCTCTTTTACGAATAGACCCCTTAGTTCTTTTACATGCCCGGTGTATATAGCAATGGAAAGTGTTTCTGAAATTCCAAGTGCCCCGGCTGGGATTCAAACTGGGGACCTCTGAATTGGTAGTCCAGACCGTTAACCGATCGACCACCGCACCTAGACTACATAACCTCTGCGTTTTAAACCAGTTCATCTGTATATAGGTGGGAAAAGGGCAGATCAGTGGCTCATTGGTAACGCACTGGACCAATGTTATCCAGGGATCATGGGCTCAATCCCCAGCACCTCCACTAACCTAACTATAGGTTTTACGGATAAGACCTACAAACTGAGGTCCCATGTATCTGTGCGTTCAAGAACCAGGGGTGTCTCTAAAATGGAACATGTTCTGCATCTTGCACTATCCCCTGAAAGATAAATTAACTAAAACTCTTCTGGTGGTGTTGGTCATATGGATACCAACAGTAAAATCTCATACATACAAACATATGGGTTGGAAAACACTGAAACGCGTTTCTGCAATTTCATGAAATGAAATAAGTTGAAGTACTTAGATGATTAATAAAGATGTCAAACTGATAAAACTTTTAATATCATGATACTTTCCCTGGAAAAACTTAAACATTCTTATAAAAAATACAATTTATATTTTCTTATTCTCCTATTTTGAAATGCAAGTATCATATTCAGTTACGGAGCCTGAACCATCTAAGATTTTAGGAGATAAAATGACTAGGGGCTGAAATGCCTGTAATTCAGTATTTAGATGGATGACCCAATTAAGAGAAGAGTCAAATAAGTTGTGTTTAAAAAAATAATAATAACCTCATTAATAGTCACACACAACAAACAACAAATATAAGCATAAGCTAATGCAAACCTTTTGAATTGACTGCACAGGTGTTGGCATATATAGTGACGTACCTTACTACTGGAGGAACCCGGCTAAATCCCACGGCTACAAACAGCCCAGGACGGGCCTTCTTAAATGTGTTATGCCAATACTAATTCAGCCTTGTTTACATTACTATCTTTATTTATTTGTTAAGCATTTACTCTGTAATTAACATGCCACTGTAATTGACCCCTGAATGGAAATAAAGTTTATTCTAATCTGATCTGTACTAGAACCCTGTCCCGCATAAAGAGCCATGGTCGGTAGCAGGGCTTGAACCCATGGCCCTCTGTCAATGAGAGATTGTAGTGATTTCAAGTCAAGGGGGTAGCAATAGGTTTCCCAGATATGCAACAAAAGCATGCAGTTCAAAATATGGTAGGGAATTAGGGTTCAGTAAAACTTGTCTTAGTTATCAATGCACTTTAATGCTTAGAGAGCTATAAATAATATTATCTGTTCAACTTCAAAAAGAAACATTCTTGACATCTGTATTCATATACACATAGAAGGGTTCTTACATTTTTTTAAGTTTTAGTTTTGTGAAAGTCTTTTCAAATAAATAACTGATACCTACTTTGAATAAGTAAATACTGCATATAATTCAAGACACTGACTATTAGCATTATGTAAATTTTGAGTATGAATTTTCCATTTCTCATGAAGCAAAGTGGCAGTGTTAATGTACATTTTCAGTAATTCTTTAAATTTATTAATGTTTAAAACACCTTGATATTTTAATATCTGTCAGAAGTAAAGTCTGAACTTGGTATTTCCACTTACTATTAACCTGTGGCAAATTGAAAATCATGAAATTTCGCATTAAGTGTACTAGCTGTATTATTAAAACTATAGTAAACATGCTCATAAAAGTACAAATCTAAAAAAGTAACTGTCTCAATGTATGATTCCCTGGCAAAAGTTTAAAATAAAAAGTGAGAATTTTTTATTTTTTTTGCTACACTGAGAGGCTTTGCAATATTATAAGTTATGTACAAATTAATATGGACTAATTTTATATCAAATGATATTCATTCTTATTCATGTCTTACCTAGTTTTTGAGACTTTTGTGTCTCAAAAACTGTGTTGCATAATTTGGTTTTCTGTTAAATGCAGGTGCCAGATAAGTACAGGTTTTAGGTCTGTATGTATTACAGGATCAAGCAAATTTATTGCAAAGGAGCGTAAGTAAACCGCATCAGTAAGTTTATTATATCCCCACAAACTAAGTTTGGGGGTATAGAGGAGTCAACTGGTCAGTCAGTCTGTCGGTCAGTCAGTTTGTATATTCATCAGTCAGTCTGACGGCTGATTTTATGTCAGCTCCATAATGTCCTCAACCCCTTGAAGTTTGAAGTCTTGAAATTTGGGTCAAATGTTCATCTTATCAAGATGATGTAAAGAACGTATATTCCAAGCCTGTTGGCTTAAGTTCACACTTTTAATAGGGGCCATTGGTTTTAGTGTCCTCTCAGTTCCATGCATGGTCAAATGTTTAACTCATCAAGATGACATGCAGAACACATATTTCAACCCCATCAACTTACGGTCATACTAAAGGTGATTCATTATCAGTGTCTGTTCCATATTTTCAACCCCTTAAAAGATTTTAATGAAACTTGATTTGAATGTTCATCTTACCAAGACCATGCATCTCAAGGTCAAGGTCACACTTAAGGGACAAAGGTCATGAGACTATAGTTTTCAAACCTCTTAAATGATTTTCTTGAAGGGTAGGTCGAAGTGTTTACTCGATCAAGGTCAAGGTCACATGGGAGTCAAAGCTTATTGGACTTCACCTCCTTGACCCTTTGTAAGATTAGCATTAAACTTAGGTCAAATCTTCAGATGCATGAGAGAATACAGTGATTTCAAGTCATCAACTCTACCACTTGACCACGGAGGCGGACTTCAGTGATAGCTCCACATGTATTTTGTTCCTGTTATATGAACCCATAACTGCTTACAGTTTGTCCTACCTACAAACAGCATTTGTTTTGAAATTAATAGAGAATTAGGATCTGGCTTGATTCTCATTGATGAAAAATCTAGAGAATTGTGCTATACTTTTACAAAATGACAAGCTACTGTGCTAGAGAACTAGAGAATTGTTTATGTGCTTTAACTACCTCTACTGTTGTTCAAGGTCATCGCTCTACCGGTACTTTCAGTGCTTTGGCTTCCTTCTGAGAATACGCCAGTTACGGTTCCAGATTTAAAAGAAAATTCGATTTGATGTTAGTAATGGACCTTTAAATCGATACTATTTATATATTGTTTTATAATTCCAACTTTCCCATATTGAATGTGAGAACACTACAAATTTCACTTTTTTGGTACCTATCCTACCATTTTTTCAATATTTCACATTCAGTTCTCTCGTAATGAAGTTATGATTAGCAGTTGAACATAACGGTTGTGATGTGAAAAAGAGGTCATTTTATACATTGTTGAGAACGATACCGAACTCTATTAGACTCATACGCAGCTGTTAAACCTATATTGATGTCGGCTCACGCCTATTCCATTATACTGTGTTCTCGTCCAATAGAATTTGGTATTATACTCAATAAGTATAAAACATAAAGTTATTTACATACACAAATTGACACTTTGACAGCTGTTGCTATGACTCTATGGATTGCCGGTGGATCATGCTGATTGCTAAATGCTTTTTGCTTGTTGCTTTTTGCTGAAATATTTTTGGCATGCAACTTAGTAATTACCTTTTGCTCCCTGCTTTTTGGTTGGTCAAGTCAAGTCAAGTCAAGTCAAGTTAAGTTAAGTCAGGTTGAAGAACCTAGATTCACTCATTTCATTACAATAAAACAATGAGGTACAAACAGTACAATACTATGAGGCTCTTACAAAATTATGTTAATATAAAACATTCATAATATATTCAATCGTGAATTTTATGCTTTTATACTTTTATACTTTTAAACGAGTAGCTCTATGATATAATCAGATAGAAAAGACAGGGTAACTGTAAATATTGAACCATTGTTTAAGTTGACATATAAACATTGTGCCAGCTACTTAACGACTATACCCATACAAGCAACCTGATACCATTCTTATATCAAAACGGGGTTAGCTCTTTGTTTGTTTTAAATAACCTTACTTCTGTTAAAATTATTTTAATAAACTTACACAGTAAGTACATATATACCCTTCTATTTTCCGTATTAAATAATTGTTCCATTTTAAAATTATTTGGGCGTATGTTATAATAAGGTTTTAATAGTAGTGTTCTTTCATTTTTGAGACGTCTACATTTAAACAAGTAATAAAATTCATCACCAATTCCCTAAAATCTGTTACATTTGTTGCAAATACATAAATGCATATCTATTCTTGACCAACTACCTGTTTCAACTGGAAATCTATGATTCCTTATGTTGAAACGAATCACACAGTACATTTATTAAATAGGGGTTTTGACTAGGTAGTTCTCCAATACTAAGCATTTCTCAAAGATTTTGTATGTAATACTTTACTGAATGTGTCTAAAGCGGAATACAATTCATTTAAATTTAGATCTTTGATCGGTTGATCATATGAATTGTAAACTGCTTTTTTTTCTAACTGCTTTTCGCTAAATACCCTTTTGCCTGTAATTGATTTTTTTCAAAATGCTATTTGCTGTGAAAGGTCGATGGGTCATTCCTAATTTCTAAATGATGTTTGCTTAATGTTTTTTGGTTGGTGGATCATGTGAATTGCTAACTGGTTTTAGCTAACTCCTTTTTGCTTAATGCCTTTTGGCAGCAATTGCTTATTGCTTTGACAAATTGATTTTTGCAAAATGCTTTTGTCTAATTGCTTTTTGCACAATGCTTTTTGCTAATTGCTTTTTGTAAAGTGCTTTTTGGCCGGCGGATGTTAATTTTACAATATTTGTCACTAAAGTGTGTGGTATTGTTTAAATATATTAGTCATCATGTCATGTTTTGAGAGGGCCAACCTCAATGATAGATATATATCTACAAAATTTTAATATTTTGAAATGTTTAAAGGTACTTTATGGATATAAGTAAATAACAAGAATGTGGTATAAAACCATAACGGCAACTATTGAATTTTCATGACTCATATTCAGATCTACTTCAGATACAAAGTATATTGTCATTGGAGTTTGGTTTTTTCAGCACATGACTATTGTAGTATTACTGTTAATCAGTGTATTTCACATCTGATGTGAGGTACTAGGTGTTTTAGAAATCTTTTTAAACTTTAGCAATTGCATGTACATTCCAGCTCAAATTCTAAGAATTATTCTATGTCAGATTTTAACAGGTTTAGCTTGTGTAAGCACACAATTATAGTCTTGTACAAATCTTATCTGTACATGTTTTATGATGCGTACATATCATTGTGATAAGTTCTTTTGTGCAATATTGATTAGAAGAATAGTCTGTAATAATTCTGAATAGAATGACCATTTGGCAGATGGATGCTTCTTGCATTTTTTCTTTGCTAATTGATTTTTACACCCCCTGTACACAAAGTGTAAGAGGGTATACTGGATTCAGCTTGTCTGCCCGTCTGCCCGTCTGTCCGTCTGTAGACGCAATCTTGTGGACAATAAATCTCAAATACCCTTGGTCGTCATAATTTAATAATACTTCACACAAGTAATAAGTACAAAGCCAAGTTAGGCACGGTCTATGTTTCGGGTCTCTAGGTCAAAGGTCAAGATCACAAGGGCTCGAGATAGTAAAATCTTGTGGACGCTAAATCTAAAAAAAACCCTGGTCAGAAATTAATGATCCTTCACAGAAGTTATAAGTACAATGCTTAGTTGTGCATGGTCTATGTTTCGGGTCACTATGTTAAAGGTGAAGGTTACAGGGGCTCGGGATAGTAAAATCTTATTGACGTTAAATCTCCAAAACCCCTGGTCAGAAATTAATGAAACTTCACAGAAGTAAAAAGTACAATGCCAAGTTGTGCATGGTCTATTTTTCGGGTCTCTAGGTCAATGGTCAAGGTCACAGGCGCTCGAGATAGTAAATCTTGTGATCGCTAAATCTCAAAGAACCCTGTCAGAAATTAATGATACTTCACTCAAGTGATAAGTATAATGCCAAGTTGTGCGTGTTCTATGTTTCGGGTCTCTAAGTCAAAGGTCAAGGTCACAGGGGCTCGAGATAGTAAAATCTTGTGGACGCTAAATCTCAAAAACTCCTGGTCGGAATTTAATGATACTTTTCAGACGTGATAAATATAATGCATAGTTGTGCATAGTCTATGTTTCGGGTTACTGGGTTAAAGGTCAAGGTCACAGGGGCTTTGGATAGTAAAATCTTGCGGATGCTTAATCTCCAAAACCCCTGGTCAGCATTTAATGATATTTCACAGAAGTGATAAGTACAATGCCTTATACAATGCCAATTGTGCACGGTTGATGTTTTGGGTCACTAGGTCAAAGGTCACAGGGGCTTGAGATAAAAAAATCTTATGCGCTTTTAATCTCCAAAGCCCCTGGTCAGAATGTAATGATACTTAACAGAAGCTTCAAATTGTGCAGGTCCAATAATTAAAGTATCAAATATTACATATATTTTACATACAGTGTCAGTGGGGAGTTCGGGGGGGGGGGGGGGGTATTCACCACATTTAGTGATAGTTCTAACTGCTTAATGCTTTTTGGCCGGTGGATCTTTTTAATTGCTAACTGCTTTTAGCTAGAAGTTTTTTGGCCAGTTATTGTTATTTGATTTTTGCTAAATGCTACTGGGTAATTATATTTTACTAATTGCTTTTTGGTCGGTAATTGCTAATTTCATTTTCGGAAAAAGCTTTTTGCTAATTGCTTTTTACAAAACGCTTTTTGGCCGGTGGATGTTACTTGCTAATTTCATATTGCTAAATGCTTTATGCTAAATGCGTTCTGGCTGGTGGATCTTGTTCATTGCTAACTGCTTTTTGCTAAATGCTTTTTGGCCGGTTATTGCTTATTGTTGTCTTATTGGTAATTTGATTGCAAAATGCTTCTTAGCCGATCATTCCCAATTGATTTTGCTAATTACTTTTTTCCAAAATGGGTTTTGCTAATTACTTTTGCTAGTTGTCTTTTTCAAAATGCTCTTTGCCAAATACTTTTGGCCGATTGATGCTTCTTGTTAAGTTCGTATTGCTTATTGCTAAATACATTTTGCTGAATGCTTATTGGCCGGTTGATCATGTTAATTGCTAACTGCTTTTTGTTATTTTTTTCTAAACAGTTATTGCTTTAAGCTTTCTGCTTTATGCTTTTTGCTGAATTTGTAAAAAGCGATGAGTAAAAGGCATTTAGCAATTACCGGCTAAAAAGCATTTAGCAAATACCAAGTAGCAAAAAGCATTTATCGATTGGTAAAAAAGATTCAACAATGAGAATGACCCACCGGCCTTCCATGAAAATGTTTAGCAAAAAACAAAAACAATTAGCAATAGGCCGTTTGCAATTACCAGCCAGAAACTATTTAGCAACAAGAGCCATGTTAGACATGGCCATCCCTCCACCAAGTGCTCTTTCTATGACCAAGAAATTTGAGGTGAGAGAAATGAATGTGGTAAAGTTTCTGATTTAATAAAATATAAGTATTTGGCGGGGTCTAATTAATCAAGGTAGAGTTATGGTTCTTGGGCATGTACTTCCCATCATTGTGCTCTATCACTTTATTACGTTTCAAGTAATTCCCTTCAGTACTTTTGGAGGTATGCTCCGGACGAGAAAAAAAATGTAAATAAGGCAAGGTAGAGTTATGGTTCTAAGGCGCTGCACTGCTTCTCAATGTCTTCTGTCTGTGTGTAAAGTTCCAAGTAATTCCCTTCAGTACTTTTTGAGTTATGCTCCGAACAAAAGTGTGACGGACGGACGAGCGGACGGACGGAGCCCGTTACTATATCCCCTCCGCCAAGACGGGAGATAAAAAGCTATTAAAGCGACTGCACTCCAAATTCTTAGTAAATTTTAATTTTTTGGTAAAATCAATATATATTCAATTTGTCAGCATCAAGATTATTTTCTTTGTGTAAGAGCTAAAAATAAAGGTAGAAAAAAAATATTTACCCGAGCCAGGTTTTGAACTCGGATCTTTGCGCTTACAAAAAATTTACAGGGGCTTAACCTACTACACTACGGAGTCAGCTGATTTGATGCGAGTTAAAAATATTGGTATACCAAAGAGCCCACCCCGTTAGTCACGGGGTGATATTTTCTACAATAAAAGTAAGCAAAACAACACATTTTAATTGTTTCTTTTGTCGGTGGTATCAAATCGACGTTTTAAATGCATACCTGGTTCAAATATGACCCTAGTGAAATTTTAATAGCACCATATGCTAGCTCTCCACCTGGGAAATACGTTAATATAAAGTTTTAGATGCTTTATCTGTCAATTTTTCCAGCGCTAAACGTTTAATACTGAAAATCTGCCCATTTCTTCACCCGAAATTGTGACTCCCGACTCACTTTAAGGTTAGTTTTGGTCAACGGAACAAGATTCAATCAACTAACGATTCACACGGTGATTTAACGTAGATCCTAGCAAATAACATCACAAATTCAAAATGGGGGGTCTTCGGGGATTTTTTTTCACAAAATTGCAATCAAGTAAAGTTGGAACCTCAAGAAAAATGATGACGTCACCTGACGTCATTGTGTGATTTTGTGGCCATACGTGATTTTAAGGTCCGCTTACACATAGATGAACGTTGGAACAGCCTTCCTTTGATACGCAAAAGTAGGATATTCACTATGGAGTAAATAAAAAACAGATAACGATACCTATAATTTATATAATCAAATTGAAACGTCTATTTTATATAATTATATGCACTTGCAATATTTGCTGTTACTGCAAATGTGTTTGTTAGTTTTGCATTTAAAAGCTATCCCTAAAACAAAATACTTTAATTAGCTTATTTCTGCGCCAAATGACAGTTGAAAGAAATGACGTTAATTACGTCATTTGTTATGATTTGCCGTTGTACCGGAAGCAGACAACAATCGGACGCAGACGAGAAGGCCAGTTGAAATGTTTGGATAAGTTGAGAAAAAATCATGTTCTTGTAGAAGAAATATCGGGGCAATTGGTGATAATCAAGGTAACTGTAATGGTCAAGGCAAAAGAGTGACAGATTAGTTTATATTTGACATATTTGACATATGGAACTTTTCATATTTTCCCGATAATCGATTAAACGCGGTTTTTATACATTGAACAAAGAAGGGAAATATCGTTTTAATCCTTATCGATCAAAACACGTTTAATTAATCGTTTTTGCTCCAGTCAGACAAATAAATATAATTTTTTCTCTTGATAATGGTGTAAACTTTAAAAAGATTAATTTGGTCTTTCGCCTACCTTTTTTTACTTCAAAAAATTACCACCGCATTTGCCGTATTAATTTGTTAAGGCTTGCATGACTTTTAGTCAATTTGTTGGGTCATTTTTTTCATAGTTTGACCCATATAAAGAACATCATTTAAAAGATAGTTTTTGCTTTAGTGACATCGGCAAGGGAATTACATCAACTACAAATTGGTGTAAAAAAAATGAAATATTTGTAGGATTTCGCTTACCTTTACAATATTTGTGATAAGCACAGTCACTTAAAAGTGTAATCGTAATATAGATCAGGTGCGTTCGTAGTTTTCACGGAAGTTGTCGAATTATATCTTATTAAAATCGTGGTGATTTTGTACGTCTTGTTGCTTTAAAACGTAAGGATGGCATAATAATATAAAGAGGAAAAAAGTGAACGATGATTGTACCGATTTAAATGTTAGCTCGGTACCCTTTATCCATGACATGTGTAAATTGAATGAGTAGATTAAAAGGACTGCATTTGGTTAAAGTTAGATATGTATTGTAGCAAATTGACTTATTTTGAAGCTTGTTTTAACTCAACTTAAACAGGCAGATGTAACACCTGTAAAAAAAGAATGTGTGCATAATTTTGACACATTTTCACGGGAAATAGTCTTACTCATTATAAATCATAGACTGATGTAATGTCACACAAACACACATGCGTACGTATGCCACTTTCAAATTGTGACGCTTATTTTATACATGTACAAAGAATTTATGTTCAGAGTCCTTACGTCCGGGTAGATCTCACCTGTCATAAATGTGATGTTGGTTTTTTCTGCTATTTGTGCACATTTTGACAATTGCCGACAATTAATGTATGCGTGTCTAGTCGGTTTTGCGCGTGAGACATTAAATTGTAATCTAATATGCACTCTGCACAATGAGGGATTCAAAAGGTTGGGATGGTTTTAGATGTTAATCTGCATGCAGAAAAAACCTCAAACAAACATCAGGATTAAATAACTGTATTTAATATGAAGAAGCCGCCATACGCTAATGTGAAAGAAACCTGACTAAACTTTAAATTGATGAAAGTTTAAAATCTATCACGACATTCATTTGTGCATGAAAATAATATTTTAAATTTGATTGTTTTTACAAAGAAAAAGCTGGGACGAAGTATTGCTCAAGGAAAAAGGCAACTCGACACTTTAGAAGCATAACTGAATCAAAAGCAGTTTTGTCCGCCCTAAATACTAGTAAAAACGAGTACATGTAATATCTTATCTTACTTTTATTCACTTCTTATGAGCTTACCTAATACTTAAACACATTGACAATTTAAAAAGACTGAAGTATACTTCTGTCAACGATTCTTTCTTTCATTTACTCCATCATGTCACAGGTAGTCAATTAATCTTGTAACAGTTTAACTTGATTTACTTTGTGTCTTGGCAAGTGCCATATCAGATGAAACGAACAAACAAGAGGGCCAAGATGGCCATATGTTGCTCACCATGCTACCATTTGCTATAATACAAGGTCATCAATAGCAGAAAGGGTCAGTTTTAACATAATGGTCATGATTTAAACATTCTTGGTTGAGGTGGTTTCAGAAATAAAGACTTTTAAAGTTTTTCCTGTATAAGCCTATGCAAAATCAAGAGACTCCCGAGTGGAGTCAATTTTGACCCAGGGGTCATGATTTGAACAATCTTGGTAGACGTTCACTAGGCAATGCCACGTGCTAGATATCTAAGCTCTAGGCCTTGAGGATTTAAATAAAATCCAATATATAAGCCTCTGTAAAAACATGTGACCCCCGGGCGGGGTCAATTGTGACTCGGGGATCATAATCTGAACAATCTTAGTAGAGATCCACTAGGCAATGTAACATGCTAACTATCATAGGCCTTGTGGTTTCAGAGAAGATTTTTTAAGTTTTTCTTACATATTTCAAAATAATCCCCGACACTTAAGTGTTTCGTTCTGGCTTCTACGCATGTAAAAATGCGGTAGCGCATTTATCTCTGTCCTGTATATTTTACGCTCGTGTAATTCAAAACCTATATGACTAACATAAATTCGCTAGGTTAGTCATTTTAATCTCAAAATCCGTACAAAATTTAATCTCAAAACCCGTACAAAATTTAATTGACATTCAAATTGCACCAAACTGAACATTTCAAACGCTGCGCGTAATAACGTCAGACGATAGACGTTATGACTCAACGTTCATCTTTCTTGATCCCCTAACTTTACTTGATTGCAATTTTGTGAAAAAAAAATCCCCGAAGACCCCCCTTTTTGAATTTGCGATGTTATTTGCTAGGATATGCGATTAATCATCGTGTGAGTCGTTAGTTGATTGAATCTTGTTCCGTTGACCAAAACTAACCTTAAAGTGAGTCGGGAGTCACAATTTCGGGTGAAGAAATGGGCAGATTTTCGGTATTAAACGTTTAGCGCTGGAAAAATTGACAGATAAAGCATCTAAAACTTTATATTAACGTATTCCGCAGGTGGAGAGCTAGCATATGGTGTTATCAAAATTTCACTAGGGTCATATTTGAACCAGGTATGCTTGTTAAATTTCGATTTTACACCACCGACATCCGACGTAGCGTTGCTAGGAAACGAAATGTAAAATGAAAAAAAAAAAATGATCACAATGCGTGCAATACGTACAGCAGGCAAAATTTCATAACAATCGGAGAAAACTCGCTTTTTGACGTCTGACGCCGGACAAAGGTCGCATACTACCTTAAATGCTACCTGCTTTTTTTACTAAATGCTTTTGGCCGGTTATTGCTAATTGCCTTTTTCAAATTGCTTTTCCTTAATGTTTTTTGGCCGGTGATTCATTCAAATTGCCAACTGCTTTTTGCTTACTGCTTTCAGAATTTTGGCCGATAATTGCTTCTTGATTTTGCTAATTGCTTTTTTCAAAATACTTTTTCTTTATTCCTTTTTGATTATTACTTTTTGCAAATACGTTTTGGCTAATGGGTGCTACTTGCTAATTTCTTACTGCTAATTGCTTTTTGCCAAATTGTTTTGACCGGTGGATATGTGAATTGCTTACTGCTTTTTTCTAAATGCTTTTTACCCAGTTATTGTTTATTGCCTTTTGCTAATTGTTTTCTGCTTAATTCGCAAAAAAGCAATTACCAAAAGGCAATTTGCAACAACCGGCCAAAAAGCAATAAACAAAAAACAATTACGGTAATTCGCAAAAAGCAACTAGCAACAGACAACAAAAAAGCATTTTACAAAAAGCAATTAGCAAAAGGTTTTTTTGAAAATAGCAATTACTAAAGGCAATAAACAATTTCCGAGTTAAAAACATTTAGCAAAACACAATTAGTAAAAAGAATTTTGCAAAAAGGAATTAGCAAAAGGCAAAAAGCAATTACCGGCCAAAGAGCATTTAACAAAAAGCAGTGAGCAAAATTAGGTAGCAATTAACATGATCCACCGGCAAAAATGGTTTTGACATAGAGCAATTAGCAAAAAGTATTTAGCAATTAGCATGATCCGCCAGCCTTCCATAAGATGGATCATATATGATATTGGATTGCAGTTTTCACAGCCTGGCAAGCTCAATCGGTAGAGCACGAGACTTGTAAGCTCGGGGTTACGGGTTCGATTCCCGGGACTGACCAACTAAAATTACTAACAGGCTTTCGGATGAGACTTAAAAACCGAGGTCCCATGTATGTGTGCTATACACCTGGCATGTGTTAGAACCAGGGGTGTCTCTGGAACTGGGACGTTTTTTGTATCTTGCACTTTCCTCCAAAATCGAAAATAACTAACCTCTTCTGGGGGCATTGGTCATATGGGAAACCGGTACCAACGATAAAGCTCTAATATACATCCATCCATACTTTTCACAGTTTGATTAAGTATTATTACGATGACCATATTTCATAAATTCTGATCATATACGGTACGTGACTATTATCATACCACAGAGTAATCCCCCTTAGCACTGGTTTCCCAATAACTACTATTTACATTTTCCAAAAACTTAAACATTTAGGACAAAAATGACACAACGCTTTGAAAATGAAGTTTTTTTTCTACCGTTTTACCGAGTTCATTTTATTTTAATATTGCTGGGTTTTATCATCTTTAGCACATACGCCCGTATTCGACAGTGTTGCGTAGTAATTTACGAGTGAAAACCTGAAATCATAACAAAGATACAACGTTCATCTAATCCATTTTATTAAATGCCGATCATAAAAATGATAGTTTCTGAGTATCCGAATACTCGGTTAGAAGAAGAACTGGGTACTCGAGTATCATATTTGGTATTCGTTGCCATCCATAATAAAAACTTCATAAATTATTTAATGCCCCGTCAATGAGACGATTAGCTGCCGTGCCGGCTTCATGCTTTATGTTATGCCATGACTTTCCAAAATCAAAGTGCTGTGAGCGCTGAAGGTCTGGGGGCTATAGATTAACTACCCTAAAAAAATTTTTTTGACCTACGTGTTTTGCGCTGAACCTTGCTAAAAGCGCGGGTCGAAATGTGCATAGGGCGAAATTTAGTATATGACACAGAATGAATGATTCACAAATATACGGGTGGCAGGGAAGTTTGTTTTATTATAAAACGTACGTTAAATGAAAAATAATCACATGGTCAACAATATCAATTGTTTGAGAGAACAATAAAATAAATCAATCAGCGCTTTGTTCAACTTAAAGCGATATCTGATGATGTGGATCGAAAATTATTGTGTACCAAGGACAAGACCTTGAAACAGAAATAGACAAAGCAACACCAACAATGAAATATAAATACAGTACTGTACAATGTGTATAACAGGGAAAACCAAACACGATTCTTGGTTACCTTGTAGTTGGTTGTAATCGTTTAAACCGTTTACTGGGTCCGTCCTCGATAAATGGCGGGTGATTTTGATCACGTGAGTACCTTCTCGGGAATGTACGTAAATTGTATCTTTTTTTAAAAGAAATTTATTTTTAGTTAAATATATATATAATCGTTCGAAAATAAGAAAGTTGTCAATGAAAAAACATCAGATATTTGAAAATCAAACTACAAACTCTTATATCGAATTCCGTACGTTTCCGTAAATTTTCGTAAATAGCCGTACTTTTCCGTGAAATGCAAATGATTATCTTCCGTAATAAGCTAACAGCGCAGTAATTTCTAAAACAAAAACATTGTGTAATGCAGCCCGTAAGCTATTGACCTTTCTGCAATCGTTTGAAGTTGTATGTACTGTTTTTATTTGTAATACAATAAAACTTCGTTAACTCGAGCATCGATAACTCGAGAACCCCGGATAACTCGAGGACTCCTGTCAGTGCCGGCCATTTTTCTGATATGTTTAACTAGAAACCACCATGGATAACTCGAGCATCAATACTTCGAGAACCTGGGATAACTCGAGGAATACCTGTGGTCCGGCGAGGTAGAATTCTTACTAACTTACCATGGATAACTCGAGGTCACTGATTATCAGATTTTTTCTCACCTCCGCTGGGGCGCATCATTATTTTGACACGTCAGCTGAAAAACTTCTATTGTTAATTGATTGTTTGTTTATTATCGATTAATCGGCAGTGCAGTGGCCAAAGTGTATAAAATGTTGTTCGCACATTTTAATCGTCTTCGATATATTTATGTAATTACAGCCGCCGATCACTTTGATTGAATAAGAAGAAACTAACGAAAAGTATGTTTGCGAGTTTTAATGATGAGATGAAAATTATGAGTCTGAGTAAAATATTAATGATAAAGCACGACATTAAATTCAAAACTTCATATTCAATTTCGAATTGTCATGTCAGAATATTTTTGGAAATGTCAGGAGTGATGTGTTATAACTAATACCGGTACTGTACCTAAACGACAAATAGTGTGAGTGACTAATCACTATTCGCTTATGAGCCATTTGCAAAATAAAAATAAGCTTAGGCCGATATTGTCTAGCATACAAGTCGTCTGGATTTAAAGGAATACAGTTGCAAAAAACCCAGAGTGACCGGTAAATACACTGGGCGGGGTAACATTGAAGGACAAGACCTTGAAACAGAAATAGACAAAGCAACACCAACAATGAAATATAAATACAGTACTGTACAATGTGTATAACAGGGAAAACCAAACACGATTCTTGGTTACCTTGTAGTTGGTTGTAATCGTTTAAACCGTTTACTGGGTCCGTCCTCGATAAATGGCGGGTGATTTTGATCACGTGAGTACCTTCTCGGGAATGTACGTAAATTGTATCTTTTTTTAAAAGAAATTTATTTTTAGTTAAATATATATATAATCGTTCGAAAATAAGAAAGTTGTCAATGAAAAAACATCAGATATTTGAAAATCAAACTACAAACTCTTATATCGAATTCCGTACGTTTCCGTAAATTTTCGTAAATAGCCGTACTTTTCCGTGAAATGCAAATGATTATCTTCCGTAATAAGCTAACAGCGCAGTAATTTCTAAAACAAAAACATTGTGTAATGCAGCCCGTAAGCTATTGACCTTTCTGCAATCGTTTGAAGTTGTATGTACTGTTTTTATTTGTAATACAATAAAACTTCGTTAACTCGAGCATCGATAACTCGAGAACCCCGGATAACTCGAGGACTCCTGTCAGTGCCGGCCATTTTTCTGATATGTTTAACTAGAAACCACCATGGATAACTCGAGCATCAATAACTCGAGAACCTGGGATAACTCGAGGAATACCTGTGGTCCGGCGAGGTAGAATTCTTACTAACTTACCATGGATAACTCGAGGTCACTGATTATCAGATTTTTTCTCACCTCCGCTGGGGCGCATCATTATTTTGACACGTCAGCTGAAAAACTTCTATTGTTAATTGATTGTTTGTTTATTATCGATTAATCGGCAGTGCAGTGGCCAAAGTGTATAAAATGTTGTTTGCACATTTTAATCGTCTTCGATATATTTATGTAATTACAGCCGCCGATCACTTTGATTGAATAAGAAGAAACTAACGAAAAGTATGTTTGCGAGTTTTAATGATGAGATGAAAAATATGAGTCTGAGTAAAATATTAATGATAAAGCACGACATTAAATTCAAAACTTCATATTCAATTTCGAATTGTCATGTCAGAATATTTTTGGAAATGTCAGGAGTGATGTGTTATAACTAATACCGGTACTGTACCTAAACGACAAATAGTGTGAGTGACTAATCACTATTCGCTTATGAGCCATTTGCAAAATAAAAATAAGCTTAGGCCGATATTGTCTAGCATACAAGTCGTCTGGATTTAAAGGAATACAGTTGCAAAAAACCCAGAGTGACCGGTAAATACACTGGGCGGGGTAACATTGCGTTACTCCGCCTTCACCATTAATCAGTTGTCTTTTAGTACTTGCACTGATATACATGTATGTAAACAAACAGACGGGATTTAATCGAATAGATACAAAATGGAAATTCAGGATTCGTGAGTTAATGAAATAAATGAATACAACACGAAGGTCCTCAAATACACTTTGTTTATAAGATACGTCACAGTAGAAAAACTTTTCATAATTCGGATAACTCGAGACCTCGGATAACTCGAGCATTTTACTCGTTCCCTTGCGACCTCGAGTTATCGAAGTTTTACTGTAATTATGTTCTTATCGTATGCGACATTCAAACAAAAGATTGATCTGGTCTGTCTTGCTCTACTTTCCAAAAGCGCATGTTTACAGTTGTTATTCGCACATAGCACAGTTTAATTGTCAGCAGTGTTTGAAATGTGGTATGCTAACTTAGGCCTAGGGGACTTTCAGTCCCCAGGCCAAAAACTGGTAAAACACTTGGTGTAAGATTTGATGGACGCCCTATCTGCTACTAGCTAAGAAAAATCACTGGAAGGAATTACATACATCATAAATTCACTAAAACCATGAAATTTACCAACAAGGTTATAACCTTGTCTCAAATCTCCTTAACCTTTTTCTCTTTATGTTAATTTTAATATTTACCTGCTTCTGTAACATACATTGTTTGAGAAAACATCGACATATGTCACCTACTTTCTGGGTGTCGTCTTCAGCACAGATAGAATAATCCCTTATTCAAGCCATTCAATGCAATTCTGAGACGCAACGGTAAGAATCACATTATACGATAACAGTTACATGAAATATAAACAATCATATGTTATTTACTATAACTGGAAGCGTTTTGGCCAGCCTGATAAGACATGTGTTGAAATGGGCTATTCATCGACGGCTTTATCCGTGCCTGTGCTAGATTTAATTAAAAAGCAACAAATTTTTATTATGTATCACAAGTATATTGTGGGATATGGCGGTAAAATAATCTAGAGAGGATTTAATGGAACGCATTTAGTAATAAGCATAAAGCAGTCAGCAAAATGTATATAAAAATTAGCAAATGGTAAGATGAATAGGCCTTCCATGATTTTTCTTCGCGTAAAGCGACAACTATTGGATTCACGTAAATATAGTCGAACATAGTCATGTAAATTTATAACAATACTAAGAATATTAAACTCAAGTTATCGTTTGAGATAGCACGTTTATAGTAGGACTGGAAGTTTAATAAACTTAAGACGTGAAAGCAAAACAAGGTAAGCGGATTTTATTTGGTATTTTATACGTAACAATACTTGATATAAGAACACTGTGACCGCCCTGTAGTGTTTTAAACTTCATGTCATTGTTCAATTTTAAAGAGGAACGTCCTTAAACGTAGTGTAATTCTAAATCACACGAAAAAGACTAGTAATATGCTAACAAATTAACATTATTTCTCAAAGATCCTACACAAACCTGCAATAATAACCAGTAAAACACACTCGGAAATTTTACACTTATTTAATTTCACTTAACATTGCAAATTGATTTACTCTTGCTGCATTATTTGAATATACATAAATTGCACTTTTATAAATTTTGCTTACTCTTGAATATATAATACTGACACTAGCTAATTGACGCTCCCTACATACGATTTTACATATTTAAATACCATCCACTAACCGCAAGTTGCTTTCTGCCTTCTTTGATTCTATACTGAACATTTAGTCATGAGATCTTTCATATAGTACGCGCTTCTGATATTTCGTCATTTTGATCTGCGATTCAGTCAAACAAGTTTTATTCCCGCCGGAAGTTGTCGCACCGTGAAATAGGGGCAGGTAAGCGCTGCGTCAATTAACAAAGTTGAAACACATTTTAGTTCAACCTGTTTCTTCAACATTTAATCACGAATAAAAAATAAATATATGTCGCGGTGTTCGTCATCCGTCGACAAAACTACAAACTGCTTCAAACTACATCTCCTCCTAAACCGCTTGACATAAGTTAATCGATACCCCGCAGTTTTGTATCCTGGGCGGTCTTCTACTAATTGCTCAAAAGTGATTTCTTTCAAGTCACATTATTTTACTTAGGCTTACTCTGTACTTTAAATATTCTAAAAATATTTTTCTCTGAAACCACAAAGCATGGAGTTCAGATATTTAGCATCAAAACTGGTCCTGCCCAGGGGTTACTTGATTTTACATGCTTAAAAAAAATATTCATTTCTGAAACCACAAAACCTACAGTTTAGACAGTTAGCATGTGGACCTCTACCAAATTATCATAATCATGACTCGGATCAAAGTAACCACGCCCGGGGTTACTGGATTTTACATAGATTTCTATTAGAAATCTTTTTAAAATCTCCGAAAACAAACGGCCTATAGATATTGGGCATGTAACGTTGCCTGATGGAACTCGACCAAAGTTATCAAAATTATGATCTCCGGGTCAAACTTGACTGCGCCCGGTGTATCAATTGCTTTAATATGGGTTTATATAGAGCAAACTTGACACATAACTGAGATATTTGGAAGGGAGGATTGTGAACTGGATCTCTACGACAATTGTTCAAATTAGGAGCCAATGTCACAATTGAGCGTTTCTGCGATGCGATTATTGATCTCGTATTATAGCCAATGGTAGCAAGGTGAGTGATAAAACGCCATCTTGACCCACTTGTTTATGTAGATTTGCCTGGTAATCCTCAACTGAGTTTTTTTTCCAAACATCGCCCTCAAGTCATGTTTTACTTAGACTATATGGGGAATACTGTAAAATCTAGTCTCAGGCTGATTTTTCTAGGGAAAAGCATGTCTTTCCCCTTGCCTTGTGTTGTAAATGTAACGTAATTTGCCGCGCCGCGCAAATGTATCATGTTACGTTAATGACGTCAACGTCATATTGTTGTTATTGTTGTTTATGTACGTCAGTATTATTACGGAAGTAAAAGGACGAACCTGTACACAACGCTTAGTATTTGCAACTCATGTTTTCGAAATTGATGCCGTACTAAAGAAGAATGAATCTTCAGAAATTGCAAACGCAGAGAGACGGTCACCGACGTTTCGTTGAAAAATTCCCATACATGTTGCCAAAAAAACATAAACTTACCAATTAAATAGTTTTCGACGTCCACGAGAACCTACTTCATTCTGGAATAAATGCTACCATCACTCAACTCAGGCAGTAGAACTGGATACCTTCCATCCGTCAATGAGTCAAATCGTTATTACGGACGTGTGTGAAATATACCAGAGTAATTGGTAGACCTTACCGAGCACTAGACCCGCCACCCCTCCACAAGATCAGAGTTGAAGAAGACCGGCCGTTCAGCGTCACAGGTGTTGATTTTACAGGCGCGTTTTATGTAAAGAACACTACCTGAAGTGAGCTGCCTCTTTACATGCGCAACTACTAGAGCAGTTCATTTGGAAGTAGTCCCGGATTTAACTACAGACTCATTTCTTCAAGTTTTGCGAAGGTTTACAAGTCGCAAGTCGTTACCCAAGGTGATGATCTCAGATAACGCAACAACCTATATTTCTGCAGCAAACTACCTCAAGAAGCTATTCAAACTCTCCTTCTGTGCAAGAAGAACTCAGCAGAAAGGGAACAGAATGGAGATTTATTCCTAAACGCGCCCCGTGGTATGGTGGGTTTTGGGAACGTCTCATAGGACATAAAACGTCTTTGAAGAAGCTCCTAGGAAGAAGATTCGTATCCATGGAAACCTACAGACGATAGTGACAGAAATTGAAGCGGTTATGAATGATAGACCGCTCACGCATGTAGCATCGAACATCAAAGATTAGGAGCCGTTAACGCCGTCACATCTACTTTACGGACGTAAGATGACGTCACTTCCTCTTCACGAGCAGTTCACAAACAATGATGTAACGTTAGTTAAAAGTGACCAGACGATACTTACCAACCGAGCAAAAATGCAAACAAACATTATCAGTCAGTTCTGGAAACGTTGGAGGTCGGAATACCTAACCTCATAACGAGAATATCACAAAACTACGGGATCGAGCGAGGAACGTATTCGAGCGGGAGATGTCGTGCTGACGAGGTACCACGAATCCGATGGAAACTTGGGAGCTGATCACCGGAAATAATGGTTCAGTTCGTGCCGCGAAGATCAAAACTAAGCAGGGTCTTACAACAAGACCAATAATAAAGCTTTATCCTTTAGATACTGTTTGTGATAATTAAATAGTGAATATACATGTAGACTATGCGAAAGAGTGAACCTAGCTAAAATGGAGATCTTTTACACGAGATTTAGAGACTATTCACTTGTGATTAAAGTACATTGTAATACTTGAGACTGTTCATGAGAATTTACATGCATTTTAAAGAATGAGTTTAACATTTTACTTTTATCTTAAAGTGCTTTCATACATTGACTTGCAATTAAGTTGAGCATTTACAATAAGCTAAAAGTTATTTCATAATAAAGTTATTCTCTTAGAGTTTCATGATAACAGAGATAACAGATTTATGTAAGCATATCCTACATTTATTTTGTTAAATTCATATAACTTAATAGCGGCCCCCAGAATGTTGTAAATGTAATGTAATTTGCCGTGCCGCGCAAATTAATTTACGGTCCCCGGCAAATAGAGATCTTACAAGCTCAACACCGCAAGAAAACATTTGAATATTCAGGAATGTGTATCTGGAATGAGATTCCCGTAAGAACAAGAAACAGTAAAACCTTAAAGCATTTCAAATCTTCATTTTTCAAACTTCTCATAAATAATTTATATGGAGAATCCAGATCGTTGACTTTACCTTAACACAGTGTGAATGTGTTATAGCTTTTGAATTTAGTTCTGCTCAAATCAATCTCGTAACTTGTTATTGTTGTTTTGTTTATACTATGTATTTTGTAAGAAGGCCTCATGTTAGATAAGTTTTGTTTTAAACATATAGACTTAATGAGTTACCTTCTATAAATAAAGATTATTATTATTATTATTATTATTATTATTATTATTAAATATATCATATTACGTTAATGACGTCAACGTCATATTGTTGTTATTGTTGTTTATGTACGTCTATATTATTACGGAAGTAAAAGGACGAACATGTACACAACGCTTAGTATTTGCAACTCGTGTTTACGAAATCTTGAGATCATTTGTTCAAATGGTTTGTTGGAATTACCCATTTATGAGAAAATATGTTTTCATCAAGTGCTGACTAATTAAGATATATACCTTACTTGTTCGTTTTCAAAGAAAAGTTGATAAAAAATTAAAATTATGAGAATATTTGTAACCGTATTTAATAGGTAAAAATCAAAAGCTATAAAATTCTATTACCAGTCTTTCCCTCTTAAAATTTTCTCCAAATGCAGAACAAAGATTTTTTATGCCCCCGAAGGGCGGCATATTAAAATCGCACTGTCCGTCTGTCCGTCCGTCCGTCCGTCCGTCTGTCCGTCCGTCCGTCTGTGCGTCCCCACTTACAAATTCGTGTCCGGACTGTAACTCTGTCATGCATTGAAGGATTTTAAAATAACTTGGCACAAATGTCTAGCACATCAAGACGACGTGTCGCGTGCAAGACCCACATCCCTACCTCAAAGGTCAAGGTCACACTTGGAGTATGAAGGTTATGGAATCCTCTATATATGCACACATTTGTATCCGGACTGTAACTTTGTCATGCATTGAAGGATTTTAAAATAATTTGGCACAAATGTCTAGCACATCAAGACGACGTGTTGCGTGCAAGACCCACATCCCTAGCTCAAAGTTCAAGGTCAAACTTAAAGTTTGAAGGTAATGGATTCCTCTATATATGCATATATGCACACATTCTTGTCCGGACTGCAACTTTGTCATGCATTGAAGGATTTTAAAATAATTTGGCACAAATGTCTAGCACATCAAGACGACGTGTCGCGTGCAAGACCCACGTCCCTAGCTCAAAGGTCAAGGTCATACTTAGAGTTTGAAGGTAATGGATTCCTCTATACATGCATATATGCACACATTCGTGTCCGGACTGTAACTTTGTCATGCATTGAAGGATTTTAAAATAACTTGGCACAAATGTCTAACACATCAAGACAATGTGTAGCGTGCAAGACCCAATTCCCTCACTTAAAGGTCAAGGTCACACTTAAAGTTTGAAGATAATGGAATCCTCTATATATGCACACATTCGTGTCCGGACTGTAACTTTGTCATGCTTTGAAGGATTTTAATATAACTTGGCACAATTGTCTAGCACATCAAGACGATATGTCGCGCACAAGACCCTCGTCACTACCTTAAAGGTGAAGGTCACACTTGGAGTTTGAAGGTTATGGAATCCTGTATATATGCACACATTCGTGTCCGGACTGTAACTTTGTCATGCATTGAAGGATTTTAAAATAACTTGGCACAAATGTCTAGCACATCAAGACGACCTGTCGCGTGCAAGACCTACGTCCCTACCTCAAAGGTCAAGGTCACACTTAGAGTTTGAAGGAAATGGAATCCTGTATATATGCACACATTCATTCCGGACGGTAACTTTGTCATGCATTGAAGGATTTTAAAATAACTTGGCACAAATGTCTAGCACATCAAGACGACCTGTCGCGTGCAAGACCTACGTCCCTACCTCAAAGGTCAAGGTCACACTTAGAGTTTGAAGGAAATGGAATCCTGTATATATGCACACATTCATTCCGGACGGTAACTTTGTCATGCATTGAAGGATTTTAAAATAACTTAACACAAATGTCTAACACATAAAGACGATGTGTAGCGTGCAAGACCCTCGTCCCTAGCTCAAAGGTCAAGGTCACACTTGGAGTTTGAAGGTTATGGAATCCAGTATATATGCACACATTCGTGTCCGGACTGTAACTTTTTCATGCATCGAAGGATTTTAATATAACTTGGCACAAATGTCTAGCACATCAAGACGACCTGTCGCGTGCAATATCCCCGTCCCTACCTCAAAGGTCAACGTCGCACTTAGAGTTTGAAGGAAATGGAATCCTGTATATGTGCACACATTCGTGTCCGGACAATAACTTTGTTATGCATTGATTGATTTGAAAAGAACTAAGACACCTCTTTCGGGGGCATTCGTCACTTGTGAGGGACAGCTCTTGTTATACAACTATAATTCTTTTTGTTTCAGAGAAATGAAGAAACTCATGACAGCCTTTAAAGGATTTCAGAAGACCAATGATGAAGAGAGAGAAGAAACATCAAATATTGACCTAGATGCTGACCCCAGTTTAAATGAAGAGATAAAGAAACTGCAGAACGTTATGACAGAAAAGGGTATAGAGGGTGTAAAGGATGGTCTCAGGGCTAGCAGTGATAGGTGGAAGAATACGGTGTTGCATATTGCCGTAACGGGAAGCTCAGGAGCTGGAAAATCTGCTTTTATTAATGCTTTACGTGGTAAAGGCGCGGAAGACGAAGGTCGAGCAGAGGTTGGCGTCATAGAAACAACTACAGACCTGACACACTATAAGCATCCAAAAAATCCCAATTTTATTGTTTGGGATATGCCTGGCGTTGGTACACCAACGTTTCCAAAGGAAACGTATTTGGAAAGAGTGAAGTTTGATCGATATGATTTCTTTATGATTATTTCAAACGGTAGATTTACTGAAGAAGATTTGTGGTTGGCGGAGCAGACACAAGACCGAAATAAACGATTTTACTTCATCCGATCACAAATTGATGTAGATATATATAGCGATCGCCGTGCACACCCGACTCGTCACTCACAGGAAACGGTTGTTTCTACAGTGAGGGATGACTGCAACAAGAAACTTATAGAAGCCGGCATTGAATCTCCAAAGGTTTTTCTCGTTGATAATCATTGCAGGGAAAGGTTTGACTTTGGACTACTAGAAGCGAAGTTACTCGAGAACTCTGACAGCATAAAAATGGAAGCTTTAGCTTTATCATTGTCAACTCTTGTGAAAGAAGTACTGCAGAAGAAGAAAGAAGTATTAGAACGCAGAATCGAGAACAAAGCCAAGGAAATCGCTTGCGAGATGCATTTAGCAGATCAAGAGAAGATATTTGAAGAGGAAATTTCCTACTACAAAGATCAATTTAATCTAGATGATAAAACTCTCCAAGAGAACAAAGTCATTCTGAAGTTGTCTGAAGAAAATTTCAATACGTTTCAAACATATTTCAAGACGACAGTTGGCCAAACTGCCAAGGAATTTATGAATATTGAATCAGGTAGAAGCTCTTTCCAACGGCTTATACGAATGATAAGGTGGATGGTTGGATTAGGGTTACCTCAATCTATCCGAATCCTCCAGTTTAGTTGTCTTTCTCTACAACAAAATCTAGATGAAATGTACGCAATGGCATTACAGACATATGGATTGGAAGCTCAGAAAGGTCTTGTACACTCGTCTTTAACATCCGGGAAGAGCTCAGCCACAAAATAAGACGAACACTTGTCAATCCTAAACAATCATACAGTTCATTAAGACTTTAGGGAAAATGCGAGGAAGGAACATGTAGCACGATAGTGGAAACTATATCTACGATTGTATGTTTGGTATGTACTAAAATGGACAACAAATACTTAAAAATGTGAATGAAATTACTGAATCAGTAATGCGACAAAATCATAATGTCACACACATGCATGGGACAAATTATCGGAACGAATAACTGTATCGTACACAGAACAATAGAACGATCGATGACTTGCAAAACAAATATGCATGTACTTATACTACGTTTTCATAAGACACGTTTTGAAACCAATACAATAATTGTGTCACAATTGTTTAACAATAATTACGCACATTGTAATAATTTCCACAGGACAGTGTGTTAAACTTCCCATCAAGTTAAGTTTAAATCAGGTGTGTACTACACGGGGCAAAACTTATCAGTGTATCGGTAGTTATTTTGAATATTGTCATAACCATTGAATTGATTGTGATCAAGGTTTGCATAGTTTTACTTGAATACCTATTTAAATAGTATTTTAAGTTTGAAGAAGATCATTATAATTGTATTTAATGTATTCTAATTTATTGTAATGACACACAATACGGCCGGTTACAAAGATTACCGATAACGCGTCGAATATTTAGATTTACAAGTTTCTTAAGAACTGAAAGAGACAGAACTTTGAAAATGGCTTGCACTTGAGTAACTTACTTCCCTCAAATTTCGAAAACCACTTTTCCCCAGTTTTTAAGAGTTTTGTGAGTTTTCCCACCAGGCTTTCCCCTCAGACATCTTGTAATTCACACATTTTTACGGTGACTTTTGAAAAAGGGTTATACCAATTCATTTAAACACATTTCAAATACTTTTTGATCCATCTGCTTCGCGCTGCATGGTTATTCAGGTATACCTATGTAGAATTTGAAGCCAGATCTTACATTGACTTGAAAAATACACTAAAAACAGTCACCCAACAGTTTGTGACTGTTGAAATGATGGTAATTCAATCATGTTGAAGCTTCACGTGTTATTTTGACAGACATTTAAATGAAACAATACATTATATTCATGAAACATTGCTAACTGGTTTAAAAAAAAATATCGAACTCACATTGCAGGTACACTTAAGTTTCGCTAAATGTAGATTTGATCTTCAGCTTGCTTGTTTGTTTGTGTATTTTTGCATTCGTTTTTTAGTGTTCTTGCTCAGCACCAGTATAAATTATTCTACAAATACCGCCGACATTTATGTCTCTTTTCTTTGGCATCCCATGCAATAATTAGAAGTGTTGAGTTGAAATAGTTTCTATTCTGATCGACACTGTTTATTGCAACAGAAACGAAAACCGACAGATGTTTTTGCCAGTCCGTTTCTGCTATACATTTAAGTACAAAAATGAAAAACTATTCTAGACCTGGAGTTGTTAAAACATAAGACAAAAGTAACTGGGTCTACGGTAAGTAAACAAATGATACAGGTAAATCATGATTTGAGTTAGTAGGACACAGACATAGGTATATCATTGCTGGTGTAAGTAGGTCACATATAGGTTATATAAGCAAATCATAGGACAGATGTATGTAAGTGTACGGTTTAGTAAGACATGGACGAATATTTTGCATTTTTATCTGTTATACAAATGTTTGAAAATAGTTTAAAAAACGCACATACTTTTCCGTATAAATATGCACGCTGGATGACTTTTACATTTACACACGTACTATATAAGATATGTCGTGCTAAGCCTTACACGTCCTAATGCGTCACTTACCGGCGACTACATTATCTATAAAGGAAATTTATGTTCTTCTCATTCGTTCCTTAAACGAAGAAAATTACATTTTCCTCACATCAACTCCTCGGTCACCTAAGTACAAATAACGAACTCAATATAAGTTTCAAAATCACATTGTAATTTGTAACAGAAACATTTGGGCAACCGTATGAAATTTAAAGAACTTTAAACCTAGCCAATACGCTTTAATGGTAGACTACGACGCAAAAAGCTTACATCTCTATGATCATAATTCTTAAAGTAATGTATATGATATTTTTAACAATATCAACAATACAGGTAAAGCAACATAAGACTTTCATATTTTTCACAATTCCAGTGATACGGACACTGATAATCGTTCTCTCAGATTATCTATCACATAACCATCTTTTGCATGATCACTAACCCAGCGACCATGTCGCTTAAACAGTCTGTCTTTGATTCCATTATTAGTTGCAAGTGTTGCACAAACTGATTTAGTTCTATGTAAGCAGTATTTATTAATATCTGTTACATGCGACTTGAAAGCTCTAAAAATTTCTTTACGTACTTTAGTATAAGGCTAGCTTTACTCACCTTCATTATAGCATACGTATTCATTACAGAACAAGTCACCATTTAAAGAAGCCGATGATATAAATTTCTAAACATTCGCAACTGGGCAAAACACGTTCCTGTTTTTGCTTTTGCTATCCAACAACCGTCTCTATACTGGTGAAACAATATTTTACAAACTATGATATTGAGTACATTGTAACTCTGAATTACGCATAAAACATGAAAATGAAACCAGACAAGTGTAAAAAATACGCTGATTTTTTAAGATTCTTTCGACGATATAAATGATTGTACAAAAGAAACAACATTTCTGTTGTCACGGGTTCCTGACGCTTAGCTGCTCTAAAGTATGTGTTACCACGCTACAATCTATTGGTGATTTAAGACCGATAAATCATGAAACCACTTCACAGAGCAGAAATAAACGGACTAACCGTCTTTGCAGTTTGAATATATTGCAAACAGAAATGCATTGGCAGGCAAATGTCCACACTCCATAACCTTTCACACCATTCCCAACACGAACCACTATTTCAATATTTCCGACTTGTATTTTCCACTCAGGACTTGCGGGAGTAGGTCCTCCTTGACTGCCAGGTTTTCGGGTAATGCGTCAATACAACTTTATGTGTCTGAAAAAGATAGAAGTGTAACAAAAAAAATAAAAATAACCAAAAGCATACTAAGCAGTCCCTTCAGACCATTTCAGCTATTCAGTAAAGAATAACAGTCAACTCCAAAACTTTATTCATGAAACATCCCATATCAAATTAAACATTATGTAATAAAATAAAAATACAAAGTTATGAATACAATTAATGCATGTAATTCTATTTTGACATATTAATACTGGCAAAGTTGGATTAAGTATTTCTACAGAAAACCATGTAACATGTTCATAACATATATGTTTTCCGGCAATGCTGCCTTTTTGACTTTATAACAATGCTGCTCAATTTTCGTCACGGCAATGCTGCCATTTATTTAGCAATTCTACCTAATTTTTTTGCAGCGTTGCATAAATAAGTCATGTCAAATAAATAGGCTCACTTTATCACACAAATTCGAGTATAGAAAAATTACTCATACACGGAACATGATCCGTCTCGGTTTTAAAGTCTACAATAATTGAAATATCCAAAATTGTAAATTCTATTTACCAAAAATGTCTTTCCCAGACTCACAAGGACTACTTACATGTTGGTAAGTCCATCCATTCAACAATGCTATACCACAGGTGAGTGTAGCGTACCAGGGACCCAAACAGTGAATGTTTGATAAAAATAGCCTAATGACTATATATCAATAAGAAGGTAAACAACACAGTTCGCACATAGACCCAGTTTCAGCTTCAATTACTTCATACAGAATAGTGCATATTTATCAAAACCTATTGCATATATAGCCTACGTAATTATATTTTCCGTAAACGTTTACTTCAAGGTCCAAATGCAAACCGTTTTGTAACAGCGACTGATAGTTTCCGAAATTTTTACCATTTTTCGCCAACTCGAATAAATCTCAAACATTTCGGGTACGTCTATTTTCCTATGCGCAACCGTTACTGTGGACATACACAAGAACGGCACAACACTGCTACTTGAGCTCAGTATTCCATAGACATGTATTAGTGATGTGTAACCTAGACTTGGTAAGACCTGGCCGATCAATGTGGTTGGAAACTAGTTTTTCCCATTATCAGTATAGCTGCATGTATATGTTTACAAAATATATCAACGAAATAAAATGAATACTGTATTAACGGATCGTATTAAAACTGGAAAGCTTGTGGAAATATTTATCAAATCAATTTCTACGAGCGTCGGTTGTGTAATATTTGGATGACACAAGGCGAGATTGTTTAAAAGCTTGTTAAAAGGGAAGAATTCAGTGTTAGAAATGTGTGAGATTTATTCGGGTTGACGAAAAATGTAAAAAAAATCGGAAATTATCAGTCGCTATTTCAAAACGGTTTGCTTTTGGGTCTTGAAGTAAACTTTTACGGAAATGATAAACACTTATGCTATATATGCAATAGGTTTTAATAAATATGCATAATTCTAGATGAAGTAATTAAGGCTGAAAGTGGGTCGATGTGTAAACGGTGTTGTTTACCTTCTTATTGATATATAGTAACTAGGCTATTTTGAACTAAAATCACTGTATTGGTCCCTGGTACGCTACACTCACCTGTGTGCTATACGGCATTTCTGTGCTATTTTAAATTAAAGATCTTTCTAGAAAATCCTGAATAGCAACAGTGACAAAAGCAGACTCTAACGGTGCTGATTTATTGTTTGTACAAGACGAGGAGACTCACACCTATGTTACGCCAACTATAATATGCTGCTTTTCTCTACTTTTAACAAATATATATTGCTGTCATTGCTCGTATTCATAAAAACATGAGTGAATTTGTCATAGTTATAAAAGTACTCATCTTTATAAAGTTCATGATGTGCTTATGGTCTGTATTTTCCACTTGAGCTGCTTAACGACTGCTGTTTGGGTAGTTCTTCTGGAAGTTGAAATATTCCCCCGCAAGCAAAGCCGGGCCCTGGTCCAAACTACTGCATGTATCTGCCGGTTCTGGTGTTACTGTATGAACCACAAAAAGGACTTCCCTTTAGCCAGTGGCGCTCACGTTTTTGTTCCGTTTTTCGGCAGGAAAACGCGAGCAGCGCCCGTTTTTCGCCCGTTTACCGAACGGGGCGTTTTTCGGCTCGCACCGTTTAAAAAAACGCGTTTTTCTGCCCGCCCCGTGAAAAAAACGGCTGGTTGCACTGCACATGCGTGAAAAGCGAGTTCCTGCGTTTTTTTCCCGTTTTTTTTACCGGAGTATCAAATGCGCATGCGTGAAAAGCGAGTTCCTCCGTTTTTCGCCGTTTTTTCCGGGGTAGCAAATGCGCATGCGCCACATGTGTTTTTCTTCACTGTTTTAATTTTTTGTAAAATTATGCCTATCCGTTCAAACTATTAAAAATCGCGTGTATAATTATAGATGTTAAGTTTATAATGTGGTCCGATTAAGATTGTTTTTTTTGTTTCTTATTTTCAAAAACAAAGTATAACTACCACCAGCCTGTTAGATCATTACTTCCGCGTTTTCATCATAACATAAAATAAGCGGGTACATATCCGACAAGATGGAGAGCGAGGGGAAGGCCTTGTGATAGATAGAAATAATTTAGCACCTCCACTGTCCCTATTATGTTACTATGAAAAATCTATAACCAGTAGATATACATTTAATTAAATTAAACCTGCTCGATCATATGATTTCAGTTATCAAAATAAAACTATAACATCGGCAGTTGAGAATATTCATGGCCATTTTTCTGGTTCAATTAACATAGATTCTTTAATTTGTCCATGTACAAAATTTCCATATTCTTGTTCACAACTTAATCGCTCTCGAGACTAACTACTATAGGAATCGCTCTTGTCAGACTTTTCATATCCTGATAAATTGCAAAACGTATAGTAATATCACGGACCTATATACACATATAGTGTATATACGTCCGTGGTAATATATTTAGGAAATAGATTTCACTTTTGAGTGATATACCGGTAAGTATATCACTGCGGGGGTGTGTAAATGCGTAGTAATCTAATTACGAAGGCCTGAGTGATTAATTTAGAAGCATCTACCAACACACAGTGATATAATAACCTGGTATATCACTTAAAAATAAAATCTATTTCCACTCTAAACCGTTAATCTAAACAAAAACATGTTCGATGGGGTACTATTTGCTGCATTTTCATGAAGTCGCTGTCTTGAAAGTTGTAGTTTTCCGTGCATTCCATGCACTTCGTGAAATTTTGGCTGTTCTTTTTACTTCTCAAAAAAAGCGCTATACGTCTTATTTTTGTTGTGTCTGATATTGCTGGCGATACCGGAAGTGTAGAAAATTTTACTGCAATTTTTTTTTACATCACGTGAATTCATTAACAACAATACCAATCCAAGCGTATTAGCACTGGCACACTCGTAGATTTCGTGTGAAAATTACAAGGGAGGTAATTTCAGCAGTCAAAAATAGTTCCGGACCCCTAGCGTGATATACTTAATAGTTTTATCACGCTCAAATCCTTCTTTGTGTATATAGGAGAAATTTTCAATCGTGTTAGAATATGAGTTATACTAACACAAGTGGCATAAACATAATAAGGTTGTTTATTATTTTACGATAAAATACTGTACTTTTATCAAAGGCCGGCAAGGTGCCAAAAAAGAAGTATTTGCAAGACGTATGTAAACAACCTGTCCAATTGCATTTTGTGTTTTCAAGTTACAATGATGTACTGCTACAAGTTGAATATAGACGTGCAAGAAAAAATTGTAATAATAAATATGTGCCATCATTTCATCGTTTATTCTAAAATGATTCATTGTTTTGTCTCTATGTACAAAGAATTGAAAAATTATGCTATATTAAATCATAAACAATGCAGGAACCGATATGCTGTAAACATTACGTCATATTGCACCGCATGACGTTAAATGAGTGTTCGCATAGAAAACGCTTTGCATTTATTAACCTTTTGAAATATCTGGTCATGTTAGAATCAAAATATCATCCTTCTCAGCTTTGTAATAGTCTTATAAACAATTATCTGTCGTACTGATTAGCTGTTAAAAATGGTTAATTACTGTGTATTAGTGCTCCAATTCATTGTTTTTTAAACGATGAACACCGCTAGAACGGATGTTATTTCATAAATAAAATAGTTATTCGTTCAAATGCAAACAAAAAATCACTTGTGCTATGTACTCATTTTTTAAAAATTACTAAGCATTTGAACTCCTGTGTTTTATTCAACAACAAATACAGGGACACATTATTACTTCATAAATAAAATTTACTTTGAAGTATTCACACTTCCTTCAGCAAAGTCATTAAATTCTATTTGTTAACAATTGAATTATATACCGACAGTTATTAGTTACTGTCTGTCATTGCCGTGACAAAAAAAGCATGCAGCTAAGAAATGACAGAGAAATTGCAGCTTTTCGCTTACTTGAAAATACCACAGTACGGGGTGTAACCATACCGGTATGTATCGCATCTCAAGGAAATTGCAATATACCGGTCTTATCGCGCACCCCTACTCATTGCACATGTTACAGATGGACTGCCTAACTTGCCATAAGGATACTTCTTCCTTAATTTGGCATTAAAGTGATCAAACCCATGACTCTTGTATTGATGCAAACACGCAATTACTGCCCCATAGCAGCTCTACCATTTAGCTAAAACTAGAATTAAGGCAAGTATTACTTTTAACTTTGGATTTTATCTCAAGGCATTTAAACGAAGGCAGTGGTAAGGTAGCCGGATACAGCTTCATAGACTTTGTATAACTGTGAAAAATAATCGATCAAGTGGAACACGCCAGTAGTTACTGTGAAATAGGTCCCGAACAAATGAGGGAGAAAAGAATGGATAAACACACCATAGTCAAAGCGGCAACTATAACAATGCCCCACACCCCCACCTCAAGGTAGCATAATAAAATAGAACTATCACTGAAGGTAATGAATACCCCCAAAAAAAACCATCTCTGAACGCCATACTGACACAGTATTCTTAATTATATCACATTTGATGCTTATAATTGGACTATGCACAATGACTGTAGGCATGCTATTTATCTCTTCTGTGTATCATTATTTTGACCAGAGGGTTAAGAAAATCAGAATGCACAATATTTAATTATCTTAAACACCTGTCACCTTGACGTAGTGACCCAAAACATTGACCAAGTCCAACAAGGCATGATATTTATTACTTTGTGAAATATCATTAATTTGTGATAAGGGGTTTTGGAGATAGAGTGCAAAATATTTTACTATCAAAAGCCCGTTAATGTGACCTTTGACCTAGTTACCAGAAATATGGACCATGCACATCAAGGCATGGAACGTATCATTTCTGAGAATAATAATTTAATTCTAACCAAGAGTTTTTCAGGGATTGAGTTCCGTAAGTCTACGGATAGACGGACAGACAGTCAAGCTGAATCCAGTATACCCCCTTACACTTTGTGCAACTGGGGTATAGAAAAATTTCCGCAGGTCGAGACATTGGTAAATTGTTTTGAAGGTGACTGAATAAAAACTAGAGCTATCACTAAATGTGATTAATACCCCAAAAGACTGCTTTATAAACTGAAGAAGTTCGTAGTAACATGATACCTTGCAAACAAACTAAAAGGAGATATTGTTCTTGGCAATAACTCTGTAATTTGTCAAGATAGAGTTATGGTTCTTGTACACTGCACTTCCTCTCAATGTGCTTGACCATTGTATTAAGACGTATTGAATTCCAACTTGTAGTTTTCAAGTTATGCTTCGGACAAGGAAAACTAATAAAGGGCAATAACTCAGTAAAAACTCAAAATAGAGTTATAGTTCTTATACACTGCACTTCCTCTGAGTTTGCTTGATTATTGTATGAAATCGTATTGAATTCCAACTAGTAGTTTTCAAGTTATGCTCCGGACAAGGAAAAGTAACAAAGGGCAATAACTCTGTAATTAGTCAAGATAGAGTTATGGTTCTTGTGCACTGCACTTCCTCTAAATGTGCTTGACCATTGTATGAGGTTGTATTGAATTCCAACTTATAGTTTTCAAGTAATGCTTCGGACAAGGAAAACTTATAAAGGGCAATAACTCTGTAATCAGTCAAAATAGAGTTATAGCTCTTGTACACTGCACTTTCTCTGAGTTTGCTTGATCATTGTATGAAATTGTATTGAATTCCAACTAGTAGTTTTCAAGTTATGCTCCGGACAAGGAAAAGTAACAAAGGGCAATAACTCTGTAATTAGTCAAGATGGAGTTATGGTTCTTGTGCACTGCACTTCCTCTCAATGTACTTGACCATTGTATGAAGTTGTATTGAATTCCAACTTGTAGTTTTCAAGTTATGCTTTGGACAAGGACAAAGGGCAATAACTCTGTAAATACTCAAGATAGAGTTATAGTTCTTGTACACTGCACTTCCTCTGAGTTTGCTTGATCATTGTATGAAATTGTATTGAATTCCAACCTTTAGTTTTCAAGTTATGCTCCGGACAAGGAAAACTAACAAAGGTAAATAACTCTGAAATTAGTCAAGATGGAGTTATGGTTCTTGTGCACTGCACTTCCTCTCAATGTGCTTGACCATTGTATGAAGTTGTATTGAATTCCAACAAGTAGTTTTCAAGTTATGCTCTGGACAAGGAAAAGTAACAAAGGGCAATAACTCTGTAATCAGTCAAAATAGAGTTATAGTTCTTGTGCACTGCACTTCCTCTCAATGTGCTTGACCATTGTATGAAGTTGTATTGAATTCCAACTAGTAGTTTTCAAGTTATGCTCCGGACAAGGAAAAGTAACAAAGGGCAATAACTCTGTAATTAGTCAAGATGGAGTTATAGTTCTTGTGCACTGCACTTCCTCTCAATGTGCTTGACCATTGTATGAAGTTGTATTGAATTCCAACTAGTAGTTTTCAAGTTATGCTCCGGACAAGGAAAATGCAACAGACCGACCGACCAACCGACCAACCGACCAACCACCGGGTGACTCCTATATACCCCCCTAAACTTCGTTTTGGGGGTATAATTAGCCACTACAATAAACAGTCCTGTTCTTTCAGTTTTTCCTATTTTTTATTTTTGTTTTTCATACACAAGAATATTATGACTGAAAGCTGCAATGAAGATTCATTCTTCAAGAGAACTGAGTTCCATTTAAGTTGCTCATCTGAGCAACCAATAACATTGTTATTAATGTCATTGTCGTACTCTAGTTCTGTAGTAACCAAAACTGTATGTACTGCAGTACTAAATAGTATTCTATTAAATTGCTAAAGCACTGCATTTCTGCATTGTCTAAATCAATTCAAAATCTCTCGATGCATTAAAAAGTTACAACCTGAAAAAATTGAAAAAAAGTTCTCATGCGTCCATTTGTTATCAAAGTGCGACCTTGATATTTGAGCTTGCATTCACCATGCTGTGATTACAATTATATATATAAATTACTAAGGTTATTTCGCATGCTATATTCTTTATCACCAGCTACTGTTCTAGAGTTTCAATGACTTCTCTTATAAGAACAAAAATTCACAGCTAGCGTAGCATTATCACTTCAGCTGCAACTTGGGATTGTATCCAATATGGATGTTGTCTGGCCAAATGATTTTCTTGTGAGCTATCAATTTGCTGATTTTACTGTTGTTCTTTCCTTATCTTCATCTTCAAAAAATCAATGTACATGAATTCCAAATATGAGTAAACTCAGCGAAGTTCTTCTTTAATGTTAACTGCATGTTGTCAATACATCAAGTGTTCCATTGTCTCACCTCAATTATCAATTCTTTTCATTTGATGCTTTTGTTTTCCTGTTTTGTTTATTCCGTTGAAACTGAAAAATCTACTTTTATGCATATGATGTCAAGTCTCATCACCAAGGTAATATGATGAATAAAAAAAGAACTTCATCTTCTAAACTGATACAGCCATCTGGATCACCACAGAATCCTTCAGTTAACAATTGCAATGATAGACTGTTTTCTGTTGGTTTCATATCTTGGTCTATTGAACTTCCCTCAGCACTGCATGACGCTTTTTTCTACAATAAATTAAGAAGAAAAATTATCAATTGCATTTTGTTTTAAGTCTTACAACTAATAACTGATACACATACTGAAAATTTACTGACTGAATAGTTAACAGTGCAGGTTATGATCAGACTACATGATTTTGATCTGCACAAGAGGCAAAAGTGTAAGCAAATTGCTAAAAACTAAACTAGATGCCCACGTGCAACATGTCATCCCTGCCAGCTGTCAAAAGAACCAACTCCTTACCAAATAGAGATAGGTCAAAATTCACCAAAATATTGGATGTAACATGCATGTTGTACCACATAAAGGTAGCCTTGATTTTTCTCTACGGCGAGTAATAAAAATGTTACAATATAAGCTATTTATAGTAAAACAAAGGGAAGAAATTCTAAAAACAAAGGAAGCTCATGGTGGTGAACATTTGTGCAAGGTAACATCAAAATCCCTCCATACATGAAGAGGAAATGCTGTGGACAAAGATATTTTTGAATTTGACCTTTAACCTCTAAGTGTGACCTTGACCTTAGACCTAGGGACCTGGTTCTTGCACATGACACTAAGTCTCATGGTGGTGAACATTTGTGCCAAGTAACATCAAAATCCTTTCATGCATAAAGAAGAAATGCTCCGAACAGTCATTCTTGAGTTTGACCTTTAACCTCTAAGTGTGACCTTGACCTTAGACCTAGGGACCTGGTTCTTGCACATGACAATCCGTCTCTTGATGGTGAACATTTGTGAAAATTAACATCAAAATCCTTTCATGCATGAAGAAGAAATGCCCCGGACAGTCATTCTTGAGTTTGACCTTTAACCTCTAAGTGTGACCTTGACTTTAGACTTAGGTACCTGGTTCTTGCGCATGGCAGTACGTCTCATGATGTTGAACATTTGAGCCAAGTAATTTAATAATCCTTTGATCCATGGATAAGTTACAGCCGAGTCAAACTAAATTCAGACAGACGCAAGCTCGCTCACAAGGACACACGCATGCACATGTATACACCGAACCATTATTTGGACACCAATATTGAGCTTTCGTAAGCTGCTTGGCAAAAATGGTTATGATATTTAACAAATATGTTGACCCAGGAGTCAAAATGTACAGGATTTACAGTAGATTGTCTATGTAGTGTATTAGGATTTGTTTAATGCAACGTAATATATCAAACTTGTAATGTTTGCTAAATATAAAATATTTTTAAGCTAAAATGAATTAGTATAAACTAATGACTTTTCGAGCTGAAGGCTGATTCTGGCTGCCTGGCCATCATTTTGAAGTAAAATCTTTTATTTTGTGTGATTTATTGTTAAATGTCTTAATATTATTAAACTCCCTAAATGACAGATGTAATATCACAGATCTATAAACCTTGAGCAGCACTTTATAGATTCAAATCAAAATACTCTGTGTTTAAAGTTTTAAACTTTGTGTACTTAGTGAAATCCTAGACATTTCTAATTCTTTGAGACTCTTAAACATATCTGGACTTAAATTGCCTGAATTATTGAACTGTTATTTAAAAAAAAAAAAGATTGTCATATTTTACATAGTGTCCAACTTGGAACTCATTAAAAAAGACTTTACTACTTGATATCTGATATTTACTCAAAATTTCCCATAGAACAACTCTTCTTCAGTTTAGTTTTTAAACTTCCAAAAATGATTTTCAATCAGAAACTTCCAATTTGAAAAATAATTCTACAATTCCAACTATGGTTCAATCAACTGATTATGAAATACAGCTGTTAAATGCATTTCAATAAAACTGAACAAATGGTGCGAATATAAAATAAAGCGTCCCGCTGACCAATAGTTCTTCAGTATAGCCTGAATTTTGACCTTGAATATTGAATAACTATAAGTATAAACTAAACTAATTACAGTAAGATCTCAGTAAAACCATGGTTCAGTGCTCAAAATTGAGACTATAGTGTACTTTATGGCCACTCTGACATATCTATGTTATGTAATCTTACAAAACATACTGATAAGGGAGATTTTGAAGCAAAGGTTTAAGTACTGCCTAAGGCAATAAAACAACTTGAATAGGCTGTGGATTAATGAGGGACCAGCTTCATTTCTTAAAACAAGAGAATAAGATTAATTGTTACAATGAATAATGTACAGACCACTTTTTTCTACTAGTTTTTTAATGAAAATGACAGCTATCAGAACTGCAGCATTTTGTTGAAAATCCCAAGTTCTTTAATAATACCAGACATTAATTTCTGCCTTTCTGATTCAAATGCAGAAAATGATAAAAATATTTCACTTTTAAAATTGTGATCTTTTTCAACAGTGCACACTATTGGCAAATAAGTATTGTTTAATAATCAACATACCATCAAGTCCAAAATGTACAGGGTGACTGCATGTATATTGAATTTAGGGGGTTAAAAGCTGTGGACAACACACAAAGTTAAGGAAACCTAAAGCAATATGCAATAAGACCATCACTTAAATAAAGACTGTTTCAGAAAATATCAAGTATATATTATTGGTCATGTTGGTACATAACAAACTCATTGGTACCATATCATTATCCGCAGTTTGTTATATCCATATAACATTTTCATAAAAAAAGTAAAATAAAGAAAGAATCTCGGGCAGAGAAAATATATTCCTTATATCCTGATTTCGCTATATCCACAGTCTTACATACAAATTTTACTATAAATCAAATATCATTTCTTAATAAAATATCATAAAAACCAGAATACACAAAATTTAATAAACAGTTTTAAGAAAAACATGTAGCACTGATTTCTGTGAATGCTCTTTAAGAATGGTGTTGATTACCGGTAATGTTATTTTACATTGAAAGGAAGAGTCACCCCAAAAAGTTCCTGTCTGGCCGGTCAGGGAGAGAGGGATAACATGTACATGACGCCATGCAATCCTTCTACAATTGACTTCCTTCCATCATTTCGAAAACAAATTTCAGTATAGCATCGCCCCTACTTAAAGGACCAACCATTTCTGACTTTTGTTACACTTTCTTATAGCACATTTACCTGCCGAACTCTATACTTTAACACCAGACACTGGTCAGTCAGGACTATATAGATGCATACGTTAACCATTATTTAACTAGCTGTCGGTTCAGCAACCGGCCAATCAGATCTAACCACTGCTGGGATTCGAAACTTTGACCCTCACCCTACTCCCAAGGCAGATGCCACTATACCAAAAGTGACAGTATGTATGCATTGGCAAAGTGGGCGGGGAGGGGGCGGGTTAGAGAACCAGACCTTTTCATTCTAACATGTGGGAGCAATTGAAATTGCAAGTGAAAATCTATCAGACACTTTTCACCCATGTACAGCTATTTCATTGTTTATCCAAGGTCGGAATAGAAAAACTTGCTACAGTAAAGTTATCTGCTTTCATACTAAAAAAATTATATGATGAAAATTTGATTTAAATTGCTTCTTAGAAGGACGCTTGTTGGTAAACAGAGAAGTAACTTTTACATGTTTCATTAACCCTTAAGTCCCTGTCTCAAAAATACATGGTTATTTCATTGTCAATATATACCAACAAAAATGCTTTAAATTTGCATTTGTGCATATAAATGTTAAATACTGCAATGTACAGCTGTTTCTCTTCCTCAGTAACCAACACGCCAGTTTGAGCCCCCAGAAAGAAATACCTGGCAGTGACGGTCAATTTTTTATAGACTTTTTTGTCATGTAAGTACTTATGTCGCTTAAAGGGGCACTCCCTACAAAGTACATCTAGCAGATTAAATTCTCGAAACAAAGATTATGTGTTCAATGAACGCAAAATGATAAATAAATACAATTTCAAAAAAGAACCTATGGCAAAAATGCCTCATTTTGCCACAATTAATCAGGTAAGGTGACTCATCAGCTGTCATCGCTGGTCTCTATGCATCTATAACTTTTAATAATTATAATAACCAAGAAGTTGACGATCTTTGTTTACCTTGAAACTAGATTGTTTTTATAATAGCTCTATGTTTTCAAAAGTATGACATCACGGCAAAGCCGAGAATAGGTAAAACTGCAAAAATTATCAGTACCCGGATGTGCGAGCTGAGAATTATTTTTATGAAAATTAAGGGAAATCGTACATGCACAACTTAAGGACTACGCACCACGTTAGAACAACAAACCACAGTACCAGTAGTACCATGAGTACTGTACAGGGATACAATTGTTTATGAACTGTTAACTTAAAGTCTATTAAAACCTGACATTTTACCATACACCGGTATCTGACGGTCTGATCATAAGATATAGATATGTAGGTTATATCCCTTACCCGAAAAGACAACAAGAAAATTTGTAAATTTATCATGTTTATATCATTATGCCTCAATGTTTTATCAATGTTTCACACCCATAATAACACAAACTGAGTTAGCATTCTACTGATTCTGTAACAGCAGCATGAGACCACTGGAATTATACTGTCAGATACTGTAGCGTGGTGTCTATTTTCGTGTTTTCCTTGTGATGAACCCTAATGTCCATAACAGTTTGTCAAATACCAAATTATAATTTTCAGCTCTGCATTGTGTAACAGCATTTTCCTGAAGTTGAATTTTTCATACCAGTACTGGTTGAAGTCCTTCATCCGGACGCTGTTTAAACATATTTTACGATAACTCTGGTAATTTTTGTATCTAGCAAACTTTTAACAGAAGTAAGTTAGGTCTTCTCCCAAAAGAAAACTTCTAGGAAAAGATCATTTATATATTTTTGCGGCCAGGTAGTGAGGTCACCAAATTGCTTAATTATATTGCCCCAGTGTATGATTTTTGGATATGAAATCCATAAGCCATTCGGGCCAGCACTGCCTGGGCTGTTACTGGCCAGAAAGTATTTTCACTGGCCCGAAAAATAATAAGGCCGAAAAATAATAAGGGTGTTCAGTAGATTTTAAAACTCAAAGGCCATTGACACTTCAGCCTAAATTTTCAAGGGTCAAAATCAGATTTTCAACAGTCAAGGTGAGAATTTTTAGGCTTGAGCCACAGGTCATAGGGTTCAGGTCATATATTGTATATTCTGAATACTCTTAAATTATCTTCTTTCCTAGCCTACATCAGCTCAAAAGTACGTTGCACCCCGTTTGTCACATATTTTCGCGACCTCGCATGTCCCTGAATGTCGTCATTTTTTCGCGACTTTAACAGTTTTAATAAAAAAAATTGTCCAAAAGAATGTTCAAATTATGATTAGCATTAACAAATACTGAAAGTTATTTGACACAAATTTAGAAAGAGTTGACGCGGGAGCAAAATCGCGGCACTTCCGAGTGATTTTACAGGTAAATGAACGGGTTTACGGGACATGAATATCAAATTTATTATATCCCGTAGAAATGTGTCTACACGTGAAATGTTTTTGAGTTGTATGCATGTTAAATTCAAAAATATTTGCCGACCAACGTACATTTGTATAGCGTGTTCAATATATTTTATCACCAAAAATAAAACTTACTCAAATACAAATAGTTTATTTCACTCAAGTCATGTAAATAAATGACAATATGAGGTAAACATACTGAATCATTACATATAAATCGAGGCTAATATAACATTACAAATCAATGAGGGTTGATAAATAATATCAATAAGATATGAAAAAAAGTTTTAAAAGAATGTGGGAGAGTAACCACATCATTGCTTTTGTGTTAACTTTTTCTAGAAATTCTAGAACAAACAGATAATTTCTTTAATAAACTCACAGATCTTTCTATATTCAGCTTTTTTGTTTATATTATTGTTCATAATTTCTTCAAAATGGAGGATATTGGGTCTTCTATAATACTTATTTTTCAGATATTTTTTTCTGCTGTCTAATAAAAATGAGCATTCTAAAAGGTAATGATACTCGTCGCCAATGCCATTATTGCATTTAGGACAAATACGTTGATTTAATGGAATTCTGTTCCTAGTTCCTATTTCTATTGGTAACCTGTGATTTCTTGTTCTGAATTTAACAATGTAATGCAAATATTTCTGAGGAGTGTTTATCAAGTATTTTTCAGGTTCGAATTTATGTTTGAATAATTTATAATTTCTACATTTGCTAGAGTTTTCAATCACTGAAAACCACTCATTTAAAAATAAATCTGTTAATTTCTGTCGGACTGTGGCCTTTAACTATTTAGAATTTGCAAATTCGTGCTTAGTCCATATATCAATCAAACCACAATCAATCAGTATATTTTGAACATTACTTAACCATTGAAACCTATTACCCTGTGCAGTATTTGTATGTTTATATTGGCTTAATAACAATGAGTACATTGTGCAAGATAACTTGTTTGTAGTTGGTCTTACTAGATTAGCCCAAAAAGATAACATTATCTATTCCAAACTATTATTTCTATAATCCAAAATTATCAGACTATTGTCTAGAATTACTTTTTCATGTCTCAAACTGTCAAATATCTCGGTCTGTTTGATGCCACGTGCTTCACTAAGATCAAACAAAACTCACATGTACAATGTGTGTCGGCGTTTGTTCTTTGATCTCGTAACACCTGCGGCTTTATCTTTATGAATAAAAAAGGTTGCAGTAAATATTTCGGCAAAGGTTATTCATTAAAATAAATAGTAGAAAATTATTACTGGAAAAACGTTGGCTTTGACAGTTGATGGAAACAATTATTGACTAAAAAACGGACACGCTGCAACGCCGCGATTTTCTTTAAACAGAACGTTGGAAATGTTAATTGATAAATACTTTTTGCATTCACAACTCAGTCAGTGTTTTAATGTTTCTTGCAGTCTGTGAATTACAATACACAGAGTCGTGTCAGAGACGTTTGCTCATTATCCGTGTTACAAACTCCGTCTTTGAAATTCGCCGGGGTCTATTATTTTCAGTTATATGATTGTTTATCAATTAACACTTTTGATAACGACCGAGACGAACATGTGTTAGTTGACACGTAGTGGCTAATTAGCTCCGCCTTCTTTCGTAAATTAGCCAACAGACGACAATCGAGTTTTGACTGACGGCGAAATCGCCGAGATTTGTAACCACGCTCCATCTACTTTCATATGTTAGCCAATAGACGACTGTTTTTGATTGCCGAGACTTGTGACGCATAGGAAAAAATAAAAAGAATAATTTCCTGGTTTATGTGACATCAATTATGTACGTTTTTCGTATGAAAATACAAGACTTATCCAGTCAGCGAAAACGTTCCCTGAAAATCCACAAGCCAGTCGGACTTGTGCTCTTGCAGTTTTTACTGGCCAATAAGAAAATCTAGTGGCCTCGGGCCAGCGGACCACCGCTAATTTCGAAGACTGTTGCCCAACTGTACCATGTATCCGGACAGCATTTTTAAAAAGATTTTATTTTTTGTGATGTTAGCTTTTGAATTGTGTAAAATGTTTCAATCATTTGACCCATAAATGAAATTTCATGAAAAAAGTTAAACTTGTGATTTTTATTTGCCGGGCCTCACAGAAATATTGAGCATGCACAGTATGTCATTTTCAATTTCCTCTCGACAATGTTAACATGCTTTCAGTGACTAACAAAATAGTGAGATTTCTTGATCAAATTATTAATACTTACATTATACTGTCATTTTTGCACTTTGATGATTGAAATCAAGTGTCTGTTTGATCAACAATATATATGACTGTAAATATTAATTAGGAAATAATCTATGACTTTGAGTGCTTTATCGGAATTGAAGCATTCCACCGCGAGGCGATGTGCCTGGCGGAATAATTCACTAGGACAAAGCCATAAATCATTTTGATTCTTATTATCTTATAAGCCGAAATGTTTTAAAATGATTGTAACTACTACGGACCTTTTTTCAGTTTGGCAGTAATGTGTAAAATTGCATACATAGTGGCTGTTGGAATTCACTCATCTATACAGGCAACCATTCAAGATAACACACTATATTATACAAACTTATTTTAGTTTTAATCATCTAATACATGAAATATAAAAAATAACTGACTGTGACATTATGCAGAAGATGTAAGATTCAGAACGGAACAAAGGAGACAATCAATTAAATGCATACTGTAATTTAAACTTTTGAACGTTTTAATGTGGAGTAATGACGTCAGTGTGATGACATAAACGTTTTCATTCTTTGTTTTGTCTCCCGGAATCAAAACAATGCACGACTGACTGTGAATGCTGAATTTCTTGACTTTTTGAAAGGAAAGCAATGGGACGGTACTCTAAGGGCTACTTGACGTAATCAAAAATGATATTTTAAGGCTCTTAAACAAAACTTTTTCATGTGACTGATGTACTTATACAATATTATTCCTCTTTCTATATATTTGATTTAATTTAGTGCACAGGAGTAAAGTAGAAAAGTCGGAAGGAGCTACTTTCATGTCCGAAACTCTGCCTACATAAAGCACTCGAATTGACTTATAGAAATAAACCATACAGTAGGCATATTAGAACAATAAATCACGCATTTTCGCAAGTGTCCGGTTTGATTGTCGTCCTTGTCTGGTGGTCTCCAACCAGTATAGTAGAAATTATTATTTTCAAGGCTTTCCAAATATTTTGTAAACATAACATGAGCTTAATATCAGTAATAAATGCAAGACACCTACATTTCTGGCTGTAGTGACCATTTTTTGTGTACTCTATGTCTAGAGTGGTGGAACCTTTGCTGGCGGTATCCTTATGCTGGTGAAAAAAAATGCTATTTACAGAAAAACAGATGAAGAAATAATTTTCAAGGTATATTCAGCATTGATAGTCGATGAAATGCTTTTACAGCAAACGTAGTGATAGCCGCGCATGCAGCTCTGTGACCCCACAGCAGCAGATACATTTGTTCTGGATCCATTTCGCTAGAAAAATTCTTTAATAATAAACTTCAAAATCAACCAGTTAAAGTTAGCATTTTTGATAAAACTTGTTCTTTTTTGTATAAAAATATATTTTCTATGGAAACTGTCATTTCTTTTTAGTTAATATTTAGGCTCTAAAAACTGTTTCCCACCTGTTGATTGTCAAATATCACATACCACCAACATTGGTTCCCTTCATGGTTAAAGTTTTGACGTGTGTCATGTCAATAGCTCCCAGAATGACATAGTCACCTGACGACACACATCAACATCTTGTTTCAATTTAGCAGGGATAACATTGTGTTTTCGCTGAGGCAAATCAAAATGGTTAGGATTTCCTGCTTTCTCAACAGCCGATATACAGTTAAACTTCATTCGCTGAAACTCGAAGGGTCTGGCGATTTCGGTTTGAGGGATCGGTAGTTCGAGCAATCGAGGTTTGTCAGCATGGTCAGTCACAGGGGTCGTCATACATCTTTTATCGAGACCACATCGGGAGTTAATGCACATACAATGGTACACACATGTAAATGTGCATGTATATTATAAACTTGTAGCTTACCCTTGATTAAAGACAAATTAAAGTGTTGTAATGTAAAAGTATGAAACGTTTGTCATTCATTAAATAATTTATTCAATTTTCTGAAAAAAAAAACAAACTTAAAATTAAAGCCAATCTGCTACTTATATATATATTGCTATATAAACATCGTGAGCGACTTTCAGTCTGTTTGTACATCATAACCTTTAATTGCAAATTTAAGTGTGAATAACACACGCCAGCGCTTGTGTCTGACAGATGATTATCAATGCATTGTTTGCTCGATAATTGAGATTATCACCTTTTATTGTTCGAGCCAAAGGATGTACTTTACAATGAAATAGATCTGAAGGGACCGCGGTACAGGTTTGAGAGATCGGTGTTCGAGGTTTTGGTGGTGGAACAATATGATTTATATTGAGCTTTAGCCGGGACCGCCGGTCGGGTCCATTCGGTAGTGTTCGAGCGAACGAAGTTTAACTGTACATTCAAAACACCTCGAGCATAGGTTCCCCCACTCTAAGCACCCCTTGTATGGTCCTGCTAAACCGATACTTACTCAAAAATTATCTCCACAAACGCACAGGTAGTCGAACCATAGCCACACACCTTATTACCTATATAGGTGGGTGGGGTATGGTTCGACCTCCTGTGCACAAACGGAGTCCATATGGATAAGATTTGCAAAATAGTCACCGTTCGTATTCTGTCCCATCTATTTCTAAATTAAACAAAAATACATGCAAATTTCACCAGCTTTTCCTTGCTTACCAGTAAATACTTTTGTTAAGATATTTGTCTAACACAACCTTCTTGTCGTTGTTGTTCATGTCGAGATCCGGCAAAATACCGCAACGAATTAATCACTGACTTTGTTGTTATAATCTACAACCCATCTTGCGAAATAATGTACTGGACTGCAGTTAACAAAAACTTGAACGGGACATAGTGTCACATATATCAAAATTAAAATATCCGGGGCCGGGATACTGATAAATTAATCATAAAATTTGTCCGGTAGTTTAAACATTGCCTCTAAATTGTTTCTCTGCAATAATTGATCAGGAACGGTCTACGCAACGTATGAATTCCTGCTCTACTGTAGATTATTATTTTATTATTTATATTTATTATTATTATAAAGCAGGTCAGCAATAACATCGGCACTTAAAGTACATTTCAATGTTATTCTGACAAAGATATGGTTCATTGATTAGTGAAACGACAACAGCCGTGAAAAAAAACGGGCTGGGAATCTTCTGATTGGCTGCTGGTTTGGACACGCCTCTTTACCGGGGTACTGCTTCCATATTTGGAGTGACCCGTTTTTTTAATCTTTTTTTACCGGCTGTTCTTTCCATATTTGGAAATGAGCCGTGAAACCGCGGTAAACGCGTGAAATTGCCCGCGTTTACCGGGCGTTTACCACGCGGTAACAACCATGAGGTAAACGGAACAAAAACGTGAGCGCCACTGTAGCGTTTGCATACACGGGTTCAAATGTAGAGAAAGAAGACGAACTCCAATGTTTGCTAGCTGTTATCATTGTGAGGAGAAGAATTTGTGGCCACACTCCTTCCACGCGAGTTTGAACGTTCGCGCTTAAATACACGTGGGTTGGCCTTGCACATCTTAGACTCATCATCTGAATCTGATGCAACGGCATTCGTCTCGTAATGTCTAACAGTTTCCCAGCCATCAGAACTTATGTCCGCGATACGGATAAACTAGTTTCTTTTTTAAGCTTATCTAACATCTCTACACAAAGCTCCTTGGAATATTCAAACTTTTCATTATCAATTTATGGAAGACAATCAATGCCATAATTGCATCTTGCTTTCTGATATTTGAACTTGTAAAATTATGCTTTATTGTATGTAATCAAACGATTTTTCATTCTTGATTAGGCTTTCTTTCAGCCAATAAATAGGTTATTTCTTATGTCAAGTGCTTCATTTCACAATTGAAGTTCTTCATTCCCAACTCTACTTAAAATGTGTTTAGTAAATATGTATTATTCTATACTTTCCTGATGGTAACCCTTATTTCGCCACGTATTGTCCATTCATTTTACAGTAAGAACCTACAGTACATGCATGTCAGCAAGCAGAAAGCACAACGGAGGAAGCATAATAATAAGTTTCCTTATTACACCAGATGTTTATTCGGTAGTTTCCGTAAATGTAACCATATCATGATTTCTATGGAAAGTCTGTATGTTTGTACTTACCTCTTAGAATCTGTTGAGATTTATGCATGTGCCTTGTAATTATGTACATTGGGATATTTTAAATTTCTTCCAAAATACGAGTAAGTCAATATATAATTAGAGAGCCACGTGATTGGGCCAATGTCAAACCAAGGGGCATGATCCGAACACACTTGATAGAGAATCGTTAGACAATGCCATACATCAAATATCTTGGCCTTGTGGTTTTGACAGAAATGTGTGTTTACTTTAGTATATTAGTCTTTAAAAAGCAGGTAACCCTAGGTGTGTGGCCTTACAGTGACCCTAAGGGTGCGATCTTGGTAGAGGTCCACTAGGCCATCCCACACACGTAAAATCTAATCTCTATGCCTTATGGTTATTGGCAGGATTTCAAACGTTTGCCTATATAAGCCAAATTGGGAAAGTGGCTTCCGGGACAGAGCCAATATTTACCAAAGGGACACAGTTCGAACGATCTCGGTCGAGGTCTGTTAGATAATGTTGTACAAAAATAATAACATAAATCTTAGCTTTACGTTTTTAGACAAGCAGATATCAAAAATGTCTTTCCTATTACAGGTCTATGTAACAGAAACCATAAGAGACAACTCAGTTTTGATCCAGGAGGTTAGTTTTAACAATCTGGGTTGATGTCCGCTTGACCCACGCATAATTCCTAAAAATATATGCCTTAGAGCTTGGTTTCTAGATTAGAGTTTATATTTATTTTTGGTGATTTAGATAATACATGTATTGATAACAGTCTGCTAGACGCTGCTTCACTAAAATATCTAAGTCCTAGGCCTTGCAGTTTTGTAAAATGATTATTCTCAAGCTTTTGCTTTCGGTTGCCATGGCTGTTGCTGTTCCTGTTTAAACATCTCAATTTGAAATTGAATTTATGAATATTCTAAATGGAAACGCTTTTCTGACGTCTCTGTTTGAAGTTCTTGAAATATTGGAAACTAAGCCTCAGCTGGCACTTGGATGTCATAACTGAATTTCCAGTCGATTCTACTTTTCTAATTCTTTTCTTATAAACTTGTTACCTAACTGTTATAATCTGGTTATACAGTGGATGCTTCAATGAAGACGTCACAGTCTGTGAGCTCAGTAAAACTGTCCAGAATGTGAATGAAATCAGTCCAAGATACAGAATCCCTCATTGTCATTTGGACATGTTTCATGAACAATTTTGTCCAATGTGCTCGGCCTCGTAATTATGACTACTCATTTGACAGAGAGTAGCATGAAGTTAATTGATCATCACTTAGAATTGTGATTAATTTGCATATTAGCATCAACTAGAACGCAGCAAACACACAACTTGTCTTTAAAGACACAAGCTATTGTACTATTTCCTTTCAATGATATGATCTATTCTTCTTTTGTATCTTTTTTTGAATAGACATATGTTTTTTAAAGTAGACGTATAACTGATTTGAAAAAAGAAATGATCTTTATTGATTTCTTCACTTTTTAAAGGCCCATTTGCATTGTAGATACTCAAAAATAGACAGTAAAGTCACAGAGAGAATAATGATAGAACAGTATTTACGCATGCCGGTACATTCCTTTAATATTTTTACAGCTTCTCCAAGAAAACGTTATTTGACAACGTTTCCTATTTGTTTCAATATCATTAAAAAATACTGTGCTATATGCATAGCATGTACTCTCAGTAAAAAAGCAACATTGGATATGGCCAAACAATGATCAATTTCGACGGTAAGATGTCTTTCTTGTTAATATAGAAGCTTACGTAACAGCGGTGCTGACCTCTGATTTGTGTGAGGTTAGCAAGGTTACATGTCAGTTAAAATTGGTCTGTGTGCAGTGTAATTTACAAATAAATCATTGCAAAACAGCAACTGGTGCCAGTGTAACAGTTTGGTCATTTCAAATCTTACACAAGTATTCTCTACGTAACAGTTAATAATAAATGCTTGCATGCAATGTAGGTCAGTAGGTAGGTACGTACGTTTGTATGTTACTGAACTAATATCTAATGTTTTTCAATGTAAGAAAAGCACAATTTTAAGGTCGACCCGTAAATATTGACTAACTACACCCATGCCTGTTACATGCTGTTTGTTGACTCTTATTTTGAATATGAAATATCCAGACAATTTTCATAGAGACTTCCTAATTATCTTATTTTTTAAAATATTGTTGATTATCATAGCACCGAACACTAAACATCTATTCATGTAGGCTGAACTATTTTGTAATTGTCATAAACGGATTTAAACTGTCGCATACATGTTGAACTGTGACAGCTGTTCATTTCATGGTTTCGAGAATGTTGTTTATTGTTTTGCATAGATCACTGCGTCTTTAATTAATTGCTATTTTCAGTTTTGAATAAGATACAATGTAAGTTTGTATACCAGCATAATAACCCAGCTTTATTTTGTCAAAATTCTGCTTTATTTTTCTTAAAAAACTGTTTTCTGTTAATGTGCATTCTGGGACTCGTATGAGTGGGTATATTTCAATGAAAATAAAATCTGTAATGAAAAAAATGACACTGTATTAAATGTGTTTTTATATTTATCTCCAATTCGCACTGTAAAGAAAAGCTTTATTTATCTTCCCTCAAACATATTCTAGAGTACACAATTGAACCAAGTAAACAAACAAATCGTGGTTGAACACAAACCGGTCGTGAAGAGGTCCTCACCCACATTAGCCTGGTATCCTGCGACATTCATTGGTCTGGAGTTTTGTTGTCAAGTCTACAGGTCTGTTTTGAACTTTTGTTCAGGGACGTTTATTATAATCAAGTCACACAGAATGTTCTTCGTGATAAATATATAGTCAATAAGGGTGTATAACGATACAATCCAATTCTTAACCCGATGGTGTGCATCAATAACAAAGGCCATGATCCAATATTAATTGCTGATAATTATCAAACTTTACAGGTGTATATAAAAACAACTTGAAATGCATTGATCTATCATTTTGTAAAATATTTTAATAATTAAGGTATAGTTTCAATAGCTTTTAAAGGTGGAATCGGTACTGTACGAGTTGATTTAAACTTCAAATCATAACATAGTTAAAAGCTCAGGAAGGACTATCAAGTGGTAGCATAAATACTACCAAAACCTATTTGCTTTTGTTTTGTTGTGTCATATCTTGTGTACATTTATTAATGTATATGCAATAAAATATTTTTAAACTAAAACCAAAACAAATATAATTTTATGAGACTCACCTACTAAAGTCAAGTTTTCATTTTACCCACCTGCTCAAAATACATGTAAACTATGTTATACATATAGTAATTTTGTCAACTGTTTTATAATGAAGAGTTTAGAAATAACCATAGTGTTCTAATAATTGACGCCAATCACCGATAAACTTTTACATACATGTATATGTACAATTCAAATCAAGTTTTTGGCGCTTACAACATAAATTCTGATGTTTTACTTTGATATAAATAAACCGAATTATGCAAACATACAAATGTTTAGTATAAGCATCGACTTCCACCTTTAAAAGAGCGACATCTAACAGACACAGTACATTTGGATTAAATCTAAAAAATCTAAAATCTAAATCACACGCAGTTAATACAAACGAAACTTTAATCGCCTTAAATTGTACATATCCACATTATGGAATACAGAGAAGAATGTAAACCCTAAAGAAGTTGTCAAGTGGACGAAAATGTAAGTTTAATAATAGTTAATTCTTTGTTACCAAATTTATACATTCACGTATTTCACGTAGGCTTACTGGGTACAGAAAGAACAAATTTAGGAATTTGTTGGGTTGACCCATTCAACGGCAAATTTCAAATAATCTATCAGAGATGCACTTGATTGGTCTTTCTGTATCATCTGTTAAATGAACCGAAAGAGAGCCCGGAGAGCGAGGGCCAATACTAGTGCTATAACACTAATGATTGGACCTATATCAAATCACTCATTTAATGACAATTTTTGTCGAGCCCGTCTGCGGTGAGCTCGATATAGTTGTCACTTTTGGCGGTTCGGTGTATGTGCGTGCGTTCGTCCGTGCATGCGTACGTCCGTCAGTTTTGTCCGGACCATATCTTTTTCATGCATGGAGGTATTTTGATGTTACTTGGCACAAATGTTCACCATCATAAGACGGAGTATCATGCACAAGAACCAGGCCCCAAAGTCTAAGGTCAAGGTCACACTTGGAGGTTAAAGGTTAAATTCAAGAATGAATTTGTCCGGAGCATATCTTTTTCATGCATGGAGGGATCTTAATTTAACTTCGCACAAATGTTCACCATCATGAGACGGAGTGTCATGCGGAAGAACCAGGTCACTAGGTCTAAGGTCAATGTCACACTTAGAGGTTAAAGTTCAAAGTCAAGAATATCTTTGTCTGGAGCATTTCTTCTTCATGCATGGAGGGATTTTGATGTTACTTTGTACAAATGTTCACCACCATGGGCTACCCTTGTTTTTAGAATTACTTCCCTTTGTTGTTACTATAAATAGCTTATATTGTTACATTTTTATTACTGACCGTAGAGAAAAATCGAGACCAATTTTCTGTGGTACAACATGCATGTTGCATCCAATATTTTTGTGTATTTTGACCCAACTCTACTTGGTAAGGAGTTAGCCCTTTTGACATATGGCGGGCTCGACATGTTGCACGTGGGCATCTAGTATTAAATAACTAATCAAACTATAAATTATTCATTGCTTATTGACCATCATCTTCACAGGCAGTAACTCGTCAGAAACAGACAGTACATGCAGAGCTGTAAATAGAAATACCTCTAACATATTCATTTTTAAAATAAAAATATTGATGTGGGTATTCATTTTCTTAGTTGGAGCATTGTCTATCAGTTTAAATGGGTTTTCAGACAGAAATTGATTAAAAGTTGATTTTCATTTTTGCCATTCAATCTACAAAGCTGATTTCAACAGAATTCAAGATGTCGGCCGCTTTCGTTTTGTAGAAACAAAACATCTGAAAGTACCGGTATCAGCCAATCAGATCTCAGATTTCTCAACAACCAATCACTCGTCAGCAATCTTTTATTGGACCGGCCCAATAAGTGATATTGGTCCTGGTTTTTTGTAATTGGCCCTGTCGTTCAATTTTATGATACCTCTTCCTATTTTATTACCTAGGGTAGTTAACGAATATTAGAGCCAATAAACAATAGTTATTCAATTATGTTTTTTTCATGCATATATGAATTTCAATGCACTTACAGAGCTATCTGATAATAGAATTTGAAATACGTCAATTACGTAGCTATGGCCAATTGTCATTCTTTTAGACAGATTTAAGCCGTTTAAAACTTTACCGATTCTCATATATTTTTATGCATGTAAAAAAGCTTTAAATAGACTAAACCAAAAATGTATTTGAAGTTAGAATATGTTTAATAAAAGTATCACAAGAGAGACAGAATTTGTTTTAAGACAATTGAAAAGGAATGTGAGATATGTAGCTACAGGGGTCAAGACAGACATGTAAATTCACAGTTGCGGTCTAAGCAAATGATAGACTAGATTCCGTTTTTTTTTCATAATCAGCTACTGCATAGCTTCTTTTACAATAGGTAAAACATGATAAATGATAAAAACATGTTTAAAAAGTTAAAAAAAACTTATATGTGAAAGTTTACATTAAGTTTATTTACGCTTTTCAATAGCATTCACCTGTATTTCGTTAACATACATTGTATATGGCTGTTAGTGCATTGTCAATGTCATGCCATAAATATATGCATTTTCTCTTTTAGTTCCTCAATATAACTTTTACGTTTTAAAACACTTTTCAACTGTCACATACTATTTCTCTAAAGTGTGAGTAAGTTTTCTGCATATGAAATATGTTCAAGGTATCAAATTTGCCTAAGAAAACTCATGTAAAATATTGAAAAACGTGCTTTTTATATTAAAAAAGTAATTTCTAAAATAATCAAACAACAGGAAATAAGCAATAAACCACATTTCCCTACATGTCAATAAGATAAATGGTATGCTTATTGGACTAATTGTCCAGTCTAAAGACACCTACTGAAAACCGGTGCAATTAAATTTCTCTATGTTTAGTTTTTCGTCTTAAACTTGCTTGTGTGTTTGTGTACTTTTGTATTCATTTTTAAGTGTTCTTACTCATATTGTTTAGTGCTACACAAATGTAAACAGACATATTTTATTAACTATCAGTTACTTCTGTATTTTATAATGAAATCTTTGTAAGATCTGGGGCAAATAAAACTGAAGACAAAGGTAAACTAATTTGCAAAATATCATATTTTTCAAGTATTGACAGCACTTCAATGAAATTTTAACCTAGCCGGAATCAGATTGTCTTTCCTAAATGCACTTTGTCAATTACGTTATATGACTAAAAGAGAAATAACTGTAACCATAGGAAACAATTTAAGTCAACACATATCTTAAAATGTTTTATATAAAAGCATGATAATTGACAAAGTATGTTTTTCTCAAATTTCTAGGGACCAATGTTAAATATCCTTATAGAGGTACGTACAGAACAGGCGAAACCCCACGCATATGCGTCCACGCGGCATGTATTTAAGAGTCTGAAAGCATGGGGGTGCGGCGGAAAATCGAACGCGTAATGTGGCATGCATAAATCGTAAACGGAAAGACAAAATAGCAATCAATCGTGACTACGTGTACCGCCGCGTGATGCCGCATTTCGCTGCGTTACGCGGTGAGTAATTTTCAATACAGGTAATAGCGATGAAATAAATTACAATACTGCTGTACACATGTATAAGACTGTGTTTTGCAATAATGATGTATTCGATATCATTACCAATAAATTTTCAGCCTCATTTTAAATTAGTAACAATACCAGTAAGTTTTAATAACCATAATAACATGTACGTATGAACATGTTTTAGAAATGCGAGATGAAAAAGTAATACCTCTCCCCATACGACTATTTTGCATAAATTATTTCTTCAATTGAATTATTTTCCATATCGATTTTTTTGTATCTGTTTGTAATCATTTCATCTTGTGAAATGTGCATCTTTACATTTTTTACATTTGAATTAATACCTCGGATTATCGTATAGGTAGGCTAGTAACATGAGTATAATTATAATCAAAGATGTGTTATATTCTCCGTATGTAATTTTTCCATAGTGAAGATTATAGATAACTTTATATTTCTTGCTTAATGCATAGATGGTCATATGCTACATATAATGACAATGTACTACCAAGAAGACAATGATTGAAAATAATATTAAAGTATCGTGATCACTCTAAACGCTGCTGATTGAAAATGAAAACGACAAAACTGAGTATTCTTTACTGTAAAACAAAGCTGACAAACATGGACAGCATGGCGTTCCTTTATCAGAAAGTGTTTATTACCGTATCATTGAAGTATTACTGCTCTGTTGATACAGCTGTAATTTCGAATTCATTTTAGCAAATATCTGTAGAAATAAAGGTCATTACGTCGGTATATTAGTGCTAGATCTACTGTATGTGTAGAAGTTACATCCAAAGTGAGCATAGGACTCGTCCGTTGTTAAAATGTTTACATACATTTCTTGTCATTTTAGTACACGCTATGTACATGTATACATGTAATGTATGCGTTAGTAGCACTTTTATGTCCCCTCTCTATCTTTCTCTGTCTCTCACTCTCATCGTGTCTCGAGAGCGATAAATATGATATGTAAAAGTTGGAAACCCAGCAAAATAGTATAAATTTGAATTAGAAATACAGTAATTGTCTTCATCGGCGGCTGAAAGAATGACGGAAATCAGTACAAAAATTATGTTTAATCTGAATATATACAATTTGAATATTACTCATCAGTGATAACTGTAAAAACTGCATGACTGTTTACTTAAGAAAAAAACTGAACTATTTATGGATGAATTGAATAATTAAATAGCACACATATACATTATATAGGGGCATATGCAGTACATTCCGTTTATTACGAACTCCACGGAACCATTTATATCCGGAGTTTATTTCATTCGTATTACATAATCCTATAAAATAAAAATAAAAACTATTCGGGCCGAAAAGATGTGTTCCTTATATCCTGATTTTTGCTATATCCGGAGTTTTGAGTTTACTCTAATGAAACTACGTATTTCTTTTCGTTCCTAAGAAATTTCCATAGAACGACTTAAAACCCTCAAACCAAACTGTAATTTTCCGTGTTGTTCTGATGATTTTTTTCATAGAATAATACATATATTGTGCGACATTATTAACCTGGCACTCAATAGGTAGTGAGTATTTTGACCATATTTTATACGAGGTTTTCAATATTCTCTTTAAAAAGGAATGCTTAAAAATATTCAATAAACGTCAGTGCATGATGGCATTTCTAGTTCTCAAAAAGTATTTAACTTTTATTTTCGCACCTACGATACTAGGTAAGGTGGACAGCCTTCGTGGTCTAGTGGTAAGAGCCGCTGATTTGAACTCACTATAATAACATTATATAGATTGAGAGCCATGGGTTCGACCCTGGTACCAAACATGTAAGAAAAAAAAGTAATACTGCTATAGTAAGGTAAACGGCCTGCCTGTTAGAATGACCAAAATACGGCTGGAACGGTCCTTCTCATATTGCAATTCTGTTAAAATCAACTTTAACTATCATTCAAACAGCAAAATTATGCAAAGAGAAAATGTTATACAAGTATGTTAGTCCCGGGATGAAACCAAACCTTGGTACGAGGTGTTAATGTTACAGTTGTGTATCGAAATGTTTGATGTTACGTCTAGTCGCTAAATTTTATTTTCCGATTTTTGTAAAATTTGTAGTCATTTGTAAAAGTTTTTTCTTAATGTTCAAACAATGAGAATTTCTTAATTTTTTGCAGAAGAATTATTCAATATTTATTACTTTATTGAAATATAATTTAAAAATGATATGTCAACAGCCTTTTTATTGAAAAAAAGAGCTGTTGTCTCGGGTGGGAGGGTGGTGTTTGAGAGGAGGCCAAGTTGTTATTGCCACTGACGCAATACAGATAGCTAAGTGATACTTTAAGTGGACAAATCGTGCATACTAAAACACTTACAAATAATAAATAACAAGAACGTATTCTTGTAAAAACATTTAACACAAAAAAGTCAACGTTAGCTAAACACTGACTATTGGGGTGCTTTTAAAGGGAGGTTATAAATTCTCTTCATATACTGATATTTTGTTTGTTACATTTATATGTATTAAATATCTTGTAGTGATATAATTGCTCAAAATAATCCTTTTGTATGATTTATTTTAAAAGTTATTGTTTATGACTTTTAAGTAAACAACCTTAAAAAATAAAAGTATTTGTTATATAGCTAAGAATTTAACTGTAGCGATCGTCTTACAGATCTCATTGGTCGCCGTTTGGCAACCAATCAAATTAACTCTTTGGCTGAAACTGGCTGGAAATTGCAGTCATGTAGATCTCTCCTACTTTGGACGCAGACAAACACTTTTGATACTATTGATATGTACACTCAATAGGTTTAGAAACGCAAAAGTGGCAAAATATTTATTTTATCATTGTCACCGTGTTTCAAATTTATTAAAATTCATACACAACAACAACAATATGAAATTGATTTAGTGTCAAAGTTTCAATAATTCACCGCAAAAAATGACTTAAATATAAATAAAAACAATAATGTCATTCAAATAAAAATATTCAATAGGAGAAATCTTTGCGTTTCTAAAGCTGTTAAGTGTATAGGCATTGTTGAAGACATGCCGAGGTCTTATCCACAAATACAAGCTAATATAATTGCTCTTTTGTAATTGTCGTTTTAGTCAACGTTATAATACAGATAATACCATTCAAAACGCTCCTTACAAAACGAGTACTCTTTGGTGCGATTACCTTTATTTACAATATTGGCAGTTTCTGTTTGGCCTAGGCCAAGTTACATATAGTATTAACTCGTTATCAATTTTATCTGTTTTATCTGTTTTATCTCGCACCCAAAACAAAGTTTTAAATTGTTTGCGAAAATCTACATTGTAACCGACAGCAAATATTAACCCGCTTGCTCTGTGAAGTACAATTATGGCATATGCAGAGGGATGTTAACTATTAAACTAATAACAGGCAAAGGCTTTGACATTTGTATTAATCATTCAGATTTTCTTTTGCCTTTAGTCTGCATAAAAAGTTGAAGATTTTACAGTATTTAAACCGATAATGCACTATCTTTTCAGTTATACATTTCAAATCACAGTTTGTCAGGGCATTTCAAAACACTCTTTTAGTACTATTATGTTTAAATGATACAGCGTCAAAATGTCCATGTATGAGTCTAGTGTGAGTAAAAAGCGAGCTTCAACCCGATATTCAATTGAGACTCTTCGAAATTCAATGTGTTGTAATTTTAGTGACGTTTTGTGTTTTTACTTCACACTTCATCTTGGTGATCGTTTAATGAATTTATACTTGAAAAGGGAATTCGTAATTTATATGAAGATTATTGTATTTTTGCATAATGTAAAAATGCCTGACTACCTTCACTTTAACGATGGACAAAAAAGAGGGTCGACAAAACATAAAAGTTGCAACAATGCTAATTGAACAGCGCAAATATGTTCTTTGATACAAGTGATACGGTGAACAATTATTTTTATACAAACAACTTTTCTCAGTTATTACATTTATCACATTTTACTGCATGTACATTTCTCATTTTCGTGAAAACGTCTTCGTGAAAGACAATGCTTAATTAAGCTATCTTATCCAAGTCCACACTGTCGATAAATAATATTACTATAAGTCGGTTTGGATAAGTTGAAAGTGACGTCATGTTATGTTTACATATTTTCGAAACAGTTATTAATGAAAACAGGGAAAACAACCATCTACGACAATATTAAATTTGACGATTTAATTTCCATACAGAGGAAGAAATAGCACAGTGGCTAGTGTTTGAAGACCGTTAGGTTGAATAACTGATATTCGGCTGGTACGTATCCCGCGGAATGAAATTTGTTTTGCATGGCAATTGTTTTACTTGTATAACGAAAATTTATGGTCAGTGTAAAATAAAATCAAGCATAATGAAAGCATTTGTTTGCAACTAAAGACATGTTCAAGATAGTAGTACATGACAAAATCGTGCATTGCAAGTGTATAAGGATTTCATTCATTTCTGCTTGTTAGCGAAACTGAAGACAACATAGAAACTGCTGACGAGATACATCTTCTTCTTATTCTTGACATGTTCTGTAATAATCTTTTGACGTGGAATACAATACTTAAATTAGAAATTAAAAATAGAAAGAATGAAAGTAAATAATGCAGAGCATACAATTAAAACTTACACAAAAAGTAGATCTTTAAAATCCGTTTTAAAACCTTAATAACTAAATGATAATCGATTTGTATTGCTCTACCTTCAGGGGTTAGTGGTTTCGGAAGACACTCAAAATCCCTTTAGTAATAATCCCATTGGTCCAAAAATGGCATGGCAGTTAGAATCCCCTTGGTGATTTTGACAAGGTATTCATAATCTCCTTGATGAAATTTACAAGGTGTTCAAAATACCCTTGATCAATTTGACAGAGTATTCATAATCCCCTCAATTGGGTGGCTATAATCCCTTACTCAATTTCTTTTTACTTTACTTTGATTAATGTTGTCTTTGTTATTATGAGACAGCAATGGTGTTGAGTAGGGAAATTAGCACATCAATTTTATGAGAAAGAAGTGTGAATTACTTTAGTTATTTTCAATGATTTACCATTGTGGAGTTAATGTAGAGACAAATAAAACATTTAAGTAATACTTTTTTTGATTACTGTGGTCTTTGGTATTATAAGACAGCAAAGGTGTTGAGTAGGGCAATTAGCACATTTTTACGACTAATGTAAAACTAGAGACAAATAAAACATTTAAGTAATATAAAGCATTTATTTTCTTTTTCGTTCAATAAAGCTTTTCCACTTAAAAATTGCAACAATGATTTCAAAAGTTGTTTACATATGCAATTAGGATAGGCTTCACAAGTAAAATGGCAGCACACAATTTGTTAAAATCACAATATTTTATTACATACCTTGTAGCACAATTCTGTCATATGACAATTTATATATTTTTTTAGCTGAAACCAATGAGTTATATTCTCATTTTGCCGCTCTGTTTTCAATAATTGTATATAACTGCAAGTGGGAAATGGTTGATATTCCCTTCAAAAAAAAGAAACGTGCAGCACATAGTTGTTGAAATCACAAATTTACAATATGTACAACATTTTCAAACACAGTCTACTCACTGGAAACAATTGAGTTTATTTAATTCTCACACGTCCAGTCACTGACAAAACATATTCAAGTGACTTAACTCCTGTGTTATATTGAAGGCATATGGTTTCAATGTTGATGTTGATGTGCTTTCGTGGCCTTCTTCATCCGTGTCTGTGGCGGTTCACCAAGTTCGCAGCGCAGAATGTCAGCTGCCACCATAGTTGCATCCTTTCTAATAGACTAAATGACAGTCCAAAGGGAAGGGTTAGTATGTCCAACAAGATGCTTAAAGGCGTTGTTCCAGGACTCATACTGGTTATCAGTTCTGTCTTGGTCTTAAATTGTTGCTTGATGGACATTCCAAACTTCTGGAGGAAAGCGAGGCACTGAACGGCAGAATCTCATAGTCCCGTTTGCTGTTACAACTGCACGGAACGCACCATTCACATAATTTGAGTCTAATTACTCTATCAGGCACTGTAAGTTATCAGTAGCTTCTTCACGGAGGATTGTCATGCCGTCTTTCACATCGTTGGGCGGCAGGAATGCCAGGCCATCAAGCTTTGAACACAATATTTTCACTTTATAATCTGTTTATATATATATATATATATATATATATATATATATATATATATATATATATATATATATATATATATATATATAAATTGTATAAATATGTCTCCCATTAAATATATGTACAAGGGGATTTTGAATTCATCAAGGGGATTATGACTACTCTGTCAAATTGATCAAGGGTATTTTGAACACCTTGTAAATTTTATCAAGGGGATTATAAATACCTTGTAAAATTCATCAAGGGGATTCTGACTAGTACTATGCCATTTTTGGACCAAGGGGATTATGATTAAGGGGATTTTGAAGTACACTCAGTGGTTATCAACTCATCCTAACTGACATATATGTCATGTTTGCATCAGGCCGTGATCACTTTACCTAGTTATTAACTCAAGACACCGATTATGAAAGGCTTATTTAATAGCAAAACATTATTATTACATAAAAAATTGATTTTCTCACTTACATTAAAAGCATTTGTAGATACAATTATTTTCGATAACTAGTACTTTACTGATTTTGAAACTGTATATTCAGTCATGATATAGTGCCTGACTACTTACTCAATTCTTGCTCAAACTTTTACTGAAAACAGCAATATTTCAAAATGAGAAATTCGACAGTTTTTGAGGAGTTTGCCTTACTTTGATGCAAGTTATGTTAAGACCAGGGAGAACTATGTGTATTATACACAAATTTGTCTTGTACTAAGTAATACATCTGCAACAAGGTTTTCATCTAAACCACGCGCTTGTAGTATTTTTATATATTAATACATAATGCGTTTCTCCGATCTTGAATTTGAAAGTCCCTGCATCAAAATAAAATTTGACATTTATCTTCCATAATAACTAACTTTAACAAAGCAAACTATGAATGTCAAAATGATATTAAATTTCACATAAAAAATGAAATAGTTGTACGAACCAAGTAACTCACGTTGAAGAAATAATTTGATAAAGTCATTACTGTCTCCGCAGCTGAAACATCATTTTTGTAACACTTTAGATATTAAATAGAGAATATTTGTTTGTTTTGAGTGGATATGGAACATATCTCACTGAGAAGAGATACAATTGTATTAAATTCACGAGCGCGAAGCGCGAGTTAAAATGTTGAAATTGTTTCACTTTGAGTTGAGATACAATCAATATCTTCTTTATATTTATATCTTTATATTTTCTTTATATTTTATGCTAACTATTAAAACAAAAGCAAAATTATGTATATGCACTACTTAAAAAAGTAGTTCCGGCAGACCTGTATCACCCACACTGTGACTGATATGAATTCTATATTCACTCTATATTTCACTGATATAACACAGTATTTCATTAGTAAGCATAAAATAAATGGTATTATCTTTAGGTGTATACATGTACCTGTAATGCTAAACTGTTAACCCTTTTACCACTCTCTTATTAGTGGGCATCGTCCTTCAGCTATACTGTCCAGTTTATCACTAATTACAATAGGCGTTCTTCTCGTATTTTATTGTTTCTTATGTTTGACTATTAGATTAATTTTATTAGACATCGGACTTTAAAAACTGTCCGCAGGCTTAATCTGACAATGAATCAGATCTACTTTATTTTAAAAATCTTTTAATTTTGGTTTTTAGTACCTTGTGCGCGTGTCTCCGCCAGTATGTGTTTAAATTTTGAACATGAATGGACTATCACCAGAAACAATAGTTTAACTTTTCCTTTTGCTCTTCCTTCTGTAATTGCGAACTAAGAGATTTTCTACGATTTCAAACTCAGGCAAATTCTTTATCCGACAACAACTTTTTTCAACCAGAAATATAACTTTTTGTATTAAGTTAGACCAATTCTTTACTACAATTAAGAATTGTACCTGAGTGTTTCATTATTTGCCCCGCGCCGTTGTGCCCCGTTTCTGACAACCACGTTTTTGAAAATTTCGCCGTGTGCCACGATGTGTCAAGTTGTCGCCACGCGCTAGCTACGTGCTAGCCACGCTGTTGCCACGTTGAAGTCCCGTTGTGACACGATTGGCAGGTGACAACGAATATTAAAGTCGGGTTATGTCACGCTGCCGCTACTCCTCCGCTACGCTGTCGCCACGTTGTGCTTCGTTATGATTCGCTGCCGCCACACTGCAACCACGTGCAGCTAAAAGTTGCCACGCACTCACTGACAGATCAAAACAGATCGCCGCCAGATTGTACAGGATGTTGTTATATTTAGGTAAATCCTTTACCGGTTATTGTGTACAAGAATACACTGTGAAATTTATAGACAATAATTAATTTGCACTTACGAATAGTTTAGTCATACGAATTTTATTGAAAAAAGCTCCAGAGATGATTAGGGAAAAAACATAACAAAGGTACAATGTTTACAATCTATTTTAATATATGAGTAGTTGGCACAATGAAACTGGAGTATGAATTCCAAAGGTTGAACTTAGTCTAAGTCATACATGTAGCACAGCGTCATACCATGCGGTCCTGCTATGCCACACGTTCTGTTGGTGAGGAGACGTAGTGCTTCAGGTAGAAGCGTTGCTCCTTGGCCGCTCGGCTGTCGATGTTGCCTCCCATCACTTGTTGCATGTCGTCCAAGTTCGTCCCCTTTCGCCATGTACCCGGGATGACCTGGTGGTTATTGTCATCGTCGTCAACCAGGCCATTCTGCTCGTGTGCGTAGCGTACCCTCATGATATTATGCAGACAAACGCAGGCAAGGACGATGGACTCGACCGTGCTCGGATCCTGCTTCAACTAGGTGAGCAGAAAGCCGAAGCGGTAGGCCAGTATACCATGGTCATGGTCCATGTGCTGCCTTGAGAAAGGTTTCATCAGCAGGTTTTGAGGGTGAAAGCTTCGTCAGCAATGACGAAGTAGGGGCTGTCCCTATCATCATGTGGTAGAGGGTCTGGTTGTGGATAACTGATGTGGTCGGTGACGATGTGGTTTCTGAGGTCACAGTCATTCCAGATCTGCGCATCTGAACAGGAGCCAGGGGAGCCGACGTTGACCCACTGGAACTTATAGTCAGCGTCTACCAGAGTCATAAGGACGATAGAGTGGTACCCCTTTTAATTTAAGTACATGGATTCGCCATTCTTCGGTTTTCTTATGGCCACATATTTTCCGTCTAGTGTGCAGACAGCATGCGGAAACTGCCACCTCGTGTTGAAGAGTTCTGCTGCCACTCGTCTGGGGCACTTGGGATGTTCAAGATTTCTTCAGAGAACTCTGCTACGATTGCCTCGCAAACTTCTTTGACAATGTACGAAATTGTGTTGTGGGCTACTCTGAATGAGTACATCAGTGAGTGGTAACTGTCTTCAGTGGCAACGTGACGAAGAGTGACCGCAAACCATGTGACAGCGCTTTCTAGAACCAGCTGTCCTTCTTCTTTATTCTTTGGCTCAGCCTGTTCACCAGTTCCTGGAAAAGGAGAGGGTCAAGTCTCAGGAAGTTCCTGAAGGCGGCCACATCCGCTCTCCTTAGCTCTTCCATGAGTTGGTGGTACTGGACGAAATCCTTGCGTCGCCGGAGCCAGTCCCTGCAGAACATGATTTTCAACAATAGGTTCAGCACTTGGTTTAAGCAAGAACAAATGACTTTAGGTCCTAGATGGAGGGGTATATATATGGGTTATCTGGCAGATGGCATCTGACCTCCGTGTATCATATATAGCGTACCACAACGTATCAAAACGTACCACAACATCGTACAACGTAGAATACCGTAACATAACGCAGCTCATAACGTAGTTCAACGTGTTACAACGTATCATAGTGTGACACAGCGTGGCATAGCACGGCACGCGGAACGTGGTAACAACAAGGCCACAACGTCGCATAGCGTAGCACAACATGTCAACAACGTATTAACCCCCGGATCACACGTTATGTTCACGTTCTGTTGCGTTTTTGCTTCGCTGTTGTCACGTAATACTACGTTGTACCACGTTCTCGCCACAGTGTGACACGATGTAGTATGTTGTGGGAAAACGTGAGTGAATTTTGAACATGTTCAAAATTGAAATTTCTTTTCTCGTTTAGCCACGTTTGATCACGTTTTAGCCACGTTCTGCTACGCTTGCTCACGTTATAGCCACGTGTCCCAACGAAGCTTAAAGTAGCGGCCAAAACGTGACACTATGACTGGGGTATTAGTTGTGCTGTGAGGCGTAATAACAAAATATTGATTGAAAACTCGTGTTTCAAAATACATAGCTCGAATAGTAGTTGTCAACACATCTTTCTGGGAATCCATTTATACTCGGATAATACGGTGCAGATTTTAAAAGCAAAATACCTGAAATTTTTATGAGTTTCACAAAACATCTGAACGAAACTGAAGATCATTGTCGCTCAAGATTTTAGTACATACTCCAATTCTCGCAAAAGACGTGCGCATAATCGGAACCGTTCATCTCTATACTTGCCACTTCGAATTTGCATCGACCATAATCAAGAACATTCAACCTAAGAATGGACAAGCGAAATCTGCATGTAGTTTCCACAGAGAACGATTAAAAGCGGAAGGCATGTTTTGTTATTTTCGAAAATCAACGCAACTTTTAACTATAGTTTCTAAATCTTCGTCAATATCTGGTCAACATACGTAGCTGCGCTCGAGATTTTTCATTCTGACTAGCATGTAACAAAACTTAAAATAATAATAGAAAAGTATTTCTAAATCTTAAAATTATAATTGAATATACCCAATATACAAAAACTGTCTTTCAAATAAACGATATGGCTCTACTATTTATATATGTATTGTGACTGCTTCATCGTTCGAATTACAGTAATTTTAAATATTTACCGAAATCACCAGGTAGTATTTGTTGTACAATAACCACGTAATATTTGCTATTTACCGACAGTTACTACCCCCCGAAGGCGAATATTTTAATTTAGGGTCGTCTGTCGCTCGTTCTGTTTGAATTTAAGTCGTCTATAAACGCAACGGGCAACACCAAATTATCATCGATAAAGAAGGTTTTACAATAACTAAAACCATCCAATCTAATGATTTCGGTAAATTTCCAAAACTACTGAAACTCTAACAAAGAAGTTGGCGTAGTTATACAAGAGGGCAAAGTGGCCCTATATCGCTCATATTGGTACAATTCAATTTGCCTGGTCGAAGATCACTAGACAATGTTATATACCAAATAGGTTTCCTGTACACGTCTTTGTAAAACAAGTGACCTTCCCCCCGGACAAGGTCAATTTTGAACCAATGGTCATGATTTAGCATAACTTTTAAGAGGTCTACTAAGCAATATTACATGCCAAATATTTAAGCTCTTGGCCTTGTGGTTTCAGAGAAGATTTTTTAAAGTTTTTCTAATTAAGCCTGTGTAAAACTAAGTGAACCCCTGGGTAAGGTCAATTTTGATCCGGATAATCTTGGTAGAGGTCCACTAGACAATGATACATGCCAAATATCTAAGCCCTAGACCCTGTGGGTTAATTAGTTTTACATAGGCTGATAAAGGAAAAACTTTAAAAATCTTCTTCTCTGAAACCACATGGTGAAGAGCTTAGATATTTGGCATATAGCATTGTCTAGTGGACCTCTACCAAGATTGTTCAAATTATGACCCTTAGATCAAAATTGACCATGCCCGGGGGTTACTCAGTTTTACATAGACTTATATTAGAAAAAAATTAACGTGTTCTTCCCTGAAACCACAAGGCATAGAGCTTAGATATTTGGCATGTAGCATTGCCTAGTAGATCTCTTCAAAGTTTGTTCAAATTATGCCCGTTGGGTAAAAATTGGCCTTTTCTAGGTGATGGGGTTCATCTGATTTACAAAGATGTATATAGGAAGACCTATTTGGTATATAACGTTGTCTAGTGATCTTCAACCAGGCAAGTAGACTTGAACCAAGGTGAGCGATATAGGGCGACCTTGGCCCTCTTGTAATACATCCATATGCTTTTGTTTTGTTCCAAAGAAATAGAAGAACTGCAGAAAACGTATGAAGACAACTTGAAGTCCAATGCTAAAGTCTTAGAGGAGGAAGATACATCAAATCTTGGCATATGTCCTTATACCAGTGTCAATAAAGAGATAAAGAAACATATAGCAGAGCAGAACACAGATGGTGTGCAGCAAGCACTATGGGCTTACAGTGATAAGTTGAACAATATGGTGCTGCATATTGCCGTAACGGGACGTGCAGGAGCTGGAAAATCTGCTTTTATTAATGCATTACGTGGTATGGAAGCGGAAGATGAAGGTGGGGCTGCGGTTAGTGTCAAAGAAACAACTGAAGACCTGATACCCTATAAGCATCCAAACAATCCCAATTTTATCGTTTGGGATATGCCTGGTGTTGGCACACCAAAGTTTCCAGCGAACAGTTATTTAGAACGCGTGAAGTTTGATCAGTACGATTTCTTTATAATTGTTTCAAATTGTAGATTTACTGCAGAAGATTTGTGGTTGGCGAAGCAAACACAACAACGAAAGAAACCATTTTACTTCATCCGATCAAAAATTGATGTAGATGTATATAGCGATAGCCGATCGAATCGGAAATGCCACTCACCTGAAAAGGTTCTTTATACAGTAAGAGATGACTGCTACAAAAACCTAACACAAGCTGGCATTGAATCTCCAAAGGTTTTTCTCGTTGATAATCACAACAGGCAGAGTTATGACTTTGGGCTGCTAGTAGCGCAGTTACGCAAGGACTTTGGCAGCATAAATATGGTATAGCTGAAAAGGTATAAATACTTAATGAAGTTGAAAATATAAAGATACTGCAGAATATTATGGAAAAGCATGGTATAGAGGGTGTAAAGCAAGCACTTAGGGCTAACAGTAATAAATGGAAGAATACGGTGCTGCACTCACCTGAAAAGGTTCTTTATACAGTAAGAGATGACTGCTACAAAAATCTAAAAAAAGCTGGCATTGAATCTCCAAAGGTTTTTCTCGTTGATAATCATGACAGGCAAAGTTATGACTTTGGGCTACTAGAATCACAGTTACTCGAGGACTCTGACAACATAAAGATGGAAGCTTTGACCTTATCATTGTCAACTCTTACGAAAAATGTACTGCAGAAGAAGAAAGAAGTATTAGAAGGAAGAATTGAGAACAAAGCCAAGGAAATCGCTTGCGAGATGCATTTAACTGATCAAAAGAAGATATTTGAAGACGAAATTAACTACTACAAGGATCAATTTAATCTAGATGATAAAACTCTCGAAGAAAACAAAGTCATTCTGAAGTTGTCTGAAGAAAATTTGACTAAATTTCAAACATTTGTTCAGGCGACATTTGGCCGAACTGCCAAGAAATTAATGAATATTGCATTAGCAAGAAGCCATTTCGAACGGTTTATACGAACGATAAGGTGGATGATTGGAATAGGGTTACCTCAATGTATCCCAGTTGTCCAGTTTAGTTCTGTTTCACTTCAACAAAATCTGGACGAAATGTACAACATCGCATTACGAGTTTATGACAAAGAAGCTCAGAAAGGTGTTGTACAATCAGTTTTGAAACTCGGAAAGAACTCGACCACAAAATAAAAAGAAAAACTTTACAATCCCAAACAATGACGATTTCATTGAAAATGTGAGGAATGAACATTTAGCTGGATAGTTGAAACTGTATCTTCGACTATATCGTTGATCTGTATTTGAGCAGACCAGTACATATGACTGCAAAAGACATAAATAATTAAACAATAAAAAATAGAAAGATAAGGACATGCAAATGTGGGACAAATCCTCGAAACAAAATAACTATATCTTACACAGAACACCAGAATGATTGATGCCTTGCAGATAAAATTCACCTGTAACGTGAATTAATGAAACAAGAATTGAAATTTAACCTAACAAATAAGAAAACCCGTGATATATTTAATCATAATTATGCACATTGTGTAATGAACGTTTCAGAGAACAGTGTGTTAGTGCTTCCAATCAATTGTATAAAGTTCTGTTTGAGTCATGTGGCTGGAAGATTATTCATGTAAAAATTACAACATGCTTACTTTCGAATGCATTATGAAAAATGGCATGTGCATGCATGTATGTACACTTTGCCATGTAACCTTATTGCATTTCTGTTAGACAGTTTAAATGACAAGTGTTATGCGCTTACTGGGTATTAATATGCCACTATATTAAGACCAGGGTGCTTACTACCAAATGATACATTACAAATGAGAAATGGAAGCATATATGACTGTATGTATGTACTGATAGCCATGTCGATTTTCTGCTGGAAATTTTTTAATCAGTAGTGTATAGTGCTAAATGCTATGTGCTTACTACCAACTGATGCATTACAAATAAGAAGTGCAGGTATAGATATTTATAAAATTTGCATGTTAATGGCAATTGATTGCTGTTCTTAATGTGACTCATACGTAAAGCTAAGAGTTAAATCCACAATTTATTTGCAAGTACAGATTTTGCTATTTTCAACGCACTTGTCGATAACAAGTTGCTACTCAGGATACATATTTAAATAATCGAAGCTGGGAACCAAAATACAGTTTTATATTTTGACAATATTTTGCCGACGTGGCGCAACAGTTTACGAACCGATCCCCAATATCTCAGTGTTCGTCGCTTAATTTACACTAGTAACGATAGTACACCAGTGAGTGTAGGTTCCGTCACTATTTGTAGCTCACAACTCACAAATTTAGTTGAAGGAGAAAATGGCTGTGTGAAAATTTTAATTTTTATCTTCGATGAATAAACAAATTATTCAGATGCAAGAATATCGAAGATAGATTAAGACAGGCAATATAGAAATTCTATATTTTGTCTTCACTTAAATGTAATGTACAATACATTAGAAACATGGAAAACCAGTGTAGGTGGGTGGTCGAGTTAGGGCTATTGCCTTAAAAAGGTCAAATACAAGGCCTTAAAAAGGTCAAATAAAAGGCAAACCAATGTAGGTAGGTGGTCAAGTAATGGTTATTGCCTTGAAATAGGTTTTATACATGAAAAGCAGGTGTAGGTGTAGGTAGGTGGTCAACTAAGAGTTATTGCTTAAGAAAGAGCATGCTACTTGGAAAACCAGCATAGGATGGTGGTCAAGTAAGGGTTATTGCTTTAGAAAGAGACATAATACACTGAAAACCACTGTAACTAGGTGGTCAGCTATTGCTACCTATGCTGGTATCTATTTCTTAGGTTATGACCTTTAGTTGAAAGCCTTCATATTCTTTTACAGTACCTCTTTCATTAGGTCTCATTTCACACTAATCAAATACATTCAAACCTTTGAACAAAGGCCAACACCTACCCTCTGTCCATAGTAATTGTCCATGTAATTGCTCTGATAAATGAATACAGGTTTTTAGAAGTTTGGCCTTTGTCAACAGGGTGACCTTCGGAGGTGGCTGTTGGTACAGGCGTGACTGCACAACATTTTTGCTTTCATTGTTTCATAGTTTACAATTCTATTGTTTCATTTAAGTATCGGCATGGAAAATCTGTGCAGGTAGATTGCCGGTAGATTTTCGTCAATCACCGAGATCTAGTTTTATATAACGTTGGCTCTAGCTAACTGGTATTTAGATCTGAACATAAACAGTACCCGCTGAATTTTGTTGGAGGAGTTTCAAATCGGAGCGGAACCTTCACTCAGTGGTGTACTCTCGCTACTGATGGCAATATAGCGACGACTCATAGGGGATCAGTTGCTATGCACAAAGAATGGTAGAGTGATCAGAGGTGTTCAATTTATTATGAAACAGTTTTAAACACAGCTTAATTATTTACTCGCATACGTTTTATTGAAACATATGATCAATCTGGGATCCACGGCAATAGTAAATCATTCTGCACCTTCTAGGCCAGCTTTCTAAAGTCCGGTTTATGCACGACTGCTCAAGTTTGTTCCATTCGTCTATAAGAGCCTTTTTAAGACCAGTCATGGTATAGATCTTGCGTTTTTGTAGCCTACGTTTCAGTATGGACCAAAGTCCATGGGAGCTGCATCTGGGCTTTTTGGCATCCATTCTGCAGGAGTTATATAATTTACTTTTTGTTTGTTGAGAAAATCAATGGTCATTTTAGCAGTGTGACTAGAAGCCGAGTCTTGATGGAACACCATATCATTCTCTCTTCCAGGAAAAAGGCGCGGAACATTTTTTTTCAGAAATGGCTTTAGAACCTTGCCTATGTAATACTTTGCATTGACTTTATTGATAAAAATCAAAGATGTCTTGCCGTAGAAACTAACACCGTCCCAAACCATAAACCCAGGTGCAAATGCAGCTCGTTTTACGAACTTCAGTTTTTTTAGGTCTGTCCCATTAGAACGAACGTAGCAAACACGACGTCGACCATAACTACCGCCCATATAGAACAAAGCCTCATCAATGGTTACTACCCAGAGACACTCCACAATTAGCTGCCATTTCTCTTTGTGTGGGCGGATTCACCAACTTAATCATATTATGGATTTTCCGTACGACGTCAGCAGTAGCTGCGGTACGAAGTTTGGTAAAAGTTCCACTTTTACCTGTTTTGCGTACGTTATTTCGAATAACACCTTTACTATGTTGAATGCGATGCACAGTAGCAACAGAAACATTATGTCCCATCTGTTTTACTTGTTTCACAATGTTTCTGTAGGACATTTTTTTTGCTTTAAAAGCCCTAAAATAATGCCCTCAGTTCATTTATTTCTGGCCTAACCATATTAAATTTTGAATTAAAATGTGTTGAGTATGTGTACGATACACTACTTTACATGAATTAATTGTTTTACACGAGGTTTTGTAAGCTGACAGATCTTATAGGACTGGTGTGTTTTGATAGTGTTTAATAATAAATTGAATACCTCTCGTAATAATGACTTTTTTACAATATATTTTATCATACCTATGCATTGATGTTGCTTGCACATGTAATGGTAGATGTCTTGGCTTTTGATTTGTCGTATACAATTTTCACCCAACACACGTAATGTAAGTGTCCAAAAGAAATGCAACAATGCTATCTGCATATTCATACATGCATGCATTCACTTCTCATTTAAAATTCATCATTTGGTAGTAAGCACAGAGCATTTACCATAATATACCTGTCATTTAAAAATGTCCAACAGAAATGCAACAAGGCTAACTGCATATTCATACATATATGCTTGCACTTCTCATTTGTAATGCATCATTTGGTAGTAAGCACATTGCATTTACCATTATCCAATTGTCATTTTAAACTGTCCAACAGAAATGCAACAACACTATATGGAAAAGTATACATACAAGCATGCACTTTTTGTATAAAATTAAATTTTTACATGAATAATCTTCCATACAAGTGCGTACTATTATAAGTGTGTCGGTAATTATATGAAATATTTTCAAAACCATTGAAGTGATTGTGAACGAAGTATGCATAGTTTCACTTGAATACCTCTGTAAAGACTATTTAGACTTACTTACCCGTCGAAACACACTTTATATGCATGTCTTTAGGTTTAAAACCCTTCATGACGGAAGAAGTACCCGACAGTTTGTGACTTTTGTAATACAACAATTAAGAAGACGTGTAAATGAAACAATACACATTTTTATAAGAAATTCCTAACTGGTTTTAAAAAAATATCGAGAACTTACCGGTACACTTGTAGGTTTCACGAAGTGTAAATATATTTAAAACTTGTTTGTGTGTTTGTGTGATTTTGCTTTCTTTTTGTAAGTGTTCTTGATCATATCAGTATCTATTATTCTGAAATAATCTCTTAGATTGATGTCTTTCCTTCTTGACAGACCCATGCAATAACTAGAAGTGTTTAGTTGAAATAGTTACAATTTACAATGTATGTCTTTTATTGCTGTAAAAAGCAGTCAGATTTACCTTCTGCATTTTATAACAGCAATAAAAATATGTTTTAGACCTATAGTAAGTTCAAATATGTCTACATTAAATCATGGTTAGTAGGGCATATATCTAGGTACACATAGGACATAGGTTGGTAAGTGTTAGATTTAGTAAGACATGGCCGTTTGTTTGATCAGTTTTCGCTTTTTCAAAAACGCTTGAAAAAAGTTTAAAATACACATTTGCTTTGCCGTGTATGTATAAGTGCATTTTTGTCTTGATGCTTTCGTTACTTGTAATTACGTTTAATCGAATCTATCATGTAGGAAGTGCGTTCCAAAAGTTACATTTGTCTTATAAAAATATCACATTAGTGATAAAAGTATTGCCAGCATGTCGTTGAAATATAATTGAACCAGAATGTCTTTTAATAAAGTTTTATGACTAAAATAGAAATAACTGTATCCATAGCAATTTTATGTACGCAATGTACCGCAATTGTGACGTTTGAAGATACATTTTACAATGTGACTTAAAGTTTAGATATATTGAGAGAAGACATTTATCGAAGTTCTATGTGCCACAATGGCTGAAGTGCGATTTGGCGGTAAAATATTAGATGAGGTCCACTTGATGATGATAAATATATGCGGATAATTGTCCGTCAATATGCAGAATAAAATTATAAAGACTTCGGGTGTTTGAAACAGGTTGGAAAAGTTAAGCAGACGGCATCTCTCCCACCAGTGTCAGTTGTCGCTGATATTTTATTTGGTCCAGACGACATCTCAAAAAAAGTAAAGCCAAATCCCTTGCAAAACTAATTGAGGGGATAATGAATACCTCGTAAAATCCATCGAAGGGATTTTGACTACTATGTGAATTTTTGACGGAGGGGATTTTAAGTGTCTCCCGCCCGGTTAGCACACTAATAACTGATGACACTGAAATTGTTTCGACCGTATTCAAAACATTTATTTAAGTTCCTTTTAGCAGCGAAAAGCACACTCCAAGATCATCTTGAATAACTATGTACATCGATGATAAGTTTGACCCATAATAAAACATTCTGACAGCAAAAATTGACAATACTCGTAGGAAATAACCGCACATTTTATTCTTATTTCAACCGAAATAATGAGCAAAACGTAATCTGACTTTTCAACAGATATGAGCAAGAGAACGTTTTCGAAAGTTCTAATATAAAATTAACAATCCGTTTCTGTTTTCAGCTGAATTTTCAGATACTTGCGCAATATCTCAATTGATAAGATAGCATTTCTGGAACTTTTGTGTTGCCCCTCATACTGTTTTATTCGTATGACATGTTATTTGATAATTATGCAAAGGTTGTGGTTATCATGTTAATATGACTAAATTAAATTATTGAAACATGAATATAATCTCATCTCACTTGATCTCTGAAAATGCTTGCATCACTCACGCAGCTAACCGATACAAATAAAAAGTAAAACGGATTTAGAGGTGGTCAATCACATTATAGCAACATTTGATGACAATTTTTACTTTTTGTACATTCTGTTAGAGATTTATTAAAGGAACAAAAAGACCTATTACATAGAGTTAGATCCCAATTAGAAATTTACATTTTAATAACTTTTATTAAATTTTGCAATTACTCCCCTTTTATATGAAAGTGTTTTAAAAAGTTGAGTATTTCTTTTTTATTTCAATATAATTTCTACTTTTACATTTGCATTGGATAGATATAGATATAGATATAGATAGATTTATGCCTTCCTTAGGCAAAGTATGTGTATCAAATTTGTACTTATGATAAAATATCTCTATCTTGGTTGATTACATCGATTACATATTGAAGCATTATGATATTGGGCATGAATGAACATATGGTTGAAATCCTACAGATATTAATGATCTTATCTCCGATTAAACAGGAAAAGAATTATATATTTTACATGTACTTTTCGAGTGTGTTGTGTGCATATGTTAAAATTAATTCAATAAAAGCATTCTACTTTAGTGAGCAGCTTTATTTTTCATTCAATAATATCACCGACTCTCTTATTTTCTTCTTCGGTTCTAAATTCAGTAGACCGGCTATAAACCAAATACTATGATTATTCTGCTCCGAAAGTTGCGAGACAGACTAAGTTGTGCTTCATGAAAACCATGTCCAGACACCAGACTTTCCACACTAAAGAGCATGTGTCAGACGATTTAGAATGACACCTGACGTCACCTAAAGAGATTTTCAGGTAATTTTGTTTCAAGTATTGACGAATCGTCCAGTTCAGCTTAACAACAAACTAGCTGATGTCGATGTTTTGTTGTAGTTTGGAGGTCAAGGTTATTATGTTATGATGACCGTATATTTAAACCGATTGTACGTTTTATATTTTAATACATTTTCAAGCGCATTGCAATAAACTGAATAACTGGAATTAAAACAATTTAGTATGCACGTTATATGTGGAATGAAAAACAACTCGTGTGTCATATAAACATTACTCAATAAAGTAGTTGTGTCCCTTGTCACATGTAAAGCCTGGTTTCGAAACACGTGCGGATAATTGGGAGCTTTGCTTCTGTGTGAGTTCTATATCCACTGATTTCATTGGTCAAGTAACCATCCTCTGCATACCCGTGCAATATACATAAGTTAAGCACGATTGCCATGAGCGGTTGGTGCAAAATATATATAATGTATCTTAAATAATAAATCACCAGGAACAATTATAAGAAACACAATTTTAATCTTTTTTAATAAGAGATGAGGTTTTGGCATAAGTTTCCGTCATGACTGCATATAAGAATCCTACATCGATTACATATTGAAGCATTATGATATTGGGCATGAATGAACATATGGTTGAAATCCTGTTTATATATTGAATGTGCACAGACAATGGCTGCACTAATAATAGTCTTTTTATTGTCGTAAAATCCTGGAATGAAATCCCGTTCATTGAGCAGCCTTCCTTAAGTCGAGTGCTGTTGAATCCTGAAAAATAAATGGAACGTCTGTGACCAGTACTGGTAGGTGAAACAAAAAGGCTCTAACTTATATATGAGTTGAAAACATAGCTCACAGATATGCCCAGAAGATGAATCATATTTGGATTGTTTTCCGATTTTTGATACATTTGGGTTAAATGTTTTCAGCGCAGGCAACTTCTTATACAAACTGCGAAACGCATTAAATAATGAAGTTGAATTATCCATACGTTTTTCGTATTCAATAATAAATAGTCTGGCGTTCAAGTATGCCCAGGAGCTATAAAGGGAATATCGCAAAGAACACCTACGACTCGACTCCAGCTTGCAGGCATTTGACAATGGAAACCATTCATTTGAACGTATATCAGAACTTATTCTGTCTAGTGAATTGATTCATCCGGAACAAATGTATGGATGTTATTTATACGTCTTGGCCACTTTGTCTGAAAACATAAGAACTAAATTCTTCTTCAAAATTGCTGTGACGAGCAGGGACCATCACGCACGCTACATGACTTTTTGTGTGTTGATGATAGTTTAAACATATTTTATTCCCATATATACACATGTATGCACACAGTATAATCATTTACAAAAATACATAGGATAAGAATGAAAGACAATATTTCTATTGAGTTGATGATAGAAGCTTACAAGCGTACAAAATCAACTATACATTTGTAATTAATGTCAATTCTTCAAAGATAACACACTGAAGAGTATTCAGGTCTTGTCGAAGTCCCGAATAAAATTTGGTCTGTAAATTCGGACACGGCCATCCTTGAAGGCTATCCATACGTCACCTGTCCGGTCAATGTTCAAAACATACGGACGCCTTAGATTCTTGAAAATAGCAATCTGTAAGTATTTCCCGTCCTCACTGAAGATATGAACGTTTGTAATTGCGTTGTTATCAAGAATAAATACATGACGTTGGAACGAGCAAGCGACTCCAGGTGGACGTAATGGCCCACATGAAGACGACGTTTTGACGTCACGGCTTATCGCACCTTTCCAGATACCGTTTTCATCCAAAATCGTAACGTTTGATATATAATCAGAAAAGAAAATATCACCGATATAATTCATTGTTAAGTGATTCGGACGGTACAGCCTGTTTAGATTGGGGTGACTCAGTTCCATTAAGAATTCACCACGCGTACCGCATTTCAATATTTTCCCGACGTCATGAAATGCGACAAAAAAGTTCTTTTGACCATCTCTTGTTACACACAACGCACTTGGGATGTCAACAACAGAAAAACATTTCAGAATTTTCTTCTGCTTCGTGATGGAGTTGATTAATTTCTCGGTGGCGAAGAACAGTTTTCCGTGGTGATCGCATGAGATATCAATAATGTTTTCGCTTACAGACATAATGCTTGTAAAATGTATGTTATCGCTTGCCTTTTTGTGTCGTCTGCTGTCCAATGTGTAAGAGACAATGTATTCACCAAAGGAAACGTACAATTCTGTCGCAGATGTTAACAATTTGTTTGCATGTTCGTCTTCAAACGCCTTTTTTTGAATAGGAAGTCGTGTGTCATAGATTCTTTAGTATACCACCGGCTCAATAATTTCGTGATCAAACGTTATACTGCAGTTTTTGTCTGCAGACGTGTCCGTCTGAAACATGACAGAACCAAATTGGGGAACGAATGCAAGCTTCATAGTAACAAACACTTCTTCACTTGGCCATTTAGGCTCGTGGATGGATTCAAAGCCCGATCACAGCGCGTTAAATGTTAAAAGTAGTTCCGTGTGAGTAGATGATTCTAATTCTTTTTGTGTTAGTTGAAGAGTAGCCTGCACGTCAAACAGTTGTTCCTTTAAGAACAAAATCTTCTCATCCATGATTTTGTGGAACTTATTTGCATTGGATGTAAGTTCTTCGATCCAGATATCTTCAAGTGCCAGGAGTTTATCGCGGTGAATTGTAACGCAATTTTGATAACGTCTGATAACATCTTCGACATGATTCTGTAATTTTGTCTTACTTTCTGTTATTTCAACGATAATACCTTTAATTGTTGGAATGACTTGATGTTCACGAAAACTCACCATTTTTCGGATACTCTTGCATCTGTGTTTTGCCGTGCGAACGAGTTCACTTTGACCTTTTATCTCTGTGGAGTGACGCACATGCGCAGTAACCTTGTATTTTTCGCAGATGGGTTTCTTACAGAAAAAAAAACAAAAATAATATCAAACAAGGAATGCCACGTACCAAAAACGCTGTACAGATTCAAATATTTTTGAAGATGTATGTGATACTGAAGTGGTCGGTCATATTCATTGACCGTTTCCGATTTAGCATCTGTCCTCGACGTTACTCCGGACCTTTTAAATTGTAATGATCTGGTGTCCCGTCTTCCATCGGTCATCTTTTGTCAGTATTTGTGCACATGTAGTTAAAGCGACGCAAGAAAGATATACACATACCGTAGTTTCAGTCGTTTTCACTTCTTTATTAACAACATTGTATCGCAGACCGTGCAAAAAAGATCAGCCCAGCTTTCCAATTTAGTGATACCGTTTAACCACAGTGGCCATTGACAAAATATATTTCATGTGTCCATAAAAACCTTTGACTTTACAGTATACAGTCTAGTCTAGATTGTGTTCTTCTAAATATTGATATGAATAGCGAAAGGTTTCATAATTCTGTCTGTCGGAAAACTCCACATATGCCATTCACCGTTTAAATAAATTGCGGGTGGGTTTGATATTTGTCATTTTTGATACTGTGTTATGAATAGAGCGTCCTTGATTATTTGATATGTTTTGTACATCGCTTATGCTGCGATATGTATTTTACTTTTATTCATGTGTAGATTTATTTTGTCAAACTATCGAACTAAAGACTTCATTTGGAATAGAAGTGATACTGCTTTTAAGAGCGCTAGTTGGAAAACACAATATGCCATTAACTGCAGATGTCCACCACAAAAAATAACATAAGATACAAATAGACACACCAGCTTACTTTTAAAAGTTAGTATAACATTTTAAATAAAGATGACACATAACCTTTTTTTTTATTTTTATTATTAAACCATAAGCGTGAAGAGATTCGATTGTGATATACCTGTGAACCTTTCAGTGTAAAGTTAAATTTGAACGAAAATAAAGAGAAATGTAATCCTTTATTTACATGACTACGTTGAGCTGCACTGATTGATAATTCTCTGATATTTACATTTTGAATAAGTCGTTACGTGTCATGAACATCTTACAACATCACTCGAATATTTATTTGTGCTCAATGATTGACCTATCTTCTTGCGGTAAGTTTTAAACGCATTATATCCGAACCGACAACTTAAATAATAAGATCTAGTTATAACTTGGCAAAGAAAATCTCTAAGTTCATGTCGCCAGTAAAATCAGACAAATGCCGGTGCCTGGGTGGAACTATTCACATGCCACCTGTATAGTCCCGTCCAGACAGTTTCAGACAAAGATGGAATAGAATCCGAATTAGATGCCTGAAGTTGGCGGCCTTACAACCGAGTGGCTTGAAGCTGCTGTCAGTGATCTGGAAGCGCATTGGCCCGTCGGACAAGCGGCGTGAAGTTAGTGGCCTGATAGCCTAGAGGCGTGAATTGGACGGCCTTGTTGCCGATTTGCGTGCAGAAGGCCGCTTAGTGGCCTAGAGGCAGTTAGATGCCGGCCTAGCGGCGTGAAGTTTGTGGCCTGGCGACCGAGTGGCATGAAATTGGCGGCTTGGTGGTCTAACAGCGTGCAGTTGCCGGTCTAGCAACGTGAAACTGGCGGCGTAGTAACGTAGGAACTCAAGGTCGCATGAAGTTAGCAGCCTGCAGTAGGCGCCTTTTATACGTAGCGTTCTCATATGGCTTAAATTACGACAAAGCAGACAGACTTTAGCGTTGTTAGCGCGGCGTGAAGTAAGAGCATTAGTGGTAGATCATCGTGGTAGATCAAGTTAACGCACTGGCAATGAAAATATGTTTACGCTTACAAACATAACATAAAAACCAGCCGATTCATGTTAAACAGAGCACATCCTACAACCTTCATTTCATTATATTAAAGGTTCAGTGAAAAAATAAATGTATATGAACAAATGAATTATTTATTAAATGAACGAATGTATGTGTAAATAAATAAATTAATAATGAATGAATAAATCCAAGAAACACAAGCAAGAAGGAAAGTAATTAATATAAAAAAAGAAACAGACAAAGAAAGACGGTGTAGTTAGAACCGACTTCATTCTAGGCCCATTCACTAGGATACCAGGACATACCGATACCTAGCGACCATAGAAACGTTGTTTGCCGGTCTGAATGGTTTAGAGTGCCTGGCAGTCTCACAGACTTAAAATCAAAGCGCTGAAGGCAGAAGAGGTGTTCGTTATACAATATGGTGACCACTTCCCGTATGTATACAGATCTGAAATGGTACATTGTAACAAGAGGAACATGATGGTCCAATACTGCAGACATCAGTACACTATATGCATTGCATCCTAGTTTGAAAAGGATTTCTAGAATGATAGAATGTGAATGCTACAGAGTAAAACAAATTAATAGCCTTATTGAAATGTAATACAGAGTTCCCTACCAGTTAATTGCATTTCCTCTAAATGCCCCTATATTATCTTTGTTAATACATTTATATCCTTAACAATAAAAGTTAATAAATGAAGATAATTACAAATGTAGTATTATATTTAAAATGTGAATTAAAATACTTTTAGTAAATAGCTATGTACAAGGTAAGATTTTTTTTATCATCCAGATGTTAATAATATTGTAAATGCTAGTAATGTACACTTTACATATCCCGTCATTGCACCATACCCCAAACGTGTGAGTGATTGCGTACAGTATGTCATTGTATGGAAACGTGCTGATTTGTGATGTTATTGAGTGACGTCACGAAGTGACATTGTTGTGTCATACGGGTATGTCAAGATCTGCTAACATGCAGTATTAAAATAAGTTGAAATTAACAAAATCCTTCAAAACTTAAGAAAGGGAAAGGTAATAAAATTGTTTTGGATTTTACCTGGTATATGAGGATATGTTACCCACCTCAACATAATATCACCCTTGTAGTTACGACATTGGTAATATTAGTCTAGACGTGTGATAAATCCCATACACCACTTACTTCGGAAACCCGAGTGATATAAAGGAAAATAAATTGGCAAGTAACATGTATAGTTCTTTGATAATGCAAATCCACTTAGGTCCTCTATTTTTTCGCAGTTCGAATAAATTTCATATTTAATAACTTATACTCCATACAAAACAAAAGACAAATACATCTATCTTGGGATTATCTAGAGTCATGGTTCTTGGTCACTGCACTCCCTATTGTGCTCTTTATCACTGTGTGATTCAAGTATCAGTTCAATCCAAGTGTACAATATTATCCAACTTTATTCCTGACGAGGTTTTGCAGAAAGGGAGATAATTCAATAATGAAGTTATCTAAAGTAACAGTTCATTCCCTACCCTCAATGTCTTCTATTATGTTATGAACCATCAAATCAGGACGGCCATAGTAGTCTGTAAATAAAAATGTCTTTAATGCGACATCATTTCTTCCTAAGGTTTTTGCCCCTCAAAAATACTGTCCACTTCAATACACATTTACCGGCTCTTTCACATTCTGTATATCTTTTATGTATTTATCTTCAATATTTTTTTCCAAATAATAATCATTCTTAGTTTCCTAATAATATATTTAAGTAAGGGAGAATCTATTCTCTAGCAAGTTTCTGATATACCTTAATAGAAATAAAAAATGCATAAGCATCATTACACAAATGTATTAAATGAAATTTCACCTGTAACTTTGCTTTACCTTGCTAAAATGTATCAATTCATCTCTTATATGGACAGTATACCATTTAGACTCAGAGAAATTAACTGACTGAATTAGAGTAGAAAACAGAGCCTGCACAGGTGTAAACTTGTATTAAAAAAAAATACTGTACATGTTAGATAAAGTAGATTTCATATCCATATTTATAATATTGAAGTCGATGAATGAATCTCAAGTACATGATGCATTACATCCTCATACCTGTAGAATGAATATATGAACAAATAAATGTCAATAAAAAGCCAAAAAAATCTTTCCTCCTTCAGATCAACAAAACCTAGGGCATATGCTATTCCTGAAGCAAGAGAAATAGACCATTTGTATAAACGTTAATTTTGAATGTAACCAGTGGGTTAACTTTTAAGTTAACTGCATTTTCTGGTTAAAACTTAGATGAAACTGGTTGATATTAACCTTGAGTTGATTTGGGTTCAATTTAACCCAGGTCATATTGATTGGTTACATTTTAACCAGATGGCTGATTTGGTTATCCCGGACGCTAGACGACCCAGACAATTTCGTATAATTGACAGACGGACGGTTTAGACACCAATGAATTGCGCAGGCGGTACAAGTTCGATGCAGCTAACTTGGATAGACTGGAGACATTGCTTGTTGACAGACTACGGCGATAGACACAACGGAACAACCCACTGACGCTGAAACAACGGATAGTGATTACCCTTCGTTTCTTTGCCTCCTGGGGCTTTCTTCAACTGATAAGGGATACATTAGGCGTTGATATCGCCACTGTGTCCCGGACAGTGACTCGAGTGACCGACGCACTTTTTGACGTACAGGACGAGTACATCAAATTCCCGACGACTGATGACCAGAGACTGGCTGTAAAACGTGGTTTTATACGAAGCGTGGCTTTCCAGGTGTTATCGGTTGTATAAATTGCACGCATGTTCGTATAATTGCCACTCTCAAAGCAGAGGAACGAGCATACGTCAATCGCAAAATAGTTCATTCGATAAATGTGCAAGCTACTTGCGATTCTTTTGGTAAGTGTGTCGTGTTTGTTTTTCTTTTAGAGTTACTCCCCTTCAAGATATATATAAAGCTCAAGGTAGAGAGGCTACCATGGGAGAGGAACATTTTGTCAACAAACTTAGTTTAAAAAGGAAATAAAAATGACTTTGTTTGCTATTAACGTAGTCATAAAATTCGTTTATGAAGTAAACAAGATCTGTTGCTGGATAATACAGTATCATTTATTAATATGCCGTTTACCTACAGTGTCAGTGAATAAATTAAGTTTAAAAATAAGAGTGACAGAACACTCAATCTTCACTGTTCAACAGTGTTCAACAGTCTTTGAACAAGCTTCAAGCTTTTAAAACTACAGTGCTGTATTCTAATACAGGAAAGTACACAAGTGTAAACGCATCGTGGCCAGGCAGCTGCCATGACAGCTATGTGTTTAAGGTGTTCAATTATTGATATAGCTATATATAGCGATGGCTGGCTTAATCTGTCAAAATTTAGATTTACTGAAGAAGATTTATGGTTGGCGAAGTAGACACAAGAACAAAGAAACGATTTTACATCATCCGATCAAACATTGATTCAGCTATATATAGCGATAGACCGCCTATCGGAAAAAGCCACTTGCCTGAAAAGGTTCTTTTTACAGTGAGAGATGATTGCAACAAGAACCTTATAAAATCCGGCATTGAATCTCCAAAGGTTTTTCTCGTTCATAATCATGACACGCAAAGTTATGACTATTGACCACTAGAAGCGCAGTTACATGTACCCGAGGACTCTGACAACATAAAGATGGAAGCCATGGCTTTATCATTATCAACTCTTACAAAAGAAGTACTGCAGAAGAAGTGTTAGAACGTAGAATTAAGATCAAAGCCACGGAAATCGCTTGCGCGATGTGTAAGATATTTGAAAAACGAAATTTCATATTACAAGGATCAGTTTAACCTGGATGATAAAACTCTTCAATATAACAAAGTCATTCTGAAGTTATCTGAAAAAAATTGACAATATTTCAAACATTGGCCAAATTGCAAAGGAATTAATGAAAATCTCATTTAGAAGAAACTCTTTCGAACGGCTTATTCCCTGTTTGATATTATTTTTGTTTTTATTGCAGCGTTGTTTGGAATGTATAGCTTAGGGCTACCTGAATCTATGCAAACACTCCAGTTTAGTTGTCTTTCTCTAAAACAGAATCTAGATGAAATGTACAAAATTACATGTTTATGGCGCAGAAGCTCAGAAAAGTCTTGTACAATCTGTTTTAAAATCTTGAAAGAAAACAACAACTAAGTAGTGCAATTCCAAAAATCAGTACTGTTGATTAAAATTTCAGTGAAAATAAGAATGTTACTGGAAGGACTATTAAACAAAACAGATAAGAACGATAAGAACAAACATACATGGGACAAATCCCCGAAACGAATAACTACTAGTATTTCTTACACATAACTATAGAACGATTGATGCTATGCTAAACAAATACACATGTCACGTGTATAAATGAAACACGTATTGAAACAAGTACACTTATTGCTTTCAATTCAAAGAACAGCACAATTCGTTATATGTTTAACAATAACTATGCACATTATGAAATGAACATTCCAGAAGACAGTGTATAAGAAGTTCCCATCAAGTGTGAGTCATTGGCGAATATTATAAGTGTATCGGTAGTTATTTTGAATATTTTCATAGCCATCGAACTGATTGTGATCCAATATTGGATAGCTTTACTTGAACGCCTTTTTAAATACTATTTGAAGTTTTAATATATACTAATGCATTGTTAAAACCCGCAATACGACCGGTTACACAGAGTTGAATATTTAAAGTCTTTTTAGAACTAAAAAAGACAGCTACTTTTAAATTGGTTAATTACTTCCCTCAAAGTTCGAAAGCCAGTTTTTCCTAGTTTGTAAGAGTTGTGATGTTTTCCACCAGGCTTTCCCCTCACACAACATCGTATAAATCACACATTTTCACGGTGATTTTTGAAAAGGAGTAAACCAATATATTTAAACATATCTCAAATACGATTTGATCGATCTGCTTCGAAATCCAGAAGTTATTCACAGGGTTATTCAGGTATACATATGACGTCATTACGTACATCGGCTTGAAAAATATATAAATATCAGTCTCCCGACATTGTGTGATTTCTTAAATAAAGGTAACACAATCATGTTGAAGCTTCACGTGGTATTTAGGAAGACCTTACCCTCTAATGTACAAAACTAAATAGTTTCTGCTGTCACAACGTTAAATTCCTGTTTTTGGTGATGTTATCTTTACAGAAATTCAGATTAATTTGAACAACATGACCTTTAACTTCTATTAGTAAGTTAGAATCAGATTTCTATATTTAATGTTTGGTTTCTGCCAATATACTACATGTATCCAAGTTTTACATGTAAAAAAGTATAATATTTGGCGTGGCCTTGTCTTTAGAATTCTGTCTATTTTCTTTAGTTTCTGCCGTTTTACTATCAGCTTTTTAAAGGTGAAGGCTCTTACATCAGTAAACCGGAAATATAATTCTATCTTTTAAGTTTAGTTTCTGGCGATATACTATCAAAGGTTTTATTTTTGAAAAAAGTCTAAAGTCATATTGGTTTCTCAATAGTAAGAGACGAACAGAGTCCAAAAAAATTATACATATATTTTGACACGTTTTCATAGTACGAGCATAAATCAATTTCGGTATGCAATAACCACTTCTGGTTTGAAATGAACAACAGCACAGCTAAATTTTTATCTTTTTATGAGCTCATCTAGTGTTTGTATACCACTTGTGGTCGTTGCCAGCAAAGTTATCAAATTCTGACTGACAATTAATTCTCCAAACTAAACCCAGTACTTAGTACTACATTAGGACCGCTTTATGTTTGCAACCACAACAGCAGTGTGAATTCTAATATGCCTATGGTATATTTCTATAGTCATTTCAAGTGCTTTTATATGATTAACAAGTAACAAGATAAGTAAGCGGAGTTTTGGACACGGAATATTCTTTATATTGGTCTTCATCTTGTGTTCACATTTGAGCAGTTAAGCATCTTACTGTTGAGCATTTCAAATCTCACTTTGAACTTGAACAGAATTCCACAAGATAGATGTGTAAACATTTTCACGTCTTTGAGTGGCTATCTCTGTTTATCACTTAGAGTTTAGCATTTAAGAATTGCTTGCTTGAACGTAAATAAAACGTGTCAACCACTACCAGTACCCTCAGTTCTTTAATCACATTTGTGGCCCTTTTTCACACATTGTGGTACTCGCAATTGAAACTAATTTGTTTTGAAAATAAGATCGTTAAAGATCATATGGCACCAACACTGAAAGCACATACTACACACAAAAAGTGGAAACAAGCACGGACATGGAGACGACCCTCAAAACCAAGAAAAACAACGAAAAGGACTTAAAAAACACACAAGAAGGAAGTACCACCTAAGGACGGTCTGTTGTTATAATAATTATAATAGTAATAATGATAATAATAATTATAATAATTATACTGTAAAACAGGTTTTATTTGCGATCGTTTAATTTTCGCTAATATTCGCGATTTTGCTACCTCGCAAATTCAAGAATGTCGTGAAAAATTCCTTATCTGAATCAAATTTATTCCGAAGTTTTGGTACTTACAAACGTAACTTTTGTATGTTATGAAGTTGACCGACCGTACCTTGTCGTATTCAAGGTAAATGTATTACCCTTTTGGTCCCTTTTCGCTTTGTGAGTCAAAAGTCAAAGTCAAAAACCTTTATTTCACTCATATCATGCAAGTATACATGACAGAAAGAGGTAATGTACGAGAGAAGTTTTATACATGAGGCTCATTCAAATATGAATTATAAAATGATATAATTTTACACATGTGGAAAAATATATAGCTTGTTTTACATGATGATCATAATTGTGTCATACAAAGTATAATACATTTCAACAGTGTAATCTTAAATGGGCTGAATCATTAACCCGTGGAGAGTCATTTTAAATACTACTCTGCTAGATATTTTCTGTATAATTCATGTCGTTAAGATATGGTCTTTTTCTAACAATATTTCATGACAAATGTTTTAAAGTTACAGAGATTTTTTTTCCAAAGTATTCTTATCACAATGCAATACAGACAAACAGAACTGGTGTAATAATATTAGACTAATAGTAGACTTGTATACTGAATTTATGTTGTTCGAGAAAAGGCTTAATTAGCGACGACATAAAATGCATTTCACAAATATGCAAAGATTTAAGTATTCAGTTTTGTTATTTGTATTCATCAATGTACCGAGTTTTACTGTATTTGGTCGTCGTAAATAACACGGTTTCAGGAATTGTTTTCTTTCATTATTAAATAAAATACATTGAAAAATAAAATGGTATTCGTCTCCTAATTTTCCACAATTATTGCATAGTCTTTCGTTTACTGGAATTCTTGCCCAGTTACCGGTTTCAATTGGGAGGCGATGGTTTCTTGTTCGAAAACGTATCATATAAAATCGGAGAGCTGATGGAGTAGAGGATATATATTTCTCAATGCCACATTCTGTTTTAAATATTTTATTTTCAATTGCAGAGTACCAATCGCCTAAAAAGACGTCCTTAAGTTTTTGCCAAACTGTTAGTTTAAGCCATTTTGTATTAGGGAAAGTATGTGTGTCCTAAATATTGTTTAAACCACATTTAATAAAACCATTTTTAACATTATAAAACAACGGAAATTATTCTTCAGCACAGAATTTTCATAACTGCTACTGATTGTTAACATACTTTTATAGACTGTTGAAGACAATTTTCGTGGTAGTTCATATTGATTTTGAGTACAAATTCTTGACCAAAATGATATTGTTCTTTCTTCGATGTCTAAAGTAATTGGAGTGCATCCTGTTTCACCGTATATCATGTAATTAGGAGTAGACCTTTTTGCTTTAAGGTAGTAGACCCCTAATGGGCACCAATTCAAATCATTATAGGCTTAATATTTTCTTAATCTGTATCATTTCCTGGATTTTAGAAGAATTATACAGTGAAAAAAAAAGTTATAGGAATTTGAATAACCCTACCCCCATTTTGGAATTAGTTATAAAATGACATCACACAAGAGATAAGAAAATACATGCATTTCATTTATTATTCAAAACTTTGGCTCAGATTTGGTATCAGAGTAACAAGAGCTATGTTTTCTTTCAGAAATTGCTGTGGGGCTCGTTTTGGGGAGGCTGCGTTTTTGGTACGTGGCATTCCCTGTTTGATATTATTTTTGTTTTTACACACCATTTACTATATAATTAACCATTTTTATAAAACTTTTATGAAATAATCAGATAGTATTACAATTTTCATGTACTTTTTTGGCCATGTTCAATTTTTAACATCAAAGTTTTTAGGAAAAATCAACATTTTCTAGAAACAGGGCATGACGTTTTGTATATTAAAAATTATCTTTAACATTTTGGGAACAGCATGCCAAAAATTCACAATGTTTTACCGTCTCTATTTAAAATAATTTGATTTTGAAAATCTCCATCGATGATTTTAGACGTGTCTGCAAGTAATAAAATCTTCAAATAAGCTAATACTAATTCGTAAAAAAATATTTTATTTCTTTTTAGTCTAAAAACAATATGAACATATGAAGAAAAGTGCAAAATAATGAAAACAAAGAAGAAAAATTAAAATATTTTTTTTTGTTCCAGCTGGATTCGAACCTACGCCCCCAAAAACCTCAAAAGATCTTCAGTCCAATGCTTAACAACCTAGGCTAGCTCATTAAAATTGAAGAGTTTCAAGTGGAGGTTTTTGTTAGAGGTGTACTACCTTAAGTATATATTTAAAGAATTTTAATTGCACACGTTCAATTATATCTAAGTTTCCATACCCCCATATTTCACATCCGTATAATAGAATTGGTTTAATTGTTTTATTAAAAATTTCTATTTGTAAATCAATTGGAAGATTCAGTCGATTTGCATTTCTTAACATACTAAACATTGCCCTAGTAGCTTGCGGAACAATATGTTGCTTTGCTTTATAGAATGAACCAGACCTACTGAAATAAATTTCTATATATCTGTATTCAGTTACAATTTCTAAGGGTTCATTGTTAAGAATGAAATTATATAAAGGCTGTCGCTAAAATTACAGTATCATCTGCATATAGCAGTACAAAGAGTTTTAAGTAGGTTTGCACATTTTCTATTTTGATTCCATTTAGTTCTCTGTTTTCGTGAAAGAAATTATGCAAGTCAGTCAAAAACATTGAAAATAACAAGGGCGATAAATTTTCCCCTTGGCGAACGCCGATGTTATATGGGAAAAAGTTAGACTTTTGCGAATTTACGGTAACACATGATTTGATATTGTTATACATATTTTTAATTAAGTTGAAACATTTACCATTTATATTAAGTCTAGAATTTTTTTTCCCATAGTCCATTTCGCCATATAGTATCAAAGGCTTGTTTCAGATCAATTAATGCACAAAAGAGCTTTTTCTTAGAAGTATTTAAATAATGAATTAAATGTTGCAAAATAAACATATTGTCCTGTGTTGAAAACCCTTGCCGAAAACCGGCTTGACTACTGTCTAATAGATCATTCAATTCAGCGTAATTTTTCATTCTATTATTAATTACACAAGTAAAAAGATTACCTAAACAGCTTAAAAGAGTAATTGGTCGGTAATTTTCAGACTTTGTGGGGTCCCCTCTATTTTTATATATCGGATTGATAATGCCTATAGTCCATGATTCTGGTAGAATACCTTTATCTAAAATGAGATAAAAAAGTTCACAATAAATAGATTTCATGATTGAGAATGAATATTTCATATGTTCATTAACAATTTTATCGATACCACAAGCTTTATTTGATTTCAAGGATTTAACTGCTTTCTCAATTTCTTCTTCAGTTATTTTACAATTTATCATTTCATTATCTTGTTAATCTAGTACTAATCTATTTTCATTTACATTATCACCATCTTCAGTATAATTTGTGTTCTTAAAAAATGTGAAAATTTTTTCTAGCTCACATTCATTTTTTTCATTACTGTTACTTTTAAAATTTTTCCAGTATTTTCTAGGGTCGTTTGTTTTTAATTTTCTTAATTTATCTATACGTTTTGATTTAGATTTATTAAAGAACTGTCGCATCGTTTTTTTTTGTACATTTTCTTATTTTGTGCAGATGCTTTGCTCTATGAAAATCCCTTCGAGCTTTTTTGCACTGATTACCAAACCAATTTTCAGTATTATTTTTACTATTTCTTTTTACATTATTACCATTATAATTAACAAAGCCAAACGTTAGCTCTGACGGATTTATAATCAAGGAAGCGATGTCCGACACTATATCATCAGCACTTGACTGATTAAAATAATCATTAGTTTGTATATCATGCAATTTCTGAGTTATACTTTCTATTTCATGCGAGTTCATGTTGGCTACAAAGTCATTAACTTTAGTTTTTTTGGAAAAAGGTCAAGGTCAGTTAGGAGTGACGGACATTTATTGTGGTCAGTGAGAAAAAATAATTTTAAAAAGTGGATTACAAAAATTTGAATATAGCAACTATTGTCGTAGATGTTCAGATAAGTTCATTTAAGACTTTGATGATGTAGGTTTATTCATTTGTATTCACTGAAGGCTGCTATTTGATAATACATAAAATTACACAAAGGACAAAGGAAAATGGACAATGGCGGACACGTTGTATAACCGGTTTTAGTATACACACGAAATCATAAAAAGTGTTTACATTGTTTATAAACGGTTGAGCTTGTAAAGAAAATAAAAATGTTCCAGAGAGGTCAATAAAGGCTCCGCATCGAAGGATGACACTTCAGAAATACAAACGAAAGAAAATAAAGACAGAAAAGAAAGAAAGGTGGAAAAAGATGATAAGAACGAAAAGGGAGAAAGACAAGTCAAAATTGATAAAATGATGACCCAATTACAAAAAGATTCTAGAGACGAAAAAGAGCCTAGCATACAGGATTTAATCACGGTAGTAACATCTCTCGACAAGAAATTCAGCCAGCTTGCGTCAAAAGACTATAAAGAGAATGCTTTAGATAAGAGGCTTCAGAATTTGGTGAGTAAAGAATCCTTCAATACTAAATTAGAATCACTAAAGACTGATATAAGTCATGAAATACAGCTAGAGATGGACAATGTATATGCAAACTTAAGAACTGTCAAAGGTCAGCTTAAAGCTTCAGAGGCTGTGATTGAACAATTAAAAAATGCAGAGAGTGACAGAAAAGTTGAACTAGATAAAGTAAGAGAAGAAAATGTGGCACTTATTAGACAGAACAAGGAGCTCAAAGAGAAGATAATGGAAAACCATGACAGAACAAAATTCAACAATATTCAAATAAATGAGCTTGAGCAATACTCGAGAAGAAACAGTATCAGGGTGTATGAGGTGGAAGACGCTGACAAGGATGAAACGCCAACAATCACAGCAGGAAAGATAATAAAATAGCTGAAAAATAAACTTGATATAGAGATAGATGTATCGAAAATAGATATTGCCCATAGACTAGGGAAGTTCAGCGAGGAGGGAAATAGACCCATCATCTGCAAATTACTAAATAACTGATAAAATGAAAATAATCGGAGCAAGAAAAGGCCTCAAGGGTACAAGCATTGTCATAAGAGAGGATCTGACACTTACAAACACGAGGTTACTGGAGAAACTGTCTTTAAAAGACGAGGTCAGCAACTGCTGGTCTGACGGAGGCACGATTATAGGCCTCCTCAGTAACGGCAAGAAAGTGAAGATTGATCTCTTCACGGATTTGTCAAAAAACTTGCTTCATTAAAGAACGAAAACTTGTACTAAATTATAAAGTTTCTTGAACTTTTAGCTGTACTTGTATGCAGTAGTGTAGGAAAAACTTTCTCCTTTAGTATAAACGAACAACATAATGTTACTGACATATATTTGTTTGTTTGATTGATTAATTTATTATGTTTTTTGCGTAGTGCAAATTTCTCACTATTGACACGTGTTTTATCATGAATATTTATTTACATATGCAAATTATGGTCGCTTGTATGCTTTAACATGCATTCATTGGCTGGTATTGATAATACTCTAATATTTTCGGTTCAAAGTTCAGGATCATTATGTAGCTTACATGTTATACCGGAGTCACGAATCAGTTGATTGGCTAGCGGTTTTCCTTTTTTAAGTTACGGAATATCATAAGCGGCCAATACGAAAACATATTTACAAATAATCATTATTTTATAAAATTTTAAATGTTAAATAGGCGAGTTTCTATACAGATACAGGCATAATGTGGCAATATGTGTCACGGGAGGTATGTTTTTTCTAGCTTTCAGGGATGAGATTGTTCTCTACTGTGTATTAATTGCCAAGTTGAAGGGTAAAAAATGGTCCGTAAGCCTCTTATTTGACTTGTTTACAAATTACAGTCAAAGCACGTCGAAATAAAATAAATGTGGTTCGGTTAATTCACGTTTTTTCCTATTTTTGTTAATAGAGTTATACCAAGGACCAATATAATTATATAATAATGTATTAACTACTGTTCATATTTTTCATCAGCTGTTGTTTGTATAGTAAAATAAGCAGCAAATGATTTTTGTGCTGCTACTAAAATGATCTGATATCTGCCATGACACAATGCAGACATGATACACGAACATCAACATACTTTCCTATTATATTGGAAAATGTCAGTTGATCTTATTAATACATTAGGTAGTATATATAAAAATACAATATTATTTATATTGGAACTCATTATTGCTTCATTAAGTCTTGTATTTCTCCTGGATAAATTCGCAGTAATACAAAAACTTACGTGTATCATACTTTGAAGAATTACACCAAGAAATTGCTTTTTTTAATAGTGTAAACTAATATTGTGATATTGATAACATTATCCATGGAATTCACTGAGCCGGATATTGTTCATATTTTTGAAAGGTATCATATGTAATGTGTATAAATAATTACAATTAGCTTCAACAGCCTTCAGTTTCAGAATTACAATGTTCAAAATTTCTACATTAACATCTCCTCAAGATTTTTTACATTTTTACTTTGGCAAGTGCAGTATTGGGGCCAGACCTTTACCAGCGGACACCCATTCATTACTCTCTCATGATTTAATATGATTCCTAAATCTATAACACAGTATGACTGATACTCTAACTTTTGACTCAATGCACGTGCAGGGTTTAGGGGACAGTAGAAAGAGAAAAGATGTAATGAATTATTTAAAGGCGAAAAGCATAATATTCACTTTCTACAGGACACACATTTTACCAACAGGGAAGAAAAATTTTATCCGCAGTCAATGGGGATATGAATGCTATTTTAGTAACTTTAATAGCCAGTCAAGAGGTGTAGCTATCTTTATTAATAACAATTTTTATTTCACCTTCAAAAGTATGGAAAGTGATCAAAATGGTAATTTATTAATTGTTAATGCATGCATTGAGAATAAGGATATTACAATGATCTGTCTTTATTGCCCAAATAAAGATGACCCTAATTTTTATACTGTTTTAAAAGATAAAGTATCTCAGATAGAGAATGACTGTGTGATAGTTGGAGATTACAACTTGGTCTTAAACCCGGAGGTTGATTGTTTTAACTATGTAAATATTAATAATCCTAGAGCAAGAGAAATAGTTTTACAAATGATACAAGAAAATGGCTTGCTTGACTGTTGGAGAGAACAGAACATTGAGGAAAGACAATATACATTTTTGTACTTGGTTCAAGAGAAAAAAAACAAAAATAATATCAAACAGGGAATGCCACGTACCAAAAACGCAGCCTCCCCAAAACGAACCCCACATCACCCAGAAGTGCACACCACCAACACACACACACGCGCGCACACGCACACACACACGACACACACACACACAATCATGTACACACACATATACACTACCAACACACACTAGCATACAAAGCAAACACACGAGGACAAAACGAACAATTAAAGGAACACAGTGGGGCACCGCCTTGGAACGGTCAGTGGCAAAAACACCACTGGGGAGCTTAAACCGGTTTATGGTGCGCACCCAACCTCACTCTTAAAAAACCTATTAAAAAAAACCTATTAGAAATCCTATTAAAAAAGCAAGACTTGATTTTTTCTGATTTCCAGTAATTTGTTCACAGAAATAAGTAAAGTTTCGATAGAACATGGTTATAGAACTGATCATTCAATGATAACATTAAGTATTGAGTTTGGTAAATTCAAAAAAGGTAGATCTTACTGGAAATTTAACAATTCATTACTTAAGGACATTCAATATATACAACAGATTAAAAACCAAATAGAGGCAACCGAAGGTCAATATGCCTAAGCACTTCAAGAAGATAGAAGTAATGAAAATATAAAATTTTGTATAAATGATAAATTATTTTTTGAAACTCTGCTATTGGAAATCAGGGGGAAAACCATTTCTTACTCATCTTATAAAAAGAAACAGGAAATTAAAATACAAGAGACATTAGAAAAAGAAATCAACCTCCTGGAAAAAGAACAGAATATTAATTATGAGCTTTTGGATGAAAAAAAAACAGAACTATTATTGTTTTGGCAAAAGAAAATGCATGCTATTTTTATAAGATCAAGGGCTAAATGGGTCTCAGAAGGAGAATAACCTTCACATTACTTCTGTAACTTAGAAAATAGAAACTATATATCAAAATTAATGAATTCTTTATATTCTAAGTCAGGATCTCTGTTAACAAATCAGACATATATTATGGGCGAAGTTTTAAATCATTATAGAAATTTGTATGAAGTTAGGCATACAGATGACATAGTGATTGAAAATATTATACATAATAGAAGTCCTACCTTAAGTGAGGAGGAAAAACTTTCATTAGAGGGGCATTTGAGTTATAATGAGATGTTAGCAAGCTTAAAAAAATGTCCAATGATTCTTCACCAGGGAGCAGTGGTTTCACAGCTGCATTTTAAAAGTTTTTCTGGGTGGACATAGGTCATTTCCTGGTAAGGTCAGTTAATCATGCCTTTGACACAGGTGAATTATCAGTTACTCTAAAACAAGGGGTTATAACTTGTATACATGTACCAAAAGGAGATAAAGACAAGCGATATATAAAAAATTGACGTCCAATATCCTTATTAAATGTCTCTTATAAAATTGCTTCTGCAAGCATTGCACAACGTTTAAAAAAAGTTCTACCCAAACTAATTAGTGAAGACCAAACTGGTTTTCTTCCAGGCAGATATATAGGAGACAATATTAGATTGATTTATGATGTTATGCAATATACAGAAGAAAATAATATACCAGGAATGTTATTATTGGTTGATTTTGCTACAGCTTTCGATTCTTTGTCATGGTCATTTATGTATAAAGTCATGAATTTTTTCAATTTTGGTGAAAATTTTATTAAATGGATAAAGTTGTTTTACTCTGACATACAGTCCTGTATAACTATTAATGGCCATCTTTCTGACTGGTTTACTATATATCGCGGTTGCCGTCAAGGCGACCCTCTGTCCCCTTATATAATTATGCTGTGTGCAGAAATTCTTTCCATTTTGATAAAGCAGAACCAAAATATTAAGGGTATTAAACTGAATAATATTGAGTTTCTACTGTCACAATATGCAGATGACACCACAATGCTTTTAAATGGAACTGAAATATCACTGAGAAATACAATGTTAACACTAAAGTTTTATGCCAAAATCTCAGGATTAAACATAAATGTAGATAAAACAAAAGCAGTCTGGATTGGATCCATGAAAAACAGTAGTTTAAAGATATGTCCAGATTTGTGCCTAACTTGGGAACAGAGTTATTTCAAATTATTAGGTGTAAACTTCACTCTAAATCTTAATGAAATTGTTATGACCAATTATAATGCAAAAATTGAAGAAATTCAAAGGTTGTTTTTACAGTGGGCAAGAAGAATTATCACCCCAATTGGTAGGAATATTGTTATTAAGACATTGGCATTATCAAAGATAAATCATCTTATATTGAGTTTGCCAAATCCCAACAAAGAAACTATCAAATATATACAGAACCTTTTCTACAATTTTCTTTGGAGCTCTGGTCCAGACAGAATTAAGAGAACAGTCATCACAAGTCATATGAAAATGGTGGTATCAGAGTGGTCAATCTTGAAACATTCATGTTAGGTCTCAAAATCACTTGGTTAAGAAGATACCTGAACTATAATACAAAATATTTTAATTTTATTGCTTTGGAATATCCATTTCTATGTAATTGCACTAACTTTGGTAGTGATCTTTTGAAGTTTAAGATTGATACTGTGAAGAACATATTTTGGAAGGATGTTTTCCAAGGGTATATGAATTTAAATACACAACATCCAAAAAATTGGAAAGAATTTTGTACTTTACCAGTATGGCATAATATTTGTTTAGAATTGGTGGGAAAAGCTTTTATTTCCCAAGGTTTCATAGAAAAGGAGTGATACTTGTAATGATTTGTTAAACAGAAATGGAAATTTGTATACCTTCAATGAATTTATAAATATATTTGATATACAAACAAACTTCCTAGAATATCAAAACATCATAGAGTCTTTTAGAGGTTTTTTTAAATAAACTGAGATTTCCACACTATGCCATAAAGGTAAACTACCCTATGCAACCACTTACAATTAAAATTATTAGCAGCAGGAGAAAAGGTTGTAGGTGTATTTATGACTACATTTTGCAAAACTCAAACACTTCACCATCTTCAACTAGGAAATGGAACACAATACTAAATTTAAACACTAATTTCAATTGGAAATACACATACAAAACTCCATTTACTGTGACAAATGATCCTAAATTACAATGGTTCCAGTTCAAAATAAATCACAGAATCATAGGCACAAATAATTTGTTGCAAAAGATGGGGATGAGGGATGATAGTAGATGTACATGTTGTCATACACAAGCAGAAACAATTCAGCATCTATTTGTTGACTGCCACATATCAAGTATTTTTTTGGGGAGAAGTCAAGAGATGGATCAACAATAAATGTCCAAATGTAGATACAAACTGGTCAAGGATAGATATTTTATTAGGTAATCACAACCTTAAGCCAGCTACTGTGTCTGTAATTTTAGTTGTAAAATACCATATATATCTATGTAAAATGAAAAAATCAGTTCCTAGATTACAAACTTTTATTAACCAAATTCAACTTCATATAAGGTCAGAAATGTTTATCGCAAAGAAACTTCAAATTATGAATTCTTTTTACCAAAAGTGGAATGAGTTAATAGCATTGCTTGGGAACGATGATTGAGGTGTGGGCATGGGTCTGGTGTCACAAAACTGCACTGTTGTCTTTGTTGTTTTAACACTATTTTTTTTCTTTCTGGCTCTTAAGTTTACTGTACTATATAGTAACTAAAGATATTTAGCAGTCTGCTACATTATATGTTACTGACTGCTGTCTCTTACTGGCTTTGTATCTTTTTTAGTTTTTCTTTCTTCACTTTTTTTGTTTACATATAAATTATGGAGCGGTTTTAAACTAAAATGGATAACCATGGTAATGTATATAGAAAATATTCTTGAGGGAGTTGCTCCCCTTGATATACATATATATCACATCAGTTTCACCACAAACACTTTTTAAAGGTTTATTCCCTTTAATAAATATTGGTATATCTAGTTTCAAGTCACTATATATCTAAAAATATGAAAGAAATTCTAGACATAATGCCATGAATATAAACATACAACTAAATCACAGAGACTTTTGTTTCCTACATCCTTCACCTTGCTTTTTTGTTTCGCGGGCAAGTCGGAACAGGTCAAATTCAAACAATATATATTTATATATATGCAACCCAGCAATAAGTGTAGGAAGATATAAAGAACGATATGTACTGTATATGTTTAACATTATAGTCTGAAGAGTAATTCAATAAAAAGGAATTTCTTTTACTTATTATCACCTTGAACGTACTAGATATATCTAGATATATAGCTTAGATGTGTGCAACTTTGAAATTTTATTGTCTATGAACGTTCTGTTTTCACCTCTCTGGCGTTGTTGACATGATATTGTTAGAAACACATACTTTTTACACAATAAAAGGGATTACCCGACTGGAACCTCAAAAAAAAAACAAAAAAAAACTTTAGTTTTATCCCATAATTTAGTCTGTGGTTCGTCATGTTCAATTTTATCTAGATTCATATTGATTTTACAATCGAGAGTCAACACTAAAGGATTATCTGCGTCAGATAACAATGTACAGAAATCCAATACTTTAAGTGTTTTAATATCTTTAAATAGGTTAGAGCTGCATAAAAAGTAATCAACTGTACTGGCCCCTTCACATGTAAGCAAGCATTTCGTATCTCCCCTAGTTCTACCATTCATTATGTAAATATTATTGAACTGTAAAAATGCAATGAATCTATAGCCATAATTGTTAACTGAACAGTCTTTATTTTGACGGGTTTTAAATACGTTTTTAGAAGTATCAAATTTATTAATTTCCAAATTATATTCATCACATATTTCATAGAGGATAATTGTTGGTTTCGGTGTAAGATCACGTTATAATTTCACCGAATGGGCACCAAAAGTGATATTTTCACCATGATACCATGATCTTTGAAATATGGCTATCACAGAACTACCACTACTTACATGTACAAAAGAATTAAACAGATTTAGTGAGAAGCGGAAAGTGTTTTTTCAAGTACTAGATAGCCGCGTATTGAGGTGTTTTATGCAAAGGGCTGTAGGACAAATTAGCCGAACATGCTGATCAACTGCTCAAAAGATTTATTTAATATAACCAGAAAAACTTATGTCAAGCCACTACCGTCTTAAAAAATAAGTTCGACAGGAAATGGCACGAGATGAGTGTTACCTTTATTGCTTTTACGAGGGTAAAATTTAAGGCTGTGTACGCAAAAACAAAACTGTTTGAACTTTGTAGAACGTAACTGGCATGAGGTTAATAAAATGATTATGTTGTTTGTTTGATAATGTTGTACGAGCCTTTATACCATTTATTTAAGAAAATGATAACATGTGTCATCAGAAATCGTTTATTAATAAAAACAAAGGGGCGTAACAATGAATACATTTATCTTAAACTGCGTGCATAATAATGATCTAAGTATTGCAAATCATTTAAACACCACGCATTTGACGATAGTGTACAGAAAACTTGTTTGAGACAATTTGAGATCAACTGTTTTTCACTTCAACTATTGTATCTCCACAGAATAATTGCAGAACAAAATGTGTTTAACTGAGAAATTTTTCATTAAAAGATCATATCTTAACTTTCCAACTAATCAACGAATGAAGTGACTGTTGCATATATAAATTACTTAATTGGTAGCATGGTGCCGAACCTTTGCAGAGAAAGTATAGAAATCGACTCGTATCATTGTGTCACCTTTTCGTGATGCTGACCTTGACCTTTTCTTGAACTACGGAACATTTGATCTGGTGACCTTGATTGTCATGTAGTTTTCGAGATACAAAAAAATCATAAATATATAGAAAATGTGCCTACATGGTTATTGTGTCAAAGCATAAAGTATGTGTTTATGATATAAATTTTCATTTTATATCCATATTTGCAGATTGGCGATGTCACACAATTCATTATAATTCTATGAGTATTCACTTTATGACCATAGACTAAGTTTTGTTTACACTCATATTGATTTCCTATATTGGGAAAAGTAACAAACTACTTTTTATATGCCTGTTCCGAAAAATGAACAAATAAATAAAACAATTTTAGGGCAGAAGAGAGTTTTTTAAACAGTATTCTATATTTTGACCTTTAAATGACCTTGACCTTGAAATATAATGGCATTTAAAGAAAGGTCATTTGAAAGCTTTGTCTCTGGACATAAATAACCACTTAAATTAAAATCAATATTGTGTAGCATTTAATAGTTATGATCGTTATATCTATACGAGTCATAAGCTTATGAAATGGCGGCCATCTTGGACCCCATCTTGGTTTCCATAAAAAACTGACATGAGGTCAACTGTCCACCCTCGATAAAATTAAACTTTAATCATCCTTCTACACAAATATACCAAGAAACACTTTGGACAAAAAGTTCACACAAATACCTCCAGGGACTAGACTAATTCATTAAATGCAAAGTTATATGGTACCCCTTAATATCACACAACAAAAAAATAAGCAAATATGAATACATACACGCATGAAGATGATAGCAAAAAGAGTTTACACACACATATGTAAATAATATTACATCACGAACGCAATTGTCATTGTAATTAGACGCATGGTATGACAATATGATACATTCTAAAAAAATAGTTACAACAAATGCAACAATATAGATATTCGTAGTCGGAAAGTAGTTGCACCTGTCATCAGTTTTAATATGATCGTTTGCCAGTGTATCGTTTCGAATGAATTGTGGCGCGCATGCACATGGATATATTTAGAAAACCCATTAAATCAAGGAAGGGGACCTTTAAATGGAATCGATATCGTGACAGAAAAGATCCTTGGTCCGAAATGTATATACGCATGGTCATACCGTCGGCACAGACGACAGCTATAGCAAAGAGCATGTTAGAACGTCAGTCAACTGGGACTTTGCCTGAACTTGAGCGAACGAAAACGTTGCGAAAAACGCCCAAGCGAAAAAAGTCTGGAGGGACACCAGGAAGGAAAGGCACTAAAAAGCCCAAAAAGGAGGTGGACAATACACCTATAAATTCTGATACTATCACTACTATTGGACCGATACTTAAGTGACTGCACAACTGACTCCTCCTCATTCATGGAAAAATCGTCGACAGCGATGATTCAGTGTAATATTTGTTTGAAAAGTTTTGGAAGACGGGATAATATGTTACGTCATAAAAAGAGTGCACATTCGAATGAGGATTCTGACGACGATTCTGTGTCGGAAATTTCTGAACGTGAGGACATTTTTGGTTCTATCGATGACGTTGAAATGTTTGGAAGTGGTGAATCAGACGATGGCTCCAACCGTGCTTTGGATGTTGATCCTTGGCATGATATTATAGTCGAGGTGTTTAACAGCTGTGAAACTCAGTTTCAAAATGCAGTCAAGGAACTCATGGAAGAAAAGGATGGAATCAGTGAAAGTGAAGCCAGGGAAACTGTTTTTAATAACATGAGAAGCACCTATCGAACGGCTATGATGAATGTCTTTGGTAGAAAACTACTGTGGTTCAATAGTATGAAGGAAGACCCAACGTACAGAAGCATAAAGGATACTGTCAGTCATCTTATTACCATTGAAAACTATGAAAGGGAAGAGGCCCTGAAATACGCCATACAGAAAAGACAGTTTCTGTTTGATAAAATCCTTGACAAGTACAACCCGCCAGACGTTTCCGAAGACATGGACGGAGATATAGACGAAATTGAATCATCATCACGATCTCACAAAAGCTTTTGCAGTGATATGTGTGTGTAAACCTACACGATGAACTATTTTCAAGTGTTTCACTATTTAATAAACGAGAAGCAACATAACGAACATCTCCTGATTAGAGATATATCATTCGGACAATACTTATCATGTAATTCAACAGTAATAAATGTAGTTGTACGAGTAAAATAAACATGGCACTCTTAAAACAGAAGAATTTACGTTTTTCTTACCCCCTCCCCCACCAACACACGCACACATCCAATAGACAGCCAATTGTAAGATTGTTTAATTAAGTATGAGCCCATGGGGAAAGTTGATAACAGGATATGCCTAACGGCCAAATATTGCTTAACGAAGACTGACAGCATAGAAAGTGTTAAACGCCATTTTTGTAAAGCCCGCGTGCAGTGAGCTCGACATGGTTTGGTGTACATCCGTCGGTGCGCACGTCCGTGCATCCATCCGAATTTGTCCGAAGCTTAACTCGTAAATGTATGAAGGGAATTACTTGAATTACTTCATACAATGATAGAGCACTATGTGTGAAAGTGCAGTACCCACAAAGGACCATAACTCTACATTGCCAATTTTTGCCCCCTCCTCACCCCCTCTGAGGCCCTCCTCACGTCCTCTGAGACCTCATGTTACAAACAATGCCTCTGTGTAAATGAATGTGGTAAAAGTGATTTTCCCTCCTGTTTGGCAATACAGTTTGAATGATTTAAACATAAATAGGTTTTAAATTTTCACCTCCTGTTCTCCAGGGATTGATATCTACATACATATTATCATTACAGGGAACCTGTTCTAACCAATCTTTACTATTTACACATATTGTAACTAATCAGGCTTCGTAAAAGGCATAAGTTGAAATGCTAAATAATGCGACCTTACATTATATAGCTCAAAATCAAAAAGCTTACACACATTATAAATTCTTTAACATAAGTTAGGAAGCAAAAAATACAATATTGATGTTGCATTACATTTTACACTTATTGCACTTTAAAAGAATTATTTAGGCGTTCGTCTTTGTGTATTTGTAAAAACGTTGTTCTAAGGATATGCTAAAAGTTTTAAATCAAATCTAAATAAATAAATATCGCATATGTAATAAATACTGTAAAAGCAAAACAGAATATAAATCTGCTATAAAAACTATTGTATGTATGTATATTAACATATTAGCTAACCTTCTGTGTAATAGAGCAGATAGAAAGGGTCACTGACTGTTAAATGATTACTGGTGCGTGATTTGAATTCGATATTTATTAAGCTTATGTTTAATGAACAGACGTATTTTCATTTTGCAACTGATTTTCTAACCTATTTAAGTGTTCCTCATTATCTTTCCTCATAATTATAATGATAGTTGTCTTTAGTCTTTAAACTATTATCCATTTGTTGTGTTAAACGAATAACGTAGTGCAAAATAAATCATTCAAACCTAGAACTCTATTGCAAGACGACAACTGACTATCTAACTAATTGTAACCTTATTGTAGTGGATGGTATGAGACATGTAACATTATAAAGCAATTATGTTAACATTACGCTCCATGTGGGTGTCATTTAAACCATAAAGTCAGTCACGGTGTGCTTCACGTCCCTATGTATATAATCTACTTTAAGCACCAATTCACTTTACTACCCGATGCGTTTTACGACTTGGACTGTTTTCCCTCACAATGTACTTTAAGATTTGGACTGGTCTCCCTCCCGTGAGGGATTTTGGAGCCTACTTTCCCTACTACTTCTGTCACAATAAGAGATACCGTTCTATTGTCATTGAACGCATTATCACACCAAGAGCGCACATTAAGTTTACACAATTACAAAAATCGAGCATTTTAACAGAGAGCTCAAAACTTCAACGAAAAGCATGTTATTGAAGACCACAACGTACTTATGTTTTTTTAGGTTGTTGCATATTCAGCAAGATAACTCTACCATACCAGTCTTCATATAATACCTTCTGAACGAAACAAGGTCATCGGCAGTAATTATTTGTTTATTCTATCGGTAGAATTTTGAAACAAGCGTAATTCTTTTTGTTTCAGAGAAATGGAAGAACTCCAGAGAATGTATGAAGACTTGATGTTTTCCAGTGATGAACTCTTAGAGGAAGACGGAATAGCAACTATTGATTTAGATGCTGACACCAGTATCAATGAAGAGATGAAAGGACTGAAGTATGTTATGGCAGAGCAGGGTATAGAGGGTGTAAAGCAAGCACTCAGGGTTAACAGTGATAAATGGAAGAATACGGTGCTGCATATTGCTGTAACAGGTAGATCAGGAGCGGGAAAATCTGCTTTTATTAATGCGTTATGTGATATAGAAGCGGAAGACGAAGGTGGAGCTGAGGTTGATGTCAAAGAAACAACTGCAGAACTGACACCCTATAAGCATCCAAACAATCCTAGTTTTATTGTTTGGGATATGCCTGGCGTTGGTACACAGACATTTCCAAAGGAAACTTATTTGGAAAAGGTGAAGTTTGATCAGTATGATTTCTTTATAATTGTGTCAAATAATAGATTTACTGAAGAAGATTTGTGGTTGGCGAAGCAGACACAAGAACAAAAGAAACGATTTTACTTCATTCGATCAAAAATTGATTCTGATGTAACTAACAATAGCCGCGCTAATAAGAACAGTCACTCATCTGAAAAGGTTCTTTATAAAGTGAGAGATGATTGCTACAAGAACCTTACGGACGCCGGCATCGAATCTCCAAAGATTTTTCTCGTTGATAACCATGACAGGCAAACATATGACTTTGGACAACTAGAAGCGCAGTTACTCGTGGACTCTGACAACATAAAGATGGAAACTATGGCTTTATCACTGTCAACTCTTACTAAAGAAGTACTACAGCAGAAGAAAGACGTATTGGAAGGCAGAATTGACGTCAAAGCCATGGAAATCGCTTGCGAGATGTCTTTCTCACGTCAAAATAAGATATTCGAAGACGAAATTTCATTTTACAAGGATCAGTTTAATCTGGATGATAAAACACTTCAAGATAACAGAGTCATTCTGAAGTTGTCTGAAGAAAAATTGATTAAATTTCAAACATTTACCAGATCAACATTTGGCCATATTGCAAAAGAATTAATGAATATCTCATTAAATGAAGGTTTTTTCAGGCGGTTTATACGATCGGTGAAAGTGATGCTTGGATTAGGGTTAAATGGATCTATCCAAGCCGTCCAGTTCAGTTGTCTTTCTCTAGAACAGAATCTAGATAAAATGTACAAAATCGCGTTAAAGATTTATGACACAGAAGCCCAGAAAGGTCTTGTACACTCGGCTTTGGCATCCGGAAAGAGCTAAACCGCAAAAAAGTAGAACAGTTTACGACATCAAACATCAATACCACTAATTAAGATATCGATGATAATGCGAGGAAGTAACTTTTAGATGGATAGTGGAAACTATATAAACAATTGTACTAAAATTGACGGCCAATGCTTAAATGACAAACGGAATAACTGAATACGTTTTGCTCCAAAAGTCACAAACTATCAAAGCTGAGAGTTCAGAACGATAAGGACAAGCACACAACCTTAAAACCATATATTGAATAGAACAATAGAAACAAATTTATATACAGTTTATATACTACTATTGTTTATTAATGAAACAAATATTGAAAGCAGTACAGAAATTTACTTTTTCCGACCAAAAATTGATACAGCGATATGATAATATAGCGATAGCCGCGCTAATCCGTAAAGGCACTCCCCTCGAAAGGTTTTTTATATATTGAGAGGCGACTGCAACATGAACCTTATGGAAGCAGGCATTAAAGTTCCAAAGGGTTTTTTCGTTGATAATCATGACAGGCAAAGATTTGACTTTGGACCACTCGATGCGCAGTTACTCGAGCACTTTGAAAGCATCAAAATGAAAGCTATGTCTTTATCATTGTCGACTCTTACAAAGAATGTACTACAGAAGAAGAAACAAGTAATAAAAGGTAGAATCGAGGACAAGGCCATGGAAAACTCTTGCGCGGATATTTGCTGATCAACGAGAGATATTTGAAAAAGAAATTTTAGACTTTAAGGATCAGTTCAATCCCGATGATTAAACTCTTCAAGATAACGGAGTCATTATGAAGGTGTCTGAAGAAAATATAACTAAATCTGAAACAATTGCCAAAACGACATTTCGCCAAATTGAAATAGAATTGAGACGTTTCTCATAAAAAAGAAATATTTTCGAATTGTCTGATGCGAAAGATAAGGAAGATATGATAGATTAAGCATAAATTAATCGACAATATTCCTCGAGTTTCTCTACAAAAAGATCTCAATGAAATGTACAAAATGGCGTTACAGATTTATGGCACAGAAGCTCAGAAAGGTATTGTACACTTGGCTTTGACATCCAGAAAGAGCTCAAACACAAAATAAGATGCAAACTTTACGATACCAAACACCAATACTGTAAGTTTAAATTTCAATGAAAATGTGAGGAATTAACATTTAGCTAGAATGTGGAAACTATATCAACAGTTGTATGTTTGGTTTGTACTTAAATTGACGACAAACATTTGTAAATGAAACACTGCATCAGTAATGCTGCAAAAGATATGAATTATTAACATTAAAGATTAGAACGATAAGGACAAGAACACATTGGAAAAATTAAGAGTTAAATTTCTCCAAACGAATAACTGTATTTAACAAATAATAATAGAACAATGATGCCTTGCAAAACAAAAATACTTACTACGTGTATAATAGAAACAAATATAAATTGTTTTCACCTCAAAGAAAAGGACGACGCGTGATAGGTTTAACAACAACTTTGCAATTTCAGAGGACAATGTGTTAGAACTGCCCATCAAGTGTATCAAGTTATGTTTAAGTCAGGTGTGTACTACATTCGATGAAACTTATAAGCGTGTCGGTAAATATTTTGAATATTTTCAAGTCATCGAACTGATAGTGATAAAAATTTGCATATTATTTACTTGCAAATTTGTGTAAATGTTTAAGTTAGAAGATCGTTTAATACTATACAATTTAGGTGATGAAAAAGTGTGAAGCATGAAGATTTTCAAACATCTTCAAAAGTGAAAGAGACATCTACTTTAAATTGGCTAAGTTGACATTCACCATCAGGATTCCACCGCCATCCAGCACCCAGGCAACCTCTATTAGTAAATCACACATTTTAACAGCGAGTTTTAACGAGGAGTATACCAAATAATTTAATCATATCTCAAATATCATTCGATCGATCCTCTTCAGACTCAGTTGTTCATATGGTAATTCAAGTGAAGCGATGCATAATTTTACGTCATTTTGTATATTGTAGAAATCATCTTGAACCTTCACATGGTGCTTAGGAAGATATTTGAATGAAACAATACATATTTTCATACGAAACCGCTAGATGGTTTGAAATAATCGAAAACGTATTACATGCACCATCGCAAATTGTAGATATTATGGTGGCATATGTTTGCATGCACTTAGCCATTCAAGTTTTCATATTATATCGAAACATTTCAGTTAGCGTCCATTTTAATTCTATAAATTGTTATAAAATGAAGTAAAATAAACGTTACCAATTTCTGCATACAGATACTAAATAAAAGTGTTCGGGAAAAGTAAAAATGTTTCGGGAATAATAAAAAATTTTGTGTTTCATTCAAATATCATTTTTTATTATGACCTGCTTCTTTGTTAATCCAAACAACCAGCGAAGAATGAGGACAATTGTAGATCTAGAAGTACATAAAATTATCAATTAGCAAGGTCCAGTATATCTCCATGATTTAGTTCAAATCTAGCCGAAATCCCTCAGGTAAAGACAACAAACTACGGAAGCAGTTTCTTCCGTTCCAGAGCTCCAAAATTGTGGAATTCATTACCACAGCATTTCAGAGAACCCTGAAGCTTTTCTCATTTTAAAATATGATTAACGCCTGGTCTGCTCTTGTCCTCTTTCTTACAAAAGCTTACAGTTTCGGTTGTTAATTTGCATTTTATTAAATATTGTTGCTACTTTGATTGTGATGTTTCCCTTTTTTGTTTTGCTCAATTTGATTTATTCTCACATTTGGCTCTTGCATACTTTATCAACTAAGCTTCAAGTTCAATTCAGATCAGTTCATTTCAGTTTTATATGCTTTCGGCACATTTATGCTTTCAGTTCATTTTGCTTTCAGTATAAATTTTGCATTCAGTTCATTTTGCTTACGGTCTTCATTGGCCTTCATTTTCAGTTTCCCATGCCGTAGTTGTCTATCAGTCTCCTAATAGCATGTACAATTCTTATGATCTGCTGATCAGTTCTTCCTTAATCTGATTTGGTCCCACTTTTTGAGCCTTTTTGATTTTCAGTATTTTAATTGCCCCTCTTTATGGCAGTTTGGAGACTTAGGTCAGGATAAGAAGGTTTGTCAAAATTTTTAAACTTAAAAACATTTGACTTATGTTATTTTATTCTTAACTGCCTCTCATCTGATGTCATAATATTTTATATAACATGTTTTTATCGCTTATCTATTGTACTAACCATGTGAAATATGCCACAATAAGATATATATTTTAAGCTTGTTGTATGTTTGTGCGTTTTTTTTCAATCATTTTGTAAAGTTTTCTCGCTCTGCACTAGTATTTAATATTCTTGAAATATCGCCTAGATATATGTTTGAAACGATTCAATAATTAGAAGTATTAGACCAATAATATAGCCTATTATATCTAAGCACCTGTACATGTAGATTTATAGGAAACCAACCTATGTTTTACATTATAAATGCAGAGTAGACGTTTTACAAAAGCTGTAGCTCTATATAAGTTATAATATAACACAAAGGTTTAAAGTTCCTATGAAGTGACGTTATGGTTGCGAAATTTCCGATCCTAAAGGAAAATAACAAAACATTAACATGTTCTTTTCGAATGTATTTTGTATATTATGTTGGGTTTCAATAAAGACATTATACTTTAGTTGGTAGCTTTATTTGTTTTCAATGGAATCGCCGTATTTTTTTTTCTTCCACTCTAGATTATGTCGACCCTCTATAAATCATATACTATGATCATGCTGCTCCGAAAGTTGAGAGACAAACTTAAGTTGTGCTCCATGAAAACCATATCCAGACACTAGACTTGCCACACTATATCTTCAAAGTTAACACACTGAAGAGTATTCAGGTCTAGTCGAAGTCCCGAATAAAATCTGGTCTGTAAATTCGGACACGGCCATCCTTGAAGGCTATCCACACGTCACCTGTCCGGTCAATGTTCAAAACATACGCGTCCCTGAGGTTCTTGAAAATAGCAGTCTGTAAGTATTTCCCGTCCTCACTGAAGATATGAACGTTTGTAATTGCGTTATTATCAAGAATAAAAACATGACGTTGGAACGAGCAAGCGACTCCAGATGGACGCAATGGCCCGCATGAAGTCGACGTTTTGACGTCTCGGCTTATCGCGCCTTTCCAGATACCGTTTTCATCCAAAATCGTAACGTTTGATATATCATCAGAAAAGAAAATATCACCGATATAATTCATTGTTAAGTGTCTCGGACGGTACACCATTTTTGGATCAGGGTGACTCAGTTCCATTAAGATTTCACCATGCGTACCGCATTTCAATATTTTCCCGGCGTCATGAAATGCGACAAAAATGTTCTTTTGACCATCTCTTGTTACACACAACGCACTTGGGATGTCAACAACAGAAAAACATTTCAGAATTTTCTTCTGCTTTGTGATGGAGTTGATTGACTTTTCGGTGGCGAAGAACAGCTTTCCGTGGTGATCGCATGAAATGTCAATAATGTTTTCGCTTACAGACATAATGCTTGTAAAATATATGTTATCGCTTGCCTTTTTGTGTCGTCTGCTGTCCAATGTGTAAGAGACAATGTATTCACCAAAGGAAACGTACAATTCTGTCGCGGATGTTAACGAGATTTTTGCATGTTCGTCCTCAAACGCCTTTTTTTGAATAGGAAGTCGTGTGTCATAGATTCTTGAGTATACCACCGGCTCAATAATTTCGTGATCAAACGTAATACTGCAGTTTTTGTCTGCAGACGTGTCCGTCTGAAACATGACAGAACCAAATTGGGGAACAGATGAAAGCTTCATAGTAACAAACACTTCTTCACTTGGCCATTTAGGCTCGTGGATGGATTCAAGGCCCGATCGCAGCGCGTTAAATGTTAAAAGTAGTTCTGTGTGAGTAGATGTTTCTAACTCTTTTTGTATTAGTTGAAGAGTAGCCTGCACATCAAAAAGCTGTTCCTTTAGGAATAAAATCTTCTCATCCATGATTTTATGGAACTTATTTGCATTGGATACAAGTTCCTCGATCCAGATATCTTCAGGTGCCAGGAGTTTATCGCGGTGAATTGTAACGTAATTTTGATAACGCCTGATAACATTTTCGACACGATTCTGTAATTTTGTCTTACTTTCTGATATTTCAACGATAATACCTTTAGTTGTTGGAATGACTTGATGTTCACGAGAGCTCACCATTTTCTGGATACTTTTGCGTCTGTGTTTTGCCGCGCGAATAAGTTCACTTTGACCTTTTATCTCCGTGGAGTGACGCACATGCGCAGTAACCTTGCATTTTTCGCAGATGGGTTTTTGACAGAAACCACAGTACAGCTTCAAATATTTTTGAAGATGTATGTGACATTGAAGTGGTCGGTCATATTCATCGACCGTTTCCGATATAGTATCTGTCCTCGACGTTACTCTGGACCTTTTCGATTGTAACGATTTGGTGTCCCGTCTTCCATCGGTCATCTTTTGTCACTTTTCGTGCACATGTAGTAAAAGCGACGCAAGAACAATATATACATTCACTGAGTATCCGTCACGTTCTGTCCAGAAATGTGTACAATTTATGCGCTTTTAATCAAAAAAAGAAACTTTATTTTTACTATTATACATTTTCAACCTTTCACTTAATAACGTACCGAGCTCTTTAAATACTGTTGATCCTTAATTTTGCTGATTTTTGCATTAATTGACCCGGGACATGAATGGGGATACAAAATTTATTGTTTGTTTAACATACCTGCCTTCAATCGTTTTCACTTTTTTATCAATACCATTGTATCGAAGGTCGGCCTAGCTTTCTAATTTAGTGATATCGTTTAACAACAGGGGACATTGACAAATTGTCTTTCCTGTCTTCATTTAAGCCTTTGGCTTTACAGTATACAGTAAATTCCGTTTATAACGAACTTCTACTGACCATTTAAATGTGTTCGTTATATCCAGAGTTTGTTATTTCCGTATACCATTTTCATATAAAATAAATAAAGAAAAAGAAATCGGGCCCAGAAAATGTGTTCCTTATATCAGGATTTTAGCTATATCCGGAGTCGTCATATACGCAGTTTACTGTACAGTCTAGTCTAGATTTTGTTCTTCTAAATATTGATATGAATAGCGGAAAGTTCCATAATCATATCTGTCCGAAAACTCCAAATATACCATTCACCGTTCATATAAATTGCGGTTTGGTTTGATTTTGTCATTTTTGATACTGTGTTATGAATATAGCGTCCTTGATTATTTGATATATTTTGTATTTATTCTACGCTATATATTTTACTTTTATTCTTTGTAGATTTATTTTATCAAACTATCGAACTAAAGACTTCATTCTGGATAGAAGTGATACTGTTTTTAAGAGCGCTGGTCGGAAAACACAATATGCCATTAACTGCAGATGTCCACAACAAAAAATAATATTAGATACAAATAGACACACCAGCTTACTTTTAAAAGTTAGTATAACATTTTAGATAAAGATGACACATAACTACTTTTTTATTTTTCTAGCCTTAAAGTGTATTATTTAACCATAAGCGTGAAGAATTTCGATTGTTATATACCTGTGAACCTTTGAGTGTGAAGTTAAATTTGAACAAAAGGAAAGAGAAATGTAATACTTTATTCACATGACTACGTTGAGTACGGAAGCACAGAGGTGACATGTTGGAATTTTTTTTATATTATCACGTGGCCACGTGATAATAAAAAAAGATAAAACGAAAAACTAAACGCTATCACGTGGCCACGCGCTAATAAAAAAGAAAAAACGAAAAACTAAAGTTATCACGTGGCCACGTGATAATAAAAAAAGAAAAAACGAAAAACTAAACGTTATCACGTGGCCAGGTGATAATAAAAAAGAAAAAACGAAAAACTAAAAGTTATCGCGTTTTGTTTTTCGTTTTTTTTTTTTTATTATCGCGTGGCCACGCGATAACGTTTAGTTTTCGTTTTTTTTTTTTTATTATCACGTGGCCACGTGATAACGTTTAGTTTTTCGTTTTTTCTTTTTTATTATCACGTGGCCACGCGATAACGTTTAGTTTTTCGTTTTTTTTTTTCCTTCCTTTTTATTATCACGTGGCCACGTGATAACGTTTAGTTTTTCGTTTTTTCTTTTTTTATTATCACGTGGCCACGTGATTACTTTAGTTTTTCGTTTTTTCTTTTTTTATTATCGCGTGGCCACGTGATAGCGTTTAGTTTTTCTTTTTTTTCTTTTTTTATTATCACGTGGCCACGTGATAATATAAAAAAAATCCCACATGTCACCTCTGTGCTTCCGTAGTTGAGTGAGTGTATCTGCACTGATTGATAATTCTCTGAGTTTTACATTTTGAAGAAGTCAGTACATTTCATGGACATCTTATAATATCATCCGAATATTAATTTGTGCTCAACGATCGACCTATCTTCCCGCTGTGAAGTTTTAAACGCATTATATCCGAACAGAGAACTTAGATAATAAGATCTAGTTACAATTTGGCAAAGAAAATCGCATGGTTCATTCGCCACTATAATCAGACAAATGCCGGTACCAGGGTGCTTTTCCCAAAAGTCACTTAATTCAGCCACATATTTTTGTCGATTATTTTCAAAACATATATACTCATTTAACGAAAAGAAAGTATATCTCTACAAGCGATAAAAACTTCCTAAATTCATTTTCTTTTACCTGGAGACTAGTTGAATTGCATACCAGTTGTTGCCAAATTTCACATACGTCTTATCTGACAAACTATTTAAGTTGACCTGTCATGTGTCTGAACAGATTTCGAAACTACATTTATTATAAAGTTTTACGTGATTTTGACAAGTTTTATCTCTCGAAATTTTTGTAGAAGTTCTAGCATCAGTGTTATGCACAATTGGTTGATCGTTGTAGCGATTATCAACCATATACTCATACCTAATCATAAATAATATGGAGAACAAAATTCATATTCGGCTTTGTTTATGTTAATGGGGGATTTGGTATTTAAACACTGGAAGACCACTAGGACCTTTGACTTGCAGAAAAGAAAGACTGCACACAAACCAGAAAGAGACTGATTCTTTATTCTTTATGCTAAGTGAAAATAAGTTATTTGATGTTAATAACGTTTCGACATTTTGCATTTAATTTTCTGTACTTTAAATTATGGTGCTGTAAACCAGATGACTCGGGGGTCATGATTAGAACACTGTAAAAGTCCACAAGACAATGAAACTTGCCAAAAATTTATGCTTTAGACTTATTTGTTTTAGAGAAAATTAAAAAAATATTTTCCTATATAACTCTGTAAAATCGAGTGACCCCTGGGGCATGGGTTTCATTATTTGAACAATCTTGGTAGAGGACTACTACAAAATGCTATATTCCAAATATCTATGTTCTGGGCCTTATGGTTTTAGGCAAGATTTTGAAAAGTTCCCTATATAAGCCTATGTAAATCAATCGACCCCTGGACAGGGGCCATTTTAACCCACGGGGGTGATGATTTGAACAACCTTGATAGAATTCCACTAGACAATACATCCCTTATATCTAAGCTCTTGGCCGTGTGGTTTACACCTTTTAGTAAACTGCAAACTAATAATTTATTGTTAAAATTTGCTAGTTCTGTATTTAACGGTATAAAAGTGTAAATGTTTTCTGGGATATTAATCCTAAACCTTTTATTGACGTAATATTGGCCAATGTCAATAGTTGATAAAACTAATAATAATTACAAAGAAATAGAGGATACTTTTTGGTTTCGGTGTAATACCACGTTTTATTTTATGTTTTCCAGTGAATTATAGAGTTTTCTCAGTGAAATAACAGTGATAATCAACAGTTTTGAAACAGCGGATTACCATTTTTATTTTCACTGTTTTTGCAATCTTTAACCCGGTTTAACGTCAAAAAGTATACCGAGCGTAATTAATGCTGGAAACCATGCGACGATGACGTCGTTAAAATGACGTCATTTGTGCTATGTTTTCTGATGACGTTTCCATCTCTCTCTAATGATTTTTAACTTTTAAAAAATACTTTGGTTGACATAGCTGTTTATCTTATACAGTAATCTTTATGTAAACTTGCAGACAATAAAGTAATGTATAGGAACAAACTTCTATTCAACTTTTCTTTGATAATCTATGTAGAATCTAAGCCGTTTCCAACATAATCTGACACAGCAAATGTCAGCAAAAGTTCCAGTATCATAGTGGAACGTTTAATGCACACGTTCATCAAACTGATTCAACAGCTTCACCAAGATACAAGCGTTTAAAAAGCATTGACAGTGATGATGAAACAATTCAAATTCCTGTGTATTGAGCGTTCCCTAAACTTTACACACATGTATATGCATAAATAAAGAACTGGTATTTCTTGCGCTACTCATCATCATAGTTACACTGTTTTAAATGAAATTTGTGTTGGACTTAATATGCAAACAGCCTTAACAGGCCATACGTCTTTTCTGTTAATTTATGGTACTATTTATTTTGTAAATGTTTATTAAGAAACCGCAAATCACATTCGATCCAGTTTTCCATAAATAGAGAAATAAACAACGCCGTTTTCGTCTTTAGTTTTAATCCTATGATTTCTTTGCCATGTTATTTAGAATCTTTCATTCGTGTTTTTGGCGTATTGAATGTATTAAACTCGTCATCTAAAACTGATAAACCTCGTTTTAATCGATTTTAGATGACTCGTTTAAATAAATTCAATACAACAAGAACACTCATGGAAGATCCTCTATTTATTATATACAATGTATTTTATAATGTTTTTCATTTTTAGTAGTTCATCCTTAAGATTTAGTCCTGCATCTTTTTAAAATCAAAAAGTATGCCTAGGACTTTGAATTGAGTACCACCCCATAAAAGTTTCCATATTATTTTCATTGACGTTGTACTATATTTGAGAGTGCCTATCCATAACAAGTTAGTCTTTTCAAAGTTTATATTTAGGCCAGATATCAATGAAAATCTATGTAGCACATTTAAGACAGAGTTCACTGACTTATCAGGTCCGCCTCTCGTGTGACCCGCACAGCCAACTCAAAAGATACGACGCAGCAGATCAACCGACTGTTATAATATTCAGTATGTATCACACTAACACGTTAATTGCCCGGCGATCGTTCGAACATTGATTAGACATTATGATACAGATAAAATTTCTTAGGGGCATGAACATTTGTAAATTGGAGTAAAAAACTATGTAATATCGAGATCGCCAAATGTAGTTAAAGTACCAATATTTCCGCACTCAGAGAAGTATGTATCAAACTACCCGCGAAATTTATACTGTATATGAATAATGTCTCCCTCTATATAAAGTCTTAGTCTTGCCACATTCTTCAGCACTTTCTTATGCATTTATTAATTACGTTTACAATGTCAGATATTTGGTAAATTTTCTCTAAATTTCTTCACAGTGTCCTTTCCACGAATCATATCTGCTGCCTTCTCAGCAATCATTATAGTAGGTGCATTTATATTTCCTGATGTAACGTTAGGGAAAACCGAAGCATCGACAACCCTGAGCCCTTTAATGCCCTTCACTCTAAGCTGAGGATCAACGACAGCTGTTGGATTATTCACAGCACCCATTTTACAAGTTCCGGAATGATGATACTCTGTGACTGAAGCATGACGAAGGAGGCATTCCCAGTATTCATCCGTTCGATATTCATAATTTGAACAAACTTTCATTTTCATTTGGTTGACGTCGACACCTAGATCCCGAAAAGCTTTTGTTTCTGTGAGTTTTTCCCAAATTCTTATCCCACCTAGATGCGTTTCTACATCAGCCTTGTCAGTATAATAACCCGCGTCAATTTTAGGATAGTCAAAAGGATCTGCACTTCTCAGGGTGATTTGTCCTTTGCTTTTTGGACGAGTTAAGCAGATAGATGTAACGAAACCATGTGTATCATCTTTCTTTTCTAAAAATTGATCCACTAACTCATCGTTGAAGTTGAACAGGTTATCCCTTGGAAGAAAACTAAAGAATATCAACTGAATATCGGGATGAGTTTTTCCGCGTTGATTTTCATTAAGATGGAGAAATGCCGACCCCTCTAAACCTGGTATAGATATTGGACCGTCACCGAAAACGTAATATTGAAACCATGGCCACAGACTTGTGATATCATTCAGTGTTAAACTATAAGGTTTGTTGATTTTGCTGTTCATTATAAGCAGT